>CM037855.1:10353061-10773263 GCA_021234595.1 Delia radicum | reverse complement strand
TTGACCCTACGGGTCAAAAGTCGAGACATCAGCATTCGTATTAGAGGTATGGTTCCACCGCAAGTTTCTTATTTTTATCCCTAGAATAGGATTTTCCTTGTCACTGGGCGATTTTTAAATCAACCCGCCCTTATAAATATATATAATATAAATAAAACGTATTTATATAAAAATAAAAAAAAAAAAATTTTTTTTGAAAATTGTTTTAAATTAAATTTGGAAATAAGGGATTCGAACCCGGGAACTCCAGGTCGTCAGTCAACCGCTCCACCATCTGAGCTATATCGAAATGTAATACTTGATAGATAAAAACATAAATGACTTATTGCAGATAACGTCATTACTTTCAGCTTACAAAAAAATCAAAAACCAGTAGTAATATATGTACTTACTAGAGTTGAAAAAACAATGAGTCTGAAAATAGATCTTCAAAACATTTTGCGATCATTACTTTATATTGAAGGTAAGGATAAAACTCAAGTTCTTATAGGTAAGGCAATATTTTTTGTTTGAAATAATTTGAAAAATAACTAGTTGTTAGTGTGTCCTTATTATTTGTGTTAAAGTAATACAGAGACTAGGCTGGTGTAAGCGTTCCCTAGTGGGGACATATTAGATCTCTTTAAAGATCAATATTGAAATCACGTTTGGCACCAGTAAAATAGTAAAACCTAATAACAGGTTGCAGAACAACTTCTAAAACTAATTTCTGTCTGCAATCGACTCTTTTTATATGGAGTTGGTCCTATTTGCAACAGGCTCTTTAAACGTTGTATTTTGACTCCCACGAACCTGTTCTAGAACCGGTTCCATGTAACCGGTGATAAAAGAAGTTGTTCTAGAACAGGTTGAAGGGTAATCTGAACTTAAAACTTTGCTGGGGCCTTTATACAAAATGTATATATTTAGGGCTTTCTACCCCTTAAAAGTACTGAAGATTGTTGGTTTTTAGTATACACCAACGTTTCGGCATAACAATAAACATTTTGTAGATGATTTTAAAATTTTACCTAACTTATCAATTCATCAACTTATATTTGTTTGAGTTATTTGTTTGCTTCAATCAACAGTGTTATTCACAACACAAAACACGTGACTAAAATATTGAACTAAAAAAAATTCCAATTTTATAACAAACAATTATGTATGAGTTGCCATGATAGATCACATATCAAAATATAATTTAGAATTATGGAATGCTATAAAAAATATATTAAAACAGAAAATATTAAATGAACAAAAAATACGCGAAATATCACAAACGTGAAAATAACACAAAATGATTTGTTACAAGTAATCTGGTATATTTTGTTTTAAATAATACTGGTAAACATATAAATGATAGCTTTTTTATTAATTAGTTAATATTTTTATAATTACTAATTATATCCTATTGCCCTATCCGAGCACTAGCTTCTATGGCTTTGGGCGCGTGTAGCGAAAACAGACCAGTGCCTCTGGTGGAAATCAAACCCACGACCCCCGTACTGATAAGCCTGCATACTACCAACTAGCCTACCGGGGCGCACGATGATAGCTTTTAAAATAAACAGATACTAGGAACTTTATTTGAAAATAATTAACTCCTTATAATTCAAAATTTTACGATTTTTATCACCTGTGTCCAAATCTGGTCACCAGATTTTACTTTCACTTCACAATTTTGAAATATCGTATAAAAAGCATATTTTAGGAGTACAGAGAAGTCTTGATTCACGACAAAATTCCATTTAAAAAAAGCATGTGTATTATGACGTAAACAAGATCATAGAAATAACTCGATACTTCTTTCGGCATTACTTAGGTAAGCTATTTGTTCACTAATTTTCACCATTAACGACCAATATTATATATATTTGTGACCCATGGAGGTTTTCCTAGAAGGAGTTGAAATAAAATATTTTGAGTACACTTTTCTTTAGAAATGTGAAGTCGATAAAACCGAATATGCAAAAAAATTCAAATTTTCCAGTTCGGTCGTGAAAGGGTTTAAAAATATATTTTAAATTTCTTATGAATTTATGAAAGTTACATGTACATATAACTGCTACATGTCACTTTCCTTTTTTTCTCTTTTGTTAACTATTCATACTACATTGTAACATTTCCCTGACATTTAAGTATAAATTCTTAGTTTATGTGCATCTAATTAACTTTTTTTTTTTTGTATAATATAATTTTATATAAACTTATATGTTTGCATATCAATAACAGAAAATCCAGAAAGGATTTTAATAATTTACATAAGTCTAAATGACATAATGTTTTAGTTGGCAACTTTGATATACACCCGGAATTGTTAACAAAAATGAAAAACAATGCAAAACTTTCAGCATTTGTAGAAACCAACAAAACCATAAGATTTACCAACAATAATGCATAAAATATCCAGAAAAGGTACAAATAATATAAAATGTATGCACATATATTTTAACTCATTTAGATTGTCAATAAAACTTAAAACCAAACATTAATCTTTGTCTTTTATGCTGTTGTTTGAAATATGGTAAATAAGAACTATAACAAAGTTAAAAAAGCTATTAATTAGAAGCAAGTTCTAATCAAATTTAAGAGGTAAGCAACTATTAAAAATGCTCTACATAAAAAATTATTTGAGGATTCTCATAAATGTTATCAATATGTTAAAAATATAAATATAAATTAAACCGTATACACACAAAGCAAAACCACACATTACCAAATAATGGGTAAAATAATGTATCACCATAAGGCTTCACGCATTACATTACGCCTTACTTCACTAAAGAATTTTACAGGCGATGAGCCTAAAAGGAATGGGTGGACTCATTACCTTATAGGGGGTAAAGTAACTGGTAACTTATATGGTTACATGGTTTTTAAAAAAGTAATGTGTGTATAAATTTTTAATTTTTTATACAGAAAATTTATTTTTTTATTTAAATAAATAATTTTTTTTTTATTAAATAAATAACGTGGTCATGCTGGGATTCGAACCTGGGGTCTCTGATATTTAACAATTAGTTAGGCGAGAACTATACCGGCTGAGCTATCGATACATATAATATTTTATTGCTTAAAAGGTAAATGAGTTGTCGAGCTTCGCGTTTTCGTTCGTGATATCAAAAATATACACCTTACCCTCATGCTTACAAAAAATCACAAAGTAATCTGTCTATAAATAGATTTTCAAAAATATATATTAATAATTACTTTACGTTCATAATTCATGCATTATGTAACTGATGATCGATAAGGCATTATTTTATGTTTTGAAGTAATGTAAAATGTAATGTAAGGTAATCCATGTGTTCAATTATCGGTAACTCATTACTTTAGATTTTAAAATAATGTTAAATGAAAGGAGTATACATTACACTATAATGCATTATGTAACCAATTATAAGTAACTCATTACTTCTTGTTGGAAAATAATGATACAGGAAAGGAATACACATTACACGATAATGCATTACTTTGTCGCACCCATTACCAATTGTCCATCTGAAATATTTTGAAAACTACAAGGCGTATGATGAATCATATATAACATGTAGTAAAATTTATCATACGCTCTGAAGTTTTAACATGCAAGTGTCAGAATATTTAAGATGGACAATATTCAACGAATATTTTCTCCAAAACAAATCCTGTATAAAATTTTTCATACGCTCTGAAGTCTTAACATGCAAATGTCAGAATATTTAAGAAGGACAATATTCAACGAAAAGTTTCTCCAAAGCAAATCCTGTATAAAATTTGTTTACAACCGACATAATAAAACAGCAAATTACAAATTCTGTTTTTTTTTATGCTTTTTTATTTGTAAAACACATCCAGGTTTTATTAAGATATGATTATTCTATCAGGGACTTTTCTTCTAAGTAAGCTAAAATTATTAAATTCTCCGTAAGCTAGCGTAATAACGGATTTTTAAACCTAGACAAATCTGAAGTTATTTAAATCACAAGTCTTAGGTATTGTTATTTTTATATTTTAAATGTCGTATATCCCATATTAAACCCATAATACCAATTTTTTTCAATGGTTATTTAAATAAAATTGCTTAACAAAGTAAAGTATAATATTATACAATGCAGTTTGAAGGAAATATTTCCCGTTAAACTAATAACCGAAATGTATTTGTTTAGAAAAAGTCATAAAAATCAATCACTAATAGTATTTTGTTACTGGGCCAATATTTAGAATGAGTTAAAGAAATCTCTTAAATTTTCAGCTTAAATGTTTTGAAAAAATCCCCACCAACTGTTAGCAACAATAACACACCATATCACACCATAGCCATGATGAATAAGCCATGCATGAGAATATAGCTAAACTATCATATATTTCAATGACTGAGTGACTGACTTCTTAGTGGGTGTAACATTAGGTGCTTGTGGTTTTTTTCGTTTCAATATCAGTTTTTTATGCTTATATTTCTTCAAATGCCAGTGTGACAATCAGCACCTTTGCTCTTGTTAAATGTGGTGTTGGAAATTTGAAATAGTTGCTTTTATTGATTTATCATAGTTTGTCTTAAAAACCAAAAAGTTTCCTAACTTGGCAATTTTCAAGTAAGTATAATTGTGTGTGTGTGTGCGTGTGTGTGTGTTAAAGCCTGCTGTGTATTTGAATTGACAGCTTAAGCAGTGTGAATAAACACTACAATCAAAAAGTATACAGAATACTAAAGAAAATCTTTTTGACTATTAATACATTCACAAGAACTTTTGCATACAATTTCAACAGTTATTTAAAAAGTTTATCGTTAAAGTTGTTTCAATGGAATATGCAGTTAAATTGTCAAAGAAATATATTTCTTAACTTTCTGTCTTAAAAATAAACAAAAAACGGACTTTCGGTAATAGTTAAAATATTCAGTTAAAATTTTCTATTCAAAACAAAAAGTTGTTATATTGAGTATAGAAAAATCGAAAACAATCTGTTGTTTTTACCGATTTGGTGAATTAATTTTCCACAGTTGAAAATAAACTAAAAAATACAATCGTTTTAAACGAGAAGAAAGTAGTTTTTTTTTTAAACTGATTTTTAATTGATTTAATGTGTATAATAAGTAGTATTTATGGAAAAAATATTGTCAGTGTATATTCTGAAATGTGATAAATACAATGAGATCTATAAATTGATGTAACTTTAATAAAATCCAAGCAAAAAATGTAATATTAATATTTTTATTTGCTTTAATCTTAAAATCGCCATAATTTTTGCACCGTTAAAAATAAATAATTTACGGGGTTAGATTTAGCACTTTCAAAAATCGGCTTACATATAGACTAAAACCATATAAAATCAACCACTCGATATCCTCCACCCCTTCAGATTTTAACTTAACTTGATATAAAAGATGTACATCATATAGATATAAACCCCGTCCCGGACAACTAATCCTAGCGGATCTTGAAATATCGCATTTCAAAATACGAAAAATATTCGAAAATTGTGAAAAGTAGTCGTACTTAATTTTCCACTTATTTTTAACGGCTTAAGCCGTGAGACTCATTGTTACCCCATTTTAAAGCTAAAGTTTATTCATGTCGTTCAAAAAGAAATTTTCGAAAATATTTTGCCTTAAAGTGTCGAAAGTTTTTGAAATTTCTCATATTTAACTTTTTTGCAAAAATCTAAGTTTTTTATCCGTTTTTGAGATTTTTGTATGAAATAAACAACACCCTCCGGTATCTTTTAATTAATATCAATCATACGCACTAGTAAATCTAAAAAAATTGCTTCTAGTAAATCAGGTTGAGTATGATTAATATTAATTATATATTCAGTAGACTTTACGAATAAAATATTGTGATTATTTTTTTAATATTTCTTAGCAACACACAAGACAAAAAATTGCAAAATCCATTGTGTTTAGGCAAAAAGGCATACATAGCAAAACTACTAAAATGGTAAAAAAAACATCCTTCTGAAAAACAAAATAAGGAAATTTCAGATAAAAAACATTTCAAGTGAAGAAAAACTGAAAAAGGCATAAATAGCAAAACTACTAAAATGTTAAAAAAAAAACCTTTTGTAAAGCAAAATAAATAAATTTCAGATAAAAAGCATTTCGAGTGAAGAAAATCTGAAAAAAAGCTATTTTAAGCAACAAAGGCCTAAGAAAAAGCCATTTTTAAGTTGAAAGATTAAAAATCAAAGGTGGCAAAATTAGCAAATATGAGCCAGAAATGGCAAAAAAGCAAAGAAGGGATTGTTTCTTTTATAGCCAAAATAATAGTGAATTTTGTACTTCATCCCTTCCAAATTTGTTCAAATTTGTCAGAAATATTGCCTTTTATACAACTAAGCTTGACAACACTACCCGCCTTGGTTCGCGAAATATGACGTATCAATTATTGAAAAACTCGTAAAAAAGATTATAAAATTACCTTATAAAATTAACCATATAAGGAGAAGTATTAATGCTACGTGAGTCACTGAGGTCTTAGTTATTAAAGATACCTTCAAAATTGTATGTCAAGGGATTATTTTTTAAAAGTTCAAATGTCGACTTATCTTGACATAAAGTTCATCGGCGAATTTGTAAAAAAATAGTATTTTGAAAAATTTTAAAAAAATATACATGTTGGTGATGAAAATTATCGTGACATACAGTTCGTTGGCGAATATTTAAAGAAATAGTATTTTGAAAAATTAAAAAAATATATATATATATATGTTAGCGATGAACCCCTTCTTAGTACTGTCTGTAAATGTCATAGTGGAGAACGTATTGATTTCTGATTTATTGAGAAAAATCTTACACCATTACAAACCAAGGGGTCTAGTGAGATAAGAATTTGTTTCAACTTTAGTTGCTCAAAAGACAATATTTGTGACAAATTTGAACACATTTGAAAGGAGTTTAGAAAATCAGTTAGTTGGTTTTATTTATTTATTTTAGTCAAATTTGTCAATTATCACACAACAAATTAATTAAAACTAATAATATTCCATTATGTTTGTACCAATCAATTTAAAAATTCTGTATACTTTTTAAGCATAGTTTAATAATGTAGTTTATGGTAAATATTGTAGCAATTTATCTGATGTATACTGCAGAAAATCCCTTTTTTGTAACAACATGTATTTCTGTTGTTGCTATTATTCTTTAACATTAAATGTCTAAACTACACATTAAACTTCCACAATATAGTACGATGGATACTAATAGTTGCTTTTATGGCAAACAGCCACCATACTACTTTAATATAAGTTTGAAAATTTGTCACAATTGTTTATTTCGTTTTTTTTTTTTTTAGTTTTATATGTTTTTCTCTACTATTGTTTTACATTTGCATTTACAACATATTACGTATTTGTTGCAACAACCAAATAACTACAGTAACAACATCAGCAACAGCAATGACAATAGCAGCAACAACTGTATAACATACACACCTACAACTGTCAGTTGCACATAAAATTGACATTAGAGATATTAAATACATTGATAAGCTTCAGCAATTAATAGAAAAAGTCATGTTTAAATGTTAGTGTTAGTTTTATAAATGAGATTATGACAACAGCAGAAAAAATTTTTAGGGTTTGTGTGATAAATTTAGAAAACAATTAATCTAAATTTTTAAACAAAAAGAACATATTGCTCATATACTAAAAGACTGTCATAAGTCAAAAAATGCAAAATGAGATTTTGAGTTAATAATGCAGATTTATTAGTTATATCATTCTCCATATTGTGTAAAAATTTCATATTAATATCATCTATACTTTTGGAGTTAGAGGAGAATATATTTTATTTTTTCTGGAAAGTGGGTGCAAAGAGTATATACCTAAAAGAAAAAATGTGCTACTCATGGGAGTCTCAATAATTATCGAATTCACAACCTACTCTCACTAAGAGAAATATGCATTAAAATCGCTATTTATAAAAAAATTGACAAATACGTAGAGAAAGGGTCGAAAGAGACACATACGGATTAAATACTTTAAAACGAGTTTTCTGCAAAACTTGTTTTCCTGAGCTATATCAGTATTTTAGTAAATGAGCGCTATGACCCATCTTAAGAATAAGATTAAACTTAATTTACTAGATTTTCAGTGTAACACTAACTGCGACTGAAAAGGAAACTACACTGTGGTGAATCCGAAGATTTAAGTTAAACCTGTATATGTTTGTAAAGGAAATCAATTGCACTGTTCCACAAGAAATTGTATTCTGAACGAGTCCAACGGGAAATGAAAGTAGACAATCAAGAGAACAAAACTCCGAAAGGGTTTTAAAAACTTAACTCAGATTTTAATTTTATAGTCTTTTGAAGTTGGCTCTTTTTGACAGTTATTTCCACTAATGGTGAAAGTTAAAAAATATCAAATGCACACAAAAGCATGTTTTAACAAGTTGTCTTTAAATCCGATGTTAAAAGACAAAGCAATTTTTTTTTGCTACACTGAGCAGACAAGATGAGTTCATATTAAAAAATTTGTATTTTTTGCGTTGGCTTTTTTAATGTTTTCGTATTTAATTTTTTTTTCTTTCGGAAAATGGGCTGTAACAATTGTGCTTTATGGTCACAACTCTGTTCATGTATGGGCTTATATATAATAATACATGTGTATAGCTTTTTATATATGACCATATATAGTTAAGTATGTGACCATAAATGACCAAATCTGTTCTGAGGTACATAAGGGTACATATTCGTATATGATTATATATTCTCAAAGTTAAGGACACAAATCTAAGAAGATGCTAACTATAGTAAAAAAGGGTTAAACAAAAAAAAATAATTTATTTAAAAAAATAAAAGTTTTGCAAAAGTAGTTGCACATAATTGCCAATACCTTTTTAACGGTTGATACCTCATTTTAGAGGTATTTAAGTTTTTCTGGTTTACAAAAATAGTTCACCTCTTGATGGTTAAATATATTTTTTCAAAATCCGTGGTATTTCAAAATGCTGTTACCAAATTCCTATCGTTCACTTCTTCATTTTTTTTAACGAAATTTTATCACATTTTTTTCAAAACCTAGGATATTGTAAGAACTCCACATAGGGGATTTGGACAGGCCATAGGGAACTAATTTATAATTAATGTATATAAAAACCAGTTTTTTTTAATTACATTTTTTTAACAGCGGTTTTTTTAAAACAATGCATTTCGCAGCGGATAAGTGAATAATTTGTGTGCACTATTGAACCCAAAATTTAAGTAACTTTAACATGAAGTATCAATGGATCTCGAAGTTTAAGGCGCTAAAAAGATATTTAGTATTATGCATGACTACTTTTTTAAAATTTTCAAAGATTTTTCATATTTTGAAACGCGATATTTTAAGATCCGCTGGCATTAGCTGCCCTACATTTGGACAAGTTTATAGTTATAAGATATACATCTTCTACACCAAGTTTGGTTGAAATCGGAAGGGGTGAAGGAAATCGAGTGGTTGATATTATATGTTTTCAGTTTATAGTAAATTTTCTAGCATATGCCAAAATCAGTTATATATCAATAAATAATATATTAAAAATTATCACAAAATTTGTCAATATATAACCACGCCTACTTCGCCCATTTTTTTTCGAAAAATGTATAAAGTTGTTCCAGTTTTTCTTAGTGACTTATATAAGAGCAAATACTGTTAGTTTGGCATTGCTGCGATATACTTTTTTTTTTGTTTTGGGGGCAGTTGACTTAGAAAGCCACATATATAAAAATCATATATTTAACTAAAGTTTTTATATTTATACAATTTTTCTACCACTAAAAAAACTATATTTTGCAAAGTAAAATTTACGATTTAATTCGTTTACAGCTCTGTCTATAGCAGATCAGTATTTAATTAATTGTTCAACATTTTTCAAAGTTCAACCAAGTAATTTAAAGTAGAGCAGTAAATAAACATATTTGAGGATATATCCCCCATTGTTTATTGGTCTTGCAATGCTTTTAAAGCGTTATTTAACTACGTATTATAAACAAGATTATATCGGCAATTATTGTTAAGCTTTATGTTTAAACCGATAGTTGTGGCAATCTTTTTAAATTAATGAAAAATAATAATGGCGATTGGTGATGAAGAATTTTAAAATACTCTATAGAAATTGAAAAAAAAAAAACAGCTAAAAGAAATCTCAAAAAGAAAATAATTAAATATTCACTAAAGCTTGCCTCAAAGATAACTTCACTATAGAAAATAAATAATAATCTGCTATACACCGTATGAATGCTCAAACAACTTTTGTATCATCAGGAATTTGGATTGGCTTTGCATTATTATTTGGAAAAATTTAGTTTTTTATCGAAGCCGTTTTATCGAATTACCAAAACATTTGGTAATTCAAAATAGACAATATTGTCAAGATTTTTTATCATACGTTTTGCCTACGCTTTGCCAACACTGGGCCGATTTTATTTTTATGCCTGTGTATTTACTATAGGGAAAATGAAAATGAAAACATTTTTGAACATGCTTCATTTAAAATCGTTATTTTAAGGAAAACGCATTTCAATTAACTGAAACTTGCTTGGTATTGATTAGAAAACATGCATATCGCTCATTAACTTCAATAACGTCATAACTTAAAAATTTTTATTTTGTAGAAAACGAGTTTAAAGTTTTCTATTTACTCCCACCTTGAAGAAAAAAATAACGACATAATTTCTCTCAAGAGGTGAGTATACAAGATATCAATACGACTTTTTACACAATATGATACGTGATATAACGAATAATTCTGCGTCATTAACTCAAAAATCATGTTTTTTGAGTTGTGACGTTCTTGCAGTAAATGAGCGATATGTTAAACATATTTTAATGTTTTTATCTGAATTTTATTAATTAAGATTTTTCACAGACTCCAATTTTTTAAAGCATAAAAATATACCAAAGTTTAATAACGGGTCCGCCAAATAACTTCTTTTTTTTTTTTGAAAATGCTATAAAAAAAACTGCTGAATATTTTCTCAAATTTATTTTTTTATTTGAAAGTACACTCCTTCCGGTTAATAATGGAAAATAATTTCATCCAAATGCCTCGGCTGGCCATGCAGTAGCCTACTCGATCGGTCCAATTTCTAAGCACATTATCGATTCTGTGCAGCTGTATTTCACCAATGGCTTCACGAATATTGTCTTTAAAGCGGCAATTGTCTCTGGCTTGTTGGCGTAACACTTTTCTTTGACGGCACCCCACAAATAATAGTCCAACGGTGTTAAATCGCAGCTCCGAGGTGGCCCAACGACATTAGCTCTGCGGCTGATAATGCGATCTTCAAAAACAGGCCGCAAAACATCGAGTGTAGCTTCGGCTGTGTGGCACGTAGCGCCGTCCTGTTGAAACCAAATGTTACCAATATCAATTTTTGTGAACAAAAATTCATTCAGCATGGCCCGATAACGATCGCCATTGACTGACCATTGACATTCTGCAACATTACCATGATTTTCAAAGTAATGTTGCAATATTTCCCAGTGTTCCCAGCGTATATACAACCGTATTCGTTCAGCGGAAGGATAAAACTAATTATCTGTCAAATCAGACATGAGCTAAGTGTTACCATTCACGAAATAAGCACTAGTTGAAAAAAAAAACGTTAGATGGCGGACCCTTTAGTTTAAGCAAATTTTTTATTAACCCAAAAGAGAAAGTATGTAAGTTTTTCATAAATTAAGTGACCTGTGATGTTGGCTAAATGTACGCATTAAAGTCTTGGATCTTCTTCTCGTTTTAGATATTTTATTAACAAAATCACAAAAAATGAGAACTTTAAAATTTAAATAGAGAATATTTTCGCACCTTTAAAAACTTGTACTATATGAAATTAAAGAGCATAATTGATTAAATTAAAGACCATTATAAAAAGTGTAATTTTAAATAAAAGTTTATCAAAAAAGTTGTTTCGTAAATGTTTCTTTAACTATAACTTACTTAAAATATCTAATGCTATATTCGTCATATGCGTTCAAAAGTCATCTACAAATGATAGGTCGCAACTCCGATGCATCATTTTTTTATATAAATTGTTGAACTGTGTAATTTAAGGGCTTATTGTAAAAACATGATAAGTCACATTTTATTTTTAGTTTGTTTCGGCCTTTTTAAGGCAAAAAAAAGCTAAAAATATGAATTTAGCAGGACATTTATACACCAGGAACTTGTTATAAGTGTTTAGGAGAAACTTCTATCAAATATTAATCAATGGAAGTCTAGAAAACAGCAAAAAAAACCATAAAACAATAAATGTGGCTTATCAAGTTTTTGCAATTGATCGTTTTATTTTTTGGCTTTTTGAATTCATGAATTTAATATTTATTAAATAATTCATAAAAGCAAACGATTTGTGTTAGCATTTTTATGTCTTACACCAAGAACACTTTAAAGTCGACCATTATCATTATTTTATTATTAATACGTTGAAAAATAAAACTGGAGCGTTGTTCACAAACAAACAATATTTTTTAAATTGCATAATTGCATTTAACAATTGTAAAAAGATTATTATGAAATTTATGAGAACAGTTTAACATCAAAATGGTATTGAAAAAGTAAATCTTTTTTCAAGCAATATTAAATGGAATAGGAGTGGGTTTGTTTCGCTTAAATTTAATTTGAACAAATATAAATAAATAACCAAAATAAGTTTAATTATCTTTTTGTTTTTTTTTTTTTGAAAAACTTTAATTTATTTGCTTAATATTTAAACAAACCAAAAATGCATACTAATAAATGTCTACAGAAGCCATAAAAATCATTTAAAGACTGACACTTGATTGATTGTTTTTTTTTAACTCTAAACGTTAGACATTCATATGCACAAACTTGTGGAGCAGCATAATAAAGGGTGATTATTTAAAAGGTTTCGGATTTGATTTAAAAAATACACATAAAGTTTAGAGAAATGTATGAAATCTTTATTTGCTTCGGTAGATCGATCTGTATGATTCAATGTTTAAAGATGATTTTACATAAAGTTTGACCGCTGCTACGCCTCAAATGGTTCATACGCTGGGTCCAATTTTGGCATACTCTCTTTGACATATCGGCCGGTATCTCACGAATAAATTCTTCAATATTGGCTTCCAGTACGTCAACAGTCGCGGGCTAGACATGAGCCTTAACATAGCCCCACTGAAAATAGTCTAAAGGCGTTAAATCGCACGATCTAATCGGCCAATTTACCGGCCCCAAATGTGAAATAAACTTTTCACTGAACTCGCCTCTCAATTGGGACATTGTTTCTCGTGCTGTGTTTCATGTGACCGAGCATGCATTTTGAAAATAAAATTAAATAATCTGCAAGCGTTGTTCGTTTGTAAGTCGATTCATGATTAAATTGTAAACCAAACTGAACATGTTTAACTGTAACATGTTACACGAAAACAGCTGAGCTGCCAAAAACAGTGTTGCCGAAAAGAAAGTTACTTAAAA
The DNA here is from genome assembly GCA_021234595.1 of Delia radicum. Lineage (NCBI taxonomy): Eukaryota > Metazoa > Arthropoda > Insecta > Diptera > Anthomyiidae > Delia > Delia radicum. The sequence continues at coordinate 10,759,879 of CM037855.1, read as the reverse complement.
AATCACCCTTTATGTTAAAGCATTATGTGCTAGTGGATTTAAGCTGAAGTTGGTAATCGTGGTGGTGGCTGTTTTAATATTGTTTTATGTTGTCGTGTGTTACTACTTACAAATATCCGACTATGCCAATCTATAGTAAAATTGTGTAAGATTACTATCATTGGTTATTTTATAGAGCACTTTTTGGTTTGTAATATATAAACTTAAACAACATAAATAACTTGACTAGGCCTTTATATTTTAATATATACACTCACAATATTTTTTCCGTAAAGACTACTGAATATACACATTAAATTAACTGAAAATCAGTTAAAAACAGGACTACTTACTTTTCGTTTAAAACAATTGTATTTTTTTGTTTATTTTCAACTGTTGAAAAACTAATTGACAAAATCCATAAAAACAATAGATTTTTGTTTATTTCAATACTCAATATAATACAACAACTTTTTGTTTTAAATAGAAAATTTTAACTGAATATTTTAACTACTACGGAAAGTCCGTTTTTTTGTTTATTTTGTTTATTGAATAACAGACATATATTTCTTTGTTAATTTAACTGTATATTCCATTGAAACAACTTTACCGGTTAAACTTTTAAATAACTGTTGATTTTTTATGGAAAAGTTCTTGTGAGTGTATACATTTGACTCTATTGTAGCTTTGGATCAGTTTATGCCAAAAAAACATGGATTTAAGGCGATTTTATTCCAAAATATGTATTATTAGAGATATCGACACCTGGTTTTGTTTAGATTTTGTTAAATGTATATAAAGTATAATAGTCCTGCAGTAGCCATATATCCTAAAATTTATTCACTTTTTAAGAGGCGAAAACTAACCAAAAATTAAATGTGGCTTATCAAGTTTTTACAATAAATCCTTCATTTGATTCCTTATATATAAAATAATGCCAATTTAAATTATATTAACTTGGTAATTTTGACACACTGACATGAATCCATTTAAGCGAAATATGTTTGTAGTATGTGTTTATTTTACAGATAAACACAAAAAATTTAAATTTTATAATTATTTCAAATCAAATGATAAGCATTTGTTTTGTACAGAATTTACCGTTGTTACTGATATGCCAGTTGTTTAACAATCATTTTATGAGAAGAGCAGTGACGTTTTTGAGTGTTCTTCCTTAGGATTACTACACTTAGAATACCATGTAGGTAAAGGCCACTGCAAATGTAGTTAAAAACAAATGAAATTTCACTTAAAGAAAGGACGACTTACATTTCAGTAAATTCAACTAACATTGTCATTTATTTTCTAATGTTCAAAAAATTACTAACAATTGTAGAAAAAGTGAACCACATGTTAGTAAAAAATAATCAAACATTTATTTTTTTAAGTAACAAAAAAACTACGGTATAAAATTAATGTTAAATCATAAAACAGTCATTTGATGTGGTTTGTTTTTTAAATGAACTACAGAGTTAGTAAAAAATTTTAGTTGTGGTACAAATGACTGACATTTACATTAAAAATAAAAAAATTGTATTACAACCCAAAAAACTACATATTTTTAAAGCAGAAGTGCCCTGAGTGTATATATTTAAACCAAAAAACTTATTTTAAAACTATACCATTCTATACATATTAGTCTTTGTTTTGATTTAAACAAATTTTCATTTCAAAAATTTCGATTTCGAATTTTACCCTCAGAAAACAAGACTGCACCCCAATTAAAATTAAAAACGTACAAATTCCTAAACAGAATCATGCTAAATACCTAGGAATACACCTAGAGACTCATGTGGAGCAGACACATTGAGGCAAAAATAACTCAAATCTAATTGAAGACTGTGCAACTAATGTGGCTCATAAACTCTAGATCCTCTCTTAGTTTGGATTATAAAGTTCTTATATACAACTCAATAATAAAACCAATTTGGACCTATGGAATCCAACTCTGGGGAACAGCATGCGCCACAAATATTGAAAAACTACAAAGAAGACAATCGAAGATTTTAAGAATAATTACTGGAGCTCCCTGGTACGTAAAGAATGTTAACCTTCACAAGGACTTAAGTATTCCTACCGTCATCACAGTTTCTCGAGAGAGTTGTATTAAATATGTTAATAAGCTGTTAGTGCATCCAAATTCTTTAGCACAAAATCTACTTTCTAGCGATGGACATAGGCGACTTAAAAGAAAAGACACGCTAGATCTGGCAACACTATAATAAATAATGCATCGCCGCCGCTCATATCTAATTGGTAACTTGTATTGGCACGTTACCTCGTAGAATAATTTAGAATTTTAAGATTTGAAAAACTTATTGTCAATTTCAGTTAAGAAAAGATTCAATAAATAAAATATGAAAAAAAAAAAAAAAAAATCGAATTACACGCTATATTTTCAGCAAAGTGTCTATCATGCAAATCAAGGCATAGGTGTATTTCAATAAAAAAAAACACTCACCATGTACTTGTTTTTATAATTTTTATAATGAGTATATAGGGTATTTATAATCTATGCCTTATAATATTATAGAAAACCATGCAAAAACAGCAAAATTAATGTGCATAGTAAAAAAATCTTTTATATAAATTAGATTTTGTAGTATTTTACAAAGCAATTTTCATGCCACATGCAATAAATTTTGTAAGCTTTAAAAAAAAAAAAGTGAAAGGATTTTTTTTACAAAATAGGTAACTAACAATAAGAAAAAATTAGGTTCAATAGGAAATTTTTTCTATATAAAGATGTTAAACAAATATATTAAAATAAAACAGACTTCAAACATAAAATAGTAACTAAAGTTTACAACTTCGTAGTTGGTAACAAATTTTATTTAGGTTAAATTTATAATTTAACAACAAAAATTTCCTATTGGTATTTCTAAAATTAATTTGTTTTTAGCTAATTTGTTTTATTTTATTTTTGGTATCTTTTTTTGTCTTTTAAAAATTTCATGTCATAAACAAAATTTTAACCTCACGTTTATTTTATATATATTTATTTTTTTGTGCTTTTGTCAGTTAAGTTTAAAGTTTTTTAACAGTTTCTTTATAAAAACAAGAATTAAATTAAAAAAAATTAATTGATTTTTGTAGGTTCAATAAACAGACACATATAGTTCAATTCCACTGCAAAGTGTTAACATACTAACAGCAGGTGATTTTAAATAACCCGACTGCTAAGCAACAAATTAATAAAAAAAAAATAATGCTAAAGAAATGTACAACAATATATTCTGTTTTTAATAATTTAAAGTAGTTATCACCTTGTTTTTTTTTGTTAAATGTTGGTGCAACATAATGATTAAAAGATTTAAAACGTGAGATAAATATTTATAATCATATTATAAAAATATTTCCTACCTCCGAAAAAAAAAAAATAAAATACCACCAAAATCATGTTTTAACATCCTTTTGTGTAAATTTATGCAACAAAGATATTTATCTTAAAGTAATTTTGAAAAAAAATACCTATAAAGTGTTAGAATATATAACACCAACAGTTTCATATTTTTTTGTTATTAACTAAAAGCAACACCTTTGGTTGGCATTTTTTAACGCCACCTTCTTTTGTAATTTATAGTGTTTAATTTTCAACTTCAAATTTATTAATATTTTATGTGTAGTTGTTGTATAATTAATCAAAATTTTGTTTTTTTTTGTTTATTAATTTAATCACAAACATTGTCTTTTGTCAGCAGCTGTATAACCTAAGCAGCAAAGGCTGCACCTGAGTTTAATATATGCATTTTTCTTGTATGCACTTAACCCTTTATGAGATTGCTAATATATACTACTAATATATATTGCTAATATATATTACTATTAGATATTACTAATATATATATTACAAATATATATTCTTGATCCTTATTTAGTTTTAAGACAACTTATAGATTTCCGTCTGTCTGCTTATCTGTATGTCAGGTGAAATGGCGATCAAGGAGCGAAAACGCATTAAGAACTGCTTATTTTTACACATATTGATGTACATTTTCCTATAATGTTTGGTATTGAAAATGAGTAAAATCAGTCTAGCGATACAAAAGTTATGAGTGAAAATGTTAAGGTACCTATAAATTTTCTATACAAATTGGTGTATAGGAAACGTAAACAATTGTTTTTCATCAAAAAACGGGACTTGGCGGACGAAATAGTATGATTTTGCCACATTAAGCAGGCTTTTATTTTTTTTTTCTAAGTTCCGAATTTGATCACATTTGCTTTTTTTAAAAAACGCTTAGAAAATAAGTCGTTCAGACAATCTGTACCTAACAAATTAATAACAATTTCTTATATGAACAAATTACATTCTAAGCCCTAAATCTAGAATATCACTTCGAAAAGTGTGCGGAGTTATTGCTATTTAAAAATTTTCTCATCTTAATCAAAGAGTTTTTTGTTTCACAATTTTTTTTTTTTTTTAACAAATTTCAGAGATCAATGTAAGTTTTTCGGTTTTTATGAAAAATTAAAAGTTTTTTAATCGTTTGAGCAGGTTTTTGTAAAATTCACTAATTTTTTACTATGCTTAACAATTTTTTTTTTTATTTTTTAATATTTTCATCATAAACAGCTTTCCATAAACTTCGCTAGAAGAACATTTTGAATTTGTCAATTTTTCTAAAAAAAAAAAAAATCAAGATTAAAATTGATATTTTCGGGGTAAAGTGTAACCGACGCATCGCATAATGACAATCGTAATTAATTTTATGATAAGTTCCCTATGGGGAATTAGGAGTCAATTGACCTAAAAGTGACTGGTTACAGAAGGACTTATCACAGGACTGGTATAATTTAAACTGAAGTGGGTTAAGCAGTGCCAATTGTCCTAAAATTACCAATCCTGTGATTGGTAAAGGGAGGGCATACAACTTAACCAGAATGTTTATTAACAAGAAAAAGCCAGTTGGCTACAATTTTACAAATTGGAAGCTGTTTAGTTTTCGTTTATTTTTATGCCCATCTTTATGCCCATCTTTGGTTAGTCCTGTGGCATGCCACTATGTGGTTTAAAGCAGGACAAATGACCCCCTTCTATGACAAGCCCATGTTAAATTTGCCAGTTGTTTACATAGGGTAGGGTTTAGCAGGAACCGGTCTCTGGCCCGAAGTGACCGATCCTGTGGGACACGCAGGACCGGTCCCATTCCCCATAGGGTAACTACAGAAGAAATTTCTTAGTTAGATTTTTACAGGATGAAGAAGAACATATTTTATTGAACAATTTAAAGGACACAATGGATATGCCAGACTGCCGCAGTTTCGTCCCTTCCAAGGACTCATCAGTGGATAATTTATGTGTCAATTGAGCAAGGTATTTTATATTGTTAAATTGCTGTATATGAAAAAGTTTTTACTTTGAATCGTAGTGAGATTGATACCTACAGCCATACATCAGGCTATGATGACTCGTAGCATCACCTCTTATCGATTTGAGCCACGGACGACACAGATAAGAGTGTGGCTATGTGGAGTTTTGTCAATCACTGCATTCACAATGTATTGTTTTAATCAGAAGAGACAGAATTGACTAATAGCTATGAAGAATTTATTTTCATCTAGAATAATTTCTCTTTTAATTATATTGTTATCTGTTTGCATGATGATAATTTAAATAAAAAAATCCTAAATTTCTAAAATCTAAATAGACTTTGGCTAAAAAAAAACGGGTACAAAGTTCAAGCAAGATCAGTTTTTAAAAAGCGCTATAATAGCTGGTCAGGTTATGTATAATGTACATTATACATAATGTACATTATACATAATATATTATGTACATCCGTATATCAGTACAAAATGATAGTTGCGTATGGTGTACGCAACCCACCAAATGGTAAGAAATGAATTATATTTAAAGTTCACCTCAAATTTGTTTTTTCACCACAAACAATTTTTTTTTTCTCCATAAAAATTGTTTTTCACCTCAAAAATATTTTTTTAACACACAATTCATTTTTTGTTTTCACCTCTAACATATTTTTTTTTTAATATTCTGATATTTAATTTATTAAGGTTCAGTGTGGAGGGTATAAAGAAAACAATTTGGAAAAACCAAAATTGATGCCTGAAGTTAGATACTTGTTTTTTTAGTTTTCCTCAAATTTTCTGTTTTTTTAATGGGTTAATGTTTTAAGTAAATCTACAGATCAAAGAGGTCTTTGCTTATGTTTATTTTATTAATAATGTTGTTTAATATTTATAAGTATAATATTTTATTTTTGCCATTATATCGCAAATTATGTCTAAATTAATTTCCAGTAAATCATAATTATGTAATTTAATCATTGCATTAAATATATAAGCTAACAAGTTTAAATGGAAATGGTTTTGAATGAAAAAATATTATTTAATGCAAGGAAATGCTAAATATTGATTTCAAGTTGCAACAAAATTGATAAAAATTTAAAATACTTGGAAAGCGAACAAGATTGTGTCGGGTTAAATATATCTGTTTACAATATTCGGAAATTGTGATACATCCCAGTAAAAAACGCTGCTTACATGCAAGCCGGTTAGTAAGCGAGTAAGCCAAAAATAATCGCTAACAAGGCTGCTTACATAAAGCGTGTTTTTTTTAGAGTGTCAAAACTTTGAGTTGTCATCACTGCTTTATTTGACCACCCATTTAACTGCTGATAGTTGATAGTTTTATGGCGTACATAATCGTCCTTCAGAGCGGTTAATTCCTTTCACTTTATGGAAGATTTTACGAAAGGATTTTGGCTTAAAAGCTTTCAAGATTCAACTTGTGCAGGAATTAGAGCCAAACGACCATCGTATGCGCCGCCAATTCGGCGAATGGGCTGAAGTACAAATTGATATTGATGCCACACAGCGGGGGCTACAATTGAATTACTCAAAGAAACTTTTGATAAAAAAATAATTTCACGTAATGGCCCAGTTAATTGGTCACCAAGATCGTGTGAATTAACCCCATTGGATTATTTTCTATGCGCTTATGTTAAGTCATTTGTTTACGTTGATAAACCACAAACAATTGAACACCTGGAAATCAACATTCGAAGAGTTATCGGCGAAATACGTCCGCAAATGCTGCGAAAAGTTGTTGAAACTTGGTGTTCCAGATTGCGACTTCTGCACACCAGCCGTGAGGGCCACATGGCAGAAATCATATTTAAACACTAATTTCATAAAATTTTCTTTCCAATCATTGATATTATTACTATATTTCCTTCTTTTATTATGACTTAAACTTGTGTCACTCTATAAAAAAACACTCTTTATATCATGTTTTTTATATGGCGAATTCACACTTGAAATCATTACTTTTGTGATTCTGTGTTTTCATGACTTTCAGTGAAAACTGTAGGATCAAGAATTGTTCTTGGAATGTAAAAATATGCCGATTTTAGCGAAAGATGAAGTTTATTTAACAACGACAGTTTTTTTTTTTTTTGTAGATCAATCAACCAAAATATTGTACATTTTTAAATGGAAGAAAATAAATTTATATTTCGTGTCAATCTATTATCTGTATCTGACCATAGGAAACAGACGGCATTGCTACCCTCATTAATCAGGATTTATGAAATCTTTAACAAACGACTATGCAAAATTTTGAGAGAAACACGGCAGGCATATAGAAATTTGAAAAAAGTGAAACATTTAAAAAATTTGACATTTTTTCACGTTTTTTTTTTTTTAATAAACGTCTTAAAATGCGCGTTTTTTTAAATAATTTAACTAGAAAATTTTAAAAATTATTAAACCTCTACAAATTTATATATAATAGATCCAGATTTGATCAGATCTAATTAGATCTTAAATTTGTCCTCATTTTTGAGATCTTATTAGATCTGATCTGATCTATGATATCTGTTTATATCTGATAAAACATATCTAACTAGATCTGGTCAGATTTTTTTTTACACGGGCGTCCAAAACGTAACATTGAGTTTTACAAAAAAAACCGAAAATAAGCTAAATTTCGCAATAAATCGTTAAAAACTAGTATGAGCAAAACTTTTGTAGTATTATTATTAATTCATGATATCAAATTTGTTTATAATCCTATTTTAAAAGTTTTAAGTTTTCTTTGATCCGTTTTTATTTAATTCTTCTTATTTTAAATGATATATATCTAATTCTTATATCATTTATTTATTAATTACGATTATTTATTTCCAATATTTCGTCTCCAGATTGGGTGACTTTTTTTAGGGAATTTTAGTAGAATTGTAATAATTGTTCCCTGAAGAAGTTACCCAATGTGGAGACGAAATATTTGATATAAATAATCATAATTAATAAATAACTGATCTTAAGCTCGTTTAAAATAATTAGAATTATATTGCTTTTTTGTTGATAATATTAAGATTTCAAAATGTTAAATTGTACTCTTCTACACCCTTTAAACTTTTCATATTTGGCAGAAAAAATCTGTTAATTTTAGAAGTTTTTTCTGCAATGTAATTTCTAACTTATTTTTAGTAGCATTTTTTTTTGATATTGTTACTGATTTATTTCTATGAGTGTACTTTAATCAAAATATGTCATCTTCATATTTACAAATTCAATAAAAATACCTTTAACAATTCAAACGATTTTCTATTTTTCTCTATAATCTATCTAAACAATTCCTTAACAGAAAGTTTCAACTATTTTGTTAAAACAAAACTATTTACAACTGACATTTGGCACTTCAAGTGAACCGAGTGATCTGCAAAAATCACAAAAAAAACTCGTATATACAGAGGTTAAAAAAAGCAAAACAACACAACCAACGCCTTGAACTTCAAAGTACCTCTATTGTTCTAAACTAGAAAACAAAATCTAAGAAAAAAAAAAAAACTCTTTAAAGTTTTTAACTTAAAAAAGAAAACGAAAAATCTTACCAAATCGCGATAAAACTATTGTCTAAAAAAAAAACAAAAAAAAAAAATTCACACAGCGGGGTAACAACATATAATCATATAAAGCAACACCATGATAATTTTTAAGCAACATTCTAACAGAATTACATGTGATGGTATTTTCTGTAAACTATATAACAAAACTGTATACAATTTTCTTACAGTGTATGAAGCTTGTTATAAATGATGCTGATTATGACACATGACTGTTTTGTTGAGGTTTTTAAAGGCTCCCTCCCGAAAAACAGAGACTTCATTCAACACCACATGTGTGCTAAAACACAAAAAAAAAACTCTTATAGTTTTATTTAAAAGAAAAACTTTAAACAAAAATCTCCGTCAACATTTATACTTAAATACCTTTTTGTTGAACAAGTAGAAAACACAAGATGCCGCCTTATTTCTTTTTGGATTTTTTTTTTTTTTTTTTTATTCTGAGATGATCTTGCTTCCTCAGTGAATGTTATGCCATGTTTTATATATAAACGACAGCAAAACAAAACAATTTCTTTATAAAACTAAGGGACATAAAGAAAATAATAATTCTTAACACCGTGCCTTTAAAGCAATGTTGAAATCATATTGAATATGAGGTTTTTTTTAAAAAAAAAAAAGACTTTTAAGTCATAATTCCCTTTGCTATAAATTTATAAATGAAAATTCCTATACTTTGGAGTAGGTATTTATATGGTCTAGAAGAGCATATCTAGAGTTTTTTTTTTTTTTTTTTAATTTAGTCTATTCTCTGATGTTTTGAGCTACATAAACAACAGTCATATGCGTGTTTCAATTGATGTGGACATAATGAATGCTATTAAAGCATAGACATCATCACCCGCGGTACATGTGTAACATGTTAACATTATTATAACAGCAACGACAACAGCAACAACAATACCAGCTACAATAAAAAGCAATAACCATAGCAACTTTTACTAGCAGCAACTAGCAGCATGCAGTTAACGACAACATCTTTTTATAACTAAAAACTAAATATTCATATTGAAATGTTAACCTCTCTGCTGCGTAAGACTTACATATAGGATTTAGTAAAACTCTATCCTGTTGCTTAAGACGTACATATACGTCCACTCTACAAGTGTATTTTTTTGTTTAGCCGCAACCGACGATGTTTTTTTTTTTATTTTGACTACGCAGTTAAGTAGTTAAATAACCTCTGTTGCTGCCACTATTTTCACTTTATATATGAATATTTAAAGAGCAAAAATATGCTGAATTTTTATTAAAGCAGCATGATGATAATATTTAATAGTGTTTTTTTTGTTTGTTTTAAACACTAATCAGGGCAGGAGGTGGTAAATAAGGGCCTTGTAAATATCAGGCTTTCAAAAAATAACTGCACTGCTACTGGAGAAAAGTATGTCATATTATGAACAAACAAACAGTATTTAAAATCAATATTTCAATATATTATAGCGGGAAAACGAAATAGCGGGAAACGAAGTGGCTAATGATTTGGCTAGGGGAGGATCTTCCCTGGAGTTAGTCACTTTGGGGAACGCTAAACCTTTTTGAGCTCTCAAGGCGGAGCTGGTGGACTGGGCTGACACCATGCATAGGACGATCTGGGAGAATGCGGGTGTTGGCAGGATCACGAGTATTGTCTGGGGCAACCCGAACACGAACAAGACGAGGGAAATTCTGAATCTCAGTAGGAAGGAACTGAGTCTTGATGGAAATCCTCACGTAACACTCGACACTAAGGGCCCATCTCCACCGTATTGGTAGGGCAGACTCGAGAGTCTGTGGGGAGGACGTACAAATTTCCATATTTTGTAAATATTAAAAAAAATGTTTTATTTTTTCTTCGCATATCGTAGAATTTTAAGAATCAAAAAAAAAAATAAATATATAAAAAAATTCAGCCCCATATTTTTATTTTTGATAAATAATTTTTTTATTTTGATTTTTGAGAAAATAATTCAGTGACATATTCTATTGCGTTAGCTTTTTAATTTTTAGTTCCTAATTTTTTTTTTTTTTAGACACTCTATTATTTATACGCGACCATATAATACATATTTCCACATTTTGAAAATATAAAAAAAAATTGCTTAATTTTATCTTCTCATATCGTAAAATTTGAAGAATAAAAAAAAAATATAATATAAAATTGGTCAATTTACTCCTCTACCAGTTTAAAAGAGACAATTAACTTGACTAGACAACTTCCCCTCATGTTAAGTTGGGTGGATAATTAAACCTTAATCTCCCTGGATTCGTTAAAATTTTATTTCAAAAATGTTATCATTTTTTTATAAAGGGCGCTGTTTACTAACATTTAAATAAACTGTTTCACTTCAGCTCCTTTCCTCTACTTGTTGAACATAATGACAATGATGATGGTGTTGTTGTTACATGTTTAAAAACTGATCATCAGCTTACTGCACACGGTATGGTGCAAAGTGCAATGTTAATTTTTTTTTTTTAGCTCGTTTTTTTTACTTCCTTGCCATTTATTTTTAACAGCCTGCCAAGGTTGCTCTTAAACCACTCATAAAGCTTTTTCTTCTAGTGTAAAGCTGTTGTTTTAGTGGCGGTTGTTGTAGGATTGCCAGTGGTGCTGATGGTGATGATGATGATGTGTTTTGTCTAGATACCCCTAAAGGTTATTATTTTTATATCATTCTTTCTAGTCTTTTGCATTTTTTTTTTACTTAATTTACTCCATCATCCTATGCATTTAGATGAGTTTCACTTATATATTGCATACAAACATATACATATATATTTACATACTGAAGTTCCTTAAATATGCTTAGATTTTTTGTGTGCTTGTTGTGGTTACAAGGTTTTTTTTTTTTTTTGTCTGAAGCCGCTAAAAGTGGTATCAAACAATATGCCGCTAAATGATGTGTCACTTTTAATATAATAATTTGTATTTTTAGTTTACATGAATTTCATGTAATTCGTAGTTAAACTTGTTAAAATATAAAATTGTAGGGGATATACAAGAAGGATGCAAAGATATTGTTAATATAAAAAGAAAAATAATAAATTAAAAACGATTTGTAAAACGTTACCTAAAAACAGTCTGTCTTATTTTTTAAATCTTGTGTTTTTAAAACTACATGGCGTATGAGTTATCAATAATACATAACATGAAATTCAGTACACGTTTTGTAGTCTTAACTTATGAATATTTTAATATATTATGATGTGAGCAAGGTTATTCAAGTTCTAGATCATTTGTTTTTGTTAAACAAAAAACCTTGCAATATTTATTAGTTAAAAATGTTTCATTTTTGATTTGAATTAGTTCAATTCTTTCAATTTTGTTTTTTAGTTCTCATTGGTTAAATGAAACTATACTGGTAAAGCGTTGATCTTTTTAATTCAAAATTTGGGTAAATCAACTACACCTTCTACATTGGTCCTCTGAAAAATTTCAGTGACGCGAAATGAAACATGTAAGGGCCCGTCAGTAAATAAAGTCTGCTTTAAATTAGCGGATGAAGACATTTTTTAATTAATAAATACATATTGCACGGTTTTTTGTTAAACAAAAAAAACAAATGATCTTGAACTTGAATAATTCTTACTCACATCATAATTTATGATAAACAATTGTAACATAAACTTTTGGTTTTCAATTTTTTAAATTTAAAAATAAAACATTTTAATATATATTCTTATAATATTATAATATTAAATATTAAGAAGGATTATATCTATTTATTTAGTGAATTTTTTAAGTTCGTATTTTTATTCGCAGAAATAAAATACTTTGCAGCTTGCTAAACCAACTACATGTCTTATATTTTAGTTGTGCCATATTTTTTTAAATCTCTTTTTCTCAAACCAACATATTCGAGCTTCAATAGTTTTTTTTTCTCTTTTTTAAGTGAGCAGAGTACTATAAAATTAATTCCCAAACGTAGAGATATTTTTAATTTTTTGCCCAGATTTTTTTTTTTTTTATAATAAACAACTATTTTTTTTTATAAACTTTTGAGTTTACCCTCGCACCATTTAAAAATTATTCAAAGTGGCTTTTAATCCGGCTATGTTAGGGACTAAATAATTTATTCATGTGTAAAAAAAATTTAAACATGTATTCTCAGATGAGTACAAATGGCTGTACGATGGCACCCGATTTTGTCGTTAAAAAAGGGTATGTTTTGAAGTGGTCACCATTGATGCCAACGCAATCTTAAATATAATTTTTAGAATAGTATCTAATATTGTGTTTTCCTATTGCAGAAACAATTTCTGTATTTTTAAGAAATTTTTTAAATAATATTGCTTATATTGACACAACAACTGAGATTGGAGTATGTGCCCCACTGGAGAAGAATCCCTCATTTACCGTATATATTTTATTTTTTATTTTGAGTTAGACAATTCAATATTTATATTCAAAATTATGGTCAATTGTACAAAATTTTCATTTATTTAACACTGAAATTTATACTACTAGTCGTATGAGTGATATTAATGTAATACTGAAATCTATTACTCACACCACAAGTATGACAAAATTAGTTCATTATTGGTACATTGTACCTTATTTTGATCCACACTGATAGTTTTGTGCGTTGTATTAATGATATCCATCATTAATACAATGAATTTTTTCATTAAGAAGTCCCAAAAGAAAGTTTCATTGAATTAATGAAATGTTTTCATCAAATTAATTATAATGGAAACATTTTTTTTTCTCTCTTTCAATTTAAATTTTTATATTTATTTTACAATTCTGTTTTTTTTTGACATTTCCCCGAAAGCGACTTGAACCCGCATCCATGGTTGGGTGCACCAACCAACGATTGACCTAAATAACCAAAACAAGATGATGTGCTTATTTAAGACTTTTGTATTTAAATAGTTTTTTCAATAGTTGAAGCGCCTCCTGTTGAAATATGTTGGAACAAAGTGTTTGGCGTACAAAAAAATATGTATATAATTTTTTTTTGCATAATTTAAGGAGGAACCAAAAATATTTTATGAAAATTTCAGTTACTTAATGAATTTTTCATTAATTTAATAAAAATTATTCATTTAATCAATGATTCAAACTCAATGAAAGACATTCGTTAACAGTATGAAGGAGAATTCTATCAGTGCAGTACTTATACACGGATATATTTGTACTTATACACTGTATAAAGATAATTAAGTGATTTAAAAATCATAAAATTATTCAACATCTTGACTGCAATCGGGATAAATATATTTTTTTGGAAGATTGTCATTCAGAGTTGCCAAATAAGTATTTGAAAAAAATCAATATTTAAGCTTCTTTAATGGGACCTCTTTTAAAATCTATTTAAAATTAAAAAAAAAAAAATCCTAATCTTTTATATTTTTCTTAGTTATGTTAATGAGAAAATATGAAATTGTAATACTTCTCTAAAATTTAGTTCACGTTATTTTCAAAAATCTGACCGATCGCACCATGAAATTGTGAAATACACAAAGTCTTAAATATTCCAAACTTTATTCCGTTTTTTACTTAAGTAATAATACTCTTACAAAAATTTATAATGTCGAAGTTAGCATATGACAATTTTAACCTTTTGACCACCCTTGTACACCACAGTGTACAAATTTTTAAATAAATATAAACATTTTGATAATGCAGTAAAACTTTATTTTTTAGCTTAAATATGTTTATTAGAATATAAGTCATTTAAAACTGTTCATCAGGGAAATATATTCAAGATATTTGTAAACAAGGTCTGATTTTTTAATGAACATTTATCGCCAAAAAAGGAGGTCGTAAAGTAAGAAAGATAGGATCAAGAAATTTGGCATAAAGCTTCATCTAATGACCAGAACAAAATAAAAGAAAGAATGTTTAAGCAGTGAAAATGGGCTAAAAAGCTTCAAAAATTCGATTTTCGGGCCCTTTTTTTGGTTTCTACTAGTGGCAGCATGCACACATGTAAACATTTTTCTTTTTATTTTAAGGACCCCTAACAAAAAAAATATATCCACAAACAAGATGTCGGTAGTAAAAGGGTTAAAAAATGGCCAAAATCCACGATTTTTATGAAAAAAAAAAATAAAAAAATTAAAAATCACTTAACCCAAAAAACCCAAGTATACAAAATTAAAATTTTTAGAATATCTTCAGCCATCTAGATCTCTTATCTTCAACCGCCTAGATTTCCTGTTTGGCATATATGACTTAAACAAGACAGAAAACACTAAAAACGGGTTTCAGTTAAAAAACTTATTGAATCAATTAATATTTTAATTGATTTTGCACCTATCACAGCAATGATACTATAAATTAAACCTTTTATTAAAATTAGGAAGGAAAAAAAGTTATAAATAATTTCTAAAAAAAAAAAAAATACGAAAAAAAAAGTGTGTGATCTATACGTTGGTATGTGTGTTTTTTGCAATGTTGAGTCTGTTTGTGTGTGTGCTTGTTTTGTTTGTTAACTTCAAATGTATTTGGTGTTTTATACTGAAAAAAAGTGTATGAAAAAATAATATGAAAATTGCGTCTAAATTAAAATATGTATTTCGATATTTAAAAGTCAATTAAAATATTAATTGATTCAATTAAATATTTGTTTAGAAACAAATTAAATTAAAATCAAATCTTTAATTGGATATTTTAGGTTGATAATTTTTTCTGTGTACAAAAAAAAAAAGAGAAAACATTAACCACATCAATGGCAAGTTATGCTAGTTTCATAATATAGTCCCGGGTTATGTCCTGTAAGGGAAACTGACTCCTCATTCCAATAGGGATTTTTCAAAACTACACTACGTCTGAAACTTTTATAACGAAAAAGTAAGATCATGGTTCTAAATACTAGATATTTGCATGTAATTTTTGATATTTGCATAAAATGCAAAAAATTAATAACAGGGCAGCGACTTTCATGCAAATGCATGTTTGTAGTCAGAAGCCCAAAATCGATTTTGAGCAAATACCTTTTCGAATCACAGAATTTGGAAGACAATAGCATTGATTTGTTGCTGTATATTGTTTTACCGAATGCATATTTTGCTCTACATTTATATTTTACTGCATATTTTGAGATTTTTTGTTGCATATTTTTTATTTAATTTCATATTTTTGAAAAATTTAGATTATGATTTAATTAAAAATAAACAAAAGAAAACATTTATATCCCTTGATTTAACATCTAGTTGTCATGTGTTTGACATTAATATTGTATTTAATTTCTAAATCAACTCTCTCAAGTAATAAATCGCTTTTTAAAAATCCACACATTTGATGCGCGTATTTTTTTGATTTCTAGTGTGTATTTCGATTTAAGTGCATAGTTTAAGCGTATCTTTCGGAATTATATTTATAGCGCATTTTTTGTGCATGAAAGGCACAGTCCTTGTTATAACCCTACTGTATACAGTATACAGTAGTGTAAATACAAAATTTGGAATTCCTTAGTTATTTCGATATAATATCCGTACTAAATTGAAATTTTGTATAAAAATTTCTTTTTCTATATAACGGTCAAGAATATAATTTTGCTTTCAACTTTGTAAGGAAACTTTAATTAACTTAGTCAAAGCACCTAATACCAACTTAGGTAACGTTTAAAAATTGTCATTTACGCTTTTTTTTAAAAATTATATACCATTTTTAGCTTCAATATAAAAAGTTCTCAACTTGATTCATTACATTTCATTGGAATTCTGTGACATTTCATATCTTTTTGTCTTACTTTGTAGCACCAAAGCCAACAACCCTTTTGTGGTATGTGCTGTTTTATAAAAGCTCATCATAAATACGATATAAATCATTGATTGTAGAACAAGAAAAAAAAAAAAAGAATAAACCAACAAAAACTTAAATATGAACAAAAAGAATGTCTAATAATCTGTAATATAAAAATTCAAGCCATGGCATGTTTCACACTCTTTACCAGAAGAATGATCAAATCAAGAAAAAGTGTTGCCATTTACGATATGGCCAATGATTTCTTTTTTTTTTTTTGCAATTTTTCCAACAAAAAGTGTGAGACCATTGTCATTTTATACTCCTCTGTTTAAAATGAGGAAGAAAAAGAAAAAAAAAACATAAAAATCGATTGGCAACAATAATTTATTGTCATTAGTTAAGGCAATAATTGAACAAAACTAAAAGACCAAAAAAAAAAATTATTATTAAGTTTAACTAAATTTGCAATAATAATGCATTAAATGACAAGAAAATATAAAAATTTTACACATTTGAGGAAAAGTATAAAAAAAAAAAAATGAAAAATGATGATGATTCTGAGGTATAATATTATATTGATGGAACCTACACAAACAAATTTAAAAATTCATGCAGGTGCACGTGTAACTAAAATTATAAAAATAATATACAATCAGTTTTTTGTGTGTTTTTTTTTTGTTCTTTAAAACGTTTAAACTTTAAAACAGTAGCTTTTAAGTTCTAGAACAAAGAGTGTGCGTTGTACAAAAAAAAAAAAATCTTAACATGATAAAAATCACAACATTTCCTTTTTACTTTAAATGCTGCTGTTGGTTTTAAAAATCTTGTGCTGCTGTTGTTGGTTGCATCTTTTAGACAAATGTAATGCAAGATTCATGTTGATATGTCAATGCGTTTGCGCGCAATCGATCATTTTGTCTGATTTTGTAAACATATTTAACAAATGAACATTTTAAATACAAACTAGAAAGAATTATTATCATCGTATGACGATGACGTTTTAAAAATGGTTCTCCTTAAACTTATTGTATATAACCCAATAAACAATTGAGAGGCAGTTGACTGGTTGATAAAAGAAGCACTATAAATTAAAATTATGTTAAAAATGTAGACGACTCGAAAAAAATTGATTCCAAACTACATTAGTGGTAATAATAGACAAAAACTACTAGTTTTTTGTCAGTGGATTTCGGCTTTAACCTTTTCGCTACCCATGCACACAACAGAGTACACATTTTTTTAAAAAAATAGGATAATGAAATAAAAGCTTTTATATTTTTGTTTAAATGTGTTTATTAGGATGTTGGGTATTGAATAAAAATCATTATATTCATAAACCGTTTATCAGGGCTACATAATGGCGATAATTGTTAACAAAGTCAAATTTTTTTTTTAATCAGACTTCATCTTCGAAAAAACGGAGTTTGGTGTATCTCCTAAACTAACATATCTAGAATCTCGAAATTTGACATGCCGCTTTATTTAATGACTAGAACCAAATGAAGGAAAGCATTTTTGGTAATTCGAAAGCTTCAGTGGTTTACGATATTTTAAACGCAAAAAAATCTGCCCTGAATTAAGCAAACTAAAATTTTTTAGCAAAAAGTTCGGTTGATTTTAGCCAAATATACTGCCATTTGAATTATATTAAATTCAAGCAAAATATAGAAAAAAGATTTAAGAGGTTTATGTATATGATTCAAGTACGTGACAACGCTGGTTACACCTCAAGCTCTAAATTGTTATACAATTTTTCGCTTTCTAGACTACTGCAACGCTCCGCAGATATAAATATAAATTTTTTGTATTTTAGACATATTTTTTGTATAAAAAAACTGGATAAGATTTGACACCATGCAGCCACACCTTACCTTAAAACAGCATAACTATTAAGATAAGTTTTTAAACAAAACAAGTGTACAAATAAAAAGGAAGAAAAAAAAAACAAAAAAACGTGTATTGAATATCTACCAAAAGTAGACCTTGCACACAAAAAACAAGTTTTCAATTTATTTTTTGATCAATGGTGATAATCTTTAACTTCGATCTAATATTATTAGTTCTCATTTAGTGAGAAAGCTAGTTTATATGAATGCTTGATGTTTTGCATGGGATTGTCACTTCTGTTCCGATGATGGGAACCTAGAAAATTTCAGAAATATATCTATCATTCATTGAATAATTAAAGGTTAAAAAAAAAACATAATTTTTATAAGTTTTATTAGCTTAAGTCCTCTTCTTCATTTTTGTAGAAGACTTTTTAGTTAAGTAGATACATAATTATTAGCATTTGTTCTATTTTGGTTTGAAATCACTGTAAAGTGGTCACCGATACGCATGATTAATATTTCGAGTAATTCAACTAATATCACTCATACGTCCAGGTGATTAATATACAAGTGTAATTCATTTGAACTTATTAGGGCTTTTATAACTTTTCAACTTACTTTAATAATAATAGTTCTTTATTTACAAAAATTGTGCATGTTTGGTTTAACAATTTTAAAAACAGTATGTAAAAACAGTTTTTAAAAACAGTATGTAAAAAAGATTTCGATTAACGACAATGTTTTTCTTTAAAACTTCTGTCTTTTTAATTTACTTTAATTATTTTTAAATTTTTAGTAAATTTTCTAATATTTGTTTTATATCAAATTCGAAAACCAGTATATATTATCAAAATTTTAGCCTCGAACTAATTAGTTTATGATTTTTTAGTACTTTGCCACTTTTGATTAGGGCTTGCATCTCGCGATTAACAGACTAGGGATTAATTTCCTTTCCTTTTTACTTTCAACTAATATCTTTTTAAAAATTATAAATATAAAATCAAAGAACCCTTCAAAAAACGGACAAAAACGATAACAGCAACTAGGCCAAACTCGCCTTAAAGATGTTAAACCCTTAAACTCGGGCTAGAATAATGTTTTATGCATTAATCTGCTACAGAATCTTCCAAAGAAGAGATTGATACTATAATCTTGGATAAGCTCCTCTTACTTACTGAGATGTATTCCTCCCGAAGTGGGTTAATTTTACAAAAAACGGCTAAAAATGCCATTTTTCTAATTTTAAAAATTAACCCAGTAATTTCGTTCACTAAAACAGAAGTAAAGTCAGTAATAGCATCCCTAAGAGACAAAAAAGCATGTGGCCTCGATAATATTCCTTCTGAATAACTCAAACTAATAGATAACGATAACATCCAACTTCTAACAGAGTTGTTCAACTACATTTACGACACGGGAAAACTCCCAAAAGATTGGCTTAAGTCAACATTTATAACCATTCCCAAGAAAAGTCATGCAAAATATTGCAATCATTATAGGCTTATTAGCCTAATGAGTCATGCCCTCAAAATATTCCTCAAAACAATTCACTCCATATTATATGAAAAATGCGAAAAGATAATGAGTACGGCTCAGTTTGGTTTTAAAGACACTGGTTCAGAAGTGCAGTAAAGAACAGAAGGACGTTTTCGTATGATTCATAGACTGCGAAAAAGCTTTCGAAACGGTGCGGCATGATAAACAGATGGAAATTCGTATGTACATTGGTATAGACGATAAAGAATTCCGATGTATTAAGAGCTTGTATTGACATCAAATAGCACAAGTTGATGTCAACGGAGACCTGACAAAAAGTCTCGGAATTTCCAGACAAGACTGCATACTGTCCCCATTATTATTTAATATCTACTCCGAAAGAATCTTCCAGGAATACATCAGCAACGTTCGAAAAGGAATATATATAAACGGCATGTTTTTCTTTAAAACTTCTGTCTTTTTAATTTACTTTAATTATTTTTAAATTTTTAGTAAATTTTCTAATATTTGTTTTATATCAAATTCGAAAACCAGTATATATTATCAAAATTTTAGCCTCGAACTAATTAGTTTATGATTTTTTAGTACTTTGCCACTTTTGATTAGGGCTTGCATCTCGCGATTAACAGACTAGGGATTAATTTCCTTTCCTTTTTACTTTCAACTAATATCTTTTTAAAAATTATAAATATAAAATCAAAGAACCCTTCAAAAAACGGACAAAAACGATAACAGCAACTAGGCCAAACTCGCCTTAAAGATGTTAAACCCTTAAACTCGGGCTAGAATAATGTTTT
Organism: Delia radicum; assembly: GCA_021234595.1. Taxonomy (NCBI): domain Eukaryota; kingdom Metazoa; phylum Arthropoda; class Insecta; order Diptera; family Anthomyiidae; genus Delia; species Delia radicum. The sequence goes on along the minus strand of CM037855.1, from coordinate 10,739,232 downwards.
ATGCATTAATCTGCTACAGAATCTTCCAAAGAAGAGATTGATACTATAATCTTGGATAAGCTCCTCTTACTTACTGAGATGTATTCCTCCCGAAGTGGGTTAATTTTACAAAAACGGCTAAAAATGCCATTTTTCTAATTTTAAAAATTAACCCCTTGATTGGATTTTTTTGAATAAGTTTCATTTAAACAAAATATACGAAAAAAGTGGGAAAAGCATTTAAAATTTGTAGCTTTATTTTTTTTTTTTTTTTTCATTATATTAAACTTAAAATTTTGTAACCCAGAATTTGCTCAATTAAACTCGGTGATTTAAATGGAAATGCGGTTATTAGAGATTTATTTCAGACTTAAGAACAACTCAAAATTCGAAGTAACAAACAAAGATTTATAACGGGGACTTATTTTTATGAATAGTCGTATAAAATGTTTGACTTTCTGCATATAGAAAATGTGATTGAATTTGACAAAAATTTTAGATTTTATTATTAGAGCGGCATTTAGATAATATCATATCCTGGTAATTTCAAATAATTTCTCGCTTTCCCTAAAAATAAAAAAGTGTAGGATTTTACATTCCCTAAAGCTGAATTACAATAATTTTAGCAAAAAAATTAATTTTTCATATAATTCTTATAAAATTTAAGAACTTATTTGTAATATTTCTAAATTATTGTTTACTAGGTCATTTCCGACTGTCACTGAGCTGTGTGCACAAGTGTGTATATCTTTTCGAACAATTTCTTCTTCATTTGTCAATAAAACGCATGCGTAAGTTCGTCATTCGTACAGAAAAAATGTTTATTTTTATTTAAACTTAAGTTATTCAATGTCTTTGACCATCAACGTCATCACCATTATCATTGTCGTTGTTGTCGTCATCTCATCATCATTAAATAGGACCAAATGAGTGGTTGCTGGCCATCATCAACATCATCATCATTTAGTTGAGCTAAAAATTTTAAATGTTTTTTTCCCACTTTTTTCGTGTATTTTGTTAAAATGAAACTTATTTAAAAAAAAAAAAAAAATGCAATCAAAGCAAAACATCTTTAAGGCGATTTTTGCCTAGTTGCTGTTATCCGTTTTTAAATGGGGGTTTTGATTTGGTATTTATATTTTTGTTAAACAAAATACCCTACATTATGAATTCTGCTTGCATTACGAATTAAACAAAATCTTTCTAAGTCAAATGCGTTGTCAAATTCAAACCAAATTTTGATTTGAAATAGGTATACGAGTTTTGCTAGAGCTACAAACTTCACTAAATATTTTTTTTAATGACTTTGACAAAAATACGGAAAACAGTTTTAAAAATAAATATAATTTTGGCGTAAACATATTAAAAATGCGATATTGACTAAAAAGATTACTCGCAGAAAAGTAAAGTGACAACCGAATTAAAAAGTGTATGTTGGTGGCTGCAACCAATAAATTCGGTTAGTACAACCATATTTAAATATGATTTCTGAATCATTTGGGTCTTGCAACAAAAACCAAAAAGTAAATCAAGAACGATCTACAATGAGGATATTCAAAAGTGAGTTGTTGTTGGAGAAAAGATTTTCTCGAGTTAAGATTTTGTGGTTGGAAAGCCTAAGTTGTAAGTTTGTAGGTGTTTTTGGTTGTGTTTGAATAAGAACGATCTACATGTAGAACAAGAACGATCTACATGTAAATCGTTCTTGTTCAAACACATCCAAAATCAGAACCAAAAACACCTACAAATTCCTACAACTTAGGCTTTCCAACCACAAAATCTTAACTTGAGAAAATCTTTACTCCAACTACAACTGACTTTTGAATATCCTTAATGTAGAGCGTTCTTGAGGAAATATTACGTTGAGCCAATTGATTGCAGTCGTAAGTAGTACTCGAAATTTTAGTTGGCAATTGGCAACATTTTTTTCTGTGGGTACTAATACTTTGTAGTCAAAGACGTAATCGAGTCATTAGTTATAATTTGAGTTGAAATCTTACTCAAAATATATCAAATTCAAAATTATAGATTTTTTTAAATCAATTTTCTAGCCATATTTATTATAAAATATTTACGTAGTCAAATTTGTAGTTGTAGCTAAAGACGTAGTTAAAGTCCTTGGAGGAAATCACAGTAGAGCTCCCACATTTTTCCAGATCACAAATTATGTACGGTGACCTATAATCGTTTTTAACCGCAACTCCTGATTTTTTTTTTCTGTTTTTGTACATTTCTTCCATTCGTGTTTTTATATGTGTGTGTGTGTTTTAACTTGACCATTGCTGAAATGAGTGTAGAATATAATGTTCTCGGGTTTCTTTTAGCTGATTTTTTTTTTTTGTTTTTCTTATGTATTTACAATATTTTTTTTATATATTTTAACGATTTAATACACACGCTAACTTGTGCCTTGTTTGACATAATATGCTTTGGTTTTATATGCGAAAGATTATCACAAAGTGATAAACGTCCTTTTTATTTTAAAGACATGCATGCAACATTTATGCATGCATATGTTAGTTTTCTGTTGCACTGCCCTACTGTTGTGTAGTTGTTGTTGCTTCTGCTGCTGCTGGTTGTTTGTCATGCATGTGATATGTTGTTGATTTTGGTCGTTTTTTTTCTTTTTAGTTGCTTGTTATAACAAACAAAAAAAAAAATGAAAAAACAATGATTTTATGGTGGAAAATTGTTTTTCTTAGAACAACAGGATATTAAAACTGGTTAACACAAGAAGCAAAAAGTTTGTTTATTTAATTAGAAAATTATTTAGTTTTTAGTTTTGGAAAATATGAAAATTGTTCAAAAGGAATATTAAAGTAAATTCAATTTTAGAAATATAAAAGAATTTTTCTGTATAATTTTCTAAAGGCGTTTATAAGTAAGAAAATAGAAAAAGTTTAAAAATTAAACCAATTTCTTTAGGACTTTTAAATTCGGAAATTATATATAAAAAAAATTATTAATTTCCAATTTACGAAATTAAATAATCTATCGTTGAAATAAAGTAAAACTGTAGAAAATTTTAATTATATCGATTTTTATAGAATCCGCTCCTGTTTTTTACAACTGCAAATTATTAGCACAAAATACTGAAATACCGCGTTAAATGAGGGATATATTAATAACTATAAGCTTTAAATAGTTGTTTAGCTAAACTTTTAAATCAATTATTTGTATATCAAATTCCCAGTCAGAAAAAATACAAATGAACCACCGCCGGCAAAGCGATTTAGCAAATGGTACAAGTGCTTTTACAATACCAAAATGATAACATCATTAGACAAAAGATCCAACTGTTCAAGAAGTGTCAGAGAAGCACTGGGGAAGCAAAGTTCCCAACCTTGGAAAAATGTTGGTAAAACCATGATATAGGTGTTCTACAAATTTGTTTTCGAAATTAAATTGAAAAAAAATGTTCATGTATAATTTGTTTGTTCCTACTGTAGACATGAACTATGATTTGACTGAAAGAAATGATATCACAAATTTTTATATGCGCTAAAATTGCGCTTATTTTGCCCAAAAGTAATGCTTTTAATTGGGAAATCGCCATATAAAAATGATGGCATATGTAAGCAAGTTTGAAAAGGATTCTTTTTGACTTACTATCTTACAAACCTTCTTGCATGTACGCAGCCTTTTACAATGGGATATAATCTCAAACCAAAAGTGTACCGTATTAGTGTTTGGACCATGTTCCTTAATTGTTTCTGGCCAAAAAGGGTGCTGCCTTCCCCATAGGAAAGTTTGTAGCCACTGGGGATATGCCACTATGGGATAACTTTAAAATAAATTACTTTTTTTAAATTCTCATCTGAAATGAGGTAAATATTTAGGATTCAGAACGGAAAGGACTAACCGATAACGGTTTGCTCAAGCCACTTTGCCTAAAAACCTCAAATTTAAACTGTATGGTATTTTTCACTGATAATGAATTTTCGTCAGGAACGTGGTAAGAGTGGTGGGGTGGGGGGAGTATGGAACGTGGTAAGAGAAATTGTCTCCTTTAAATCCTGCCAAGCTACTTTTACTTAATATTAAAAACACGTGATCTCTTGAGTGTGCACTTAGAATACTCTGTAGGTATAAAACACTGCAAATATAGTTAAAAACAAATGAAATTTCGCTTAAAGAAATGACGACTTACATTTCAGTAAATTCAATTAACATTGTCATTTGTTTTTTAATGTTCAAAAAATGACTAACAATTGTAGTAAAAATGAACCACATGTTGGTAAAAATATAAACAAACATTTATTTTTTAAAAAACAAAAAACTACTGTAACAAATTAATGTTAAATCATAAAACAGTCATTTGATGTGGTTTGGTTTTTTAAATGAACTACAAGGGTAGTAAATCATTTAATTTGTTCTACAAATGACTGACATATGCATTAAAAATAAAGAAACTGTATTACAACCCAAACAACTACATATTTGTAAAGCAGAAGTTTCCTGCGTGTGGTATTTTGCTAAAAAATAAAACATTTTATTTTATCACTAATGTGGTAAAACTTTTAGGGAATCAAATCCTTAACAGTCTGCTCAAACCGTTTTGTCTTAAAACTTTAAATTTTACTTATGTGTTCTTTGCAGCTTGTCCTAATTTATTGAGAAAGTAATTTTATCAACCCCTTGGACTTAAAACGCGAAATTCAAGATATTTGTTTTCTAAAGAAAGGACTCATATGAAAAAAAGGCGTCCTTCAATGATGTAAGCAAGCCCTTTACTCTGGATAAAAATGTAAATATACACTAAAAAAAAAAGTTTAGTAGTATGAGCAGCATGAAATTGTTTACTAAAAAAATGAGACTGTTTCCTATAGCGTAAGCCAAATATTTTGTATGCAGTTGTTATTTATTCCTAACCTATAATAATTTTAATAAAACTTAAATATTTCTTTTTGACATTTTGAACAAACAAAATAAGTCAGTACTTGTCTACTTTACTGTTGAATTTCTTATTTTATTTACTTGTCCTTTAGTCAAACTCTATAAAATATAAGCAGAGAGTGAACAAAAAAACCCAAAATGAACATAGTTAATATTGCGTGTTTGTCACTTGTCAACGTGCAATGTCGTCAGTCAGAAGAGTATTGTACGTTTTTTTTTTTTTTATTCTTCTCAATATGACATTTCTTACAATAAACAAGGCTTACAGTATGAAAAAAAAGTAACAACTGCTAAAGAAAACATTAGTATAAATTGTGTCTGTTTATAAGTTGAAAAAATCTTATGACAACTTTGTCCAATTTCAATTTGACAAAATACATAAATCAATGTTTTATGTTGTTTTATTGTTACTTATTACTACTCAAAAACAACAACATACTACTGCTACTGCCTGACAGGGACTCACAAACTTTTTTGGTTTTAAAGTTACGCTTCAAATTAAAGTTTTGATTTCACTACCAACTGCTTACTTATAATTTATTTGCAAGCTAATCATTTGTTAATTGCAGATTTATGCATTTTTTCAAAATAGATATATTGGGGTGAAGTGATAAATTTGAGAGCAAAGTTGTAAGATGAAAAAAAGGCTAAAAAGAACTAAAAAGAACTAAAAAAATGATTAATATTATAAATAGATAAAAAAAAAACATAGAACTGAGCAAATAACAAAGGAACAATCAATCTTTGTGTTAATGTTCTGAGTCACAAAAGACACAGGTGAAAAACCTGGCTGTTTTCATTGCACAATTTAAGTGAGCATCCCTCTTGCAAGTGTTGCAGTTTAATTTAATGAGTATTTCGTTTAAATATAATATACAGCAATCTCTATCTAAAGAAATTAAGGAGAATGATGAGAGGATTTTTTAGAGTTGCTAATTTAATCAGTCGCGTATACAGAAAAATGTATTTGGAAAGGAATTCAGGGTAGTTTTAATTAAAGTTTGTAACATTTTTATATTGAAAAATTTAATTTTGTCCCATTGTCCCTTCCCCTCGATTTGCACCTGATTTAAATTATAAAATTTGAAGTTTATATATAATTTTATTCAATTCTATACACAAGAGCCTCTTGTTGCAGTATAGAAAGTTTCATTAGCAAAAGAAGTTCACTGCAAATAGCTTACAACTTATTTGCCAACAAACTTGTCAACGTACTAATTTGTTAGTTGCAGTTTTATGAATTCTTTCAAAATAAACATTTGCGAAATTAAAAAAAAAGTACCACCATAAAAACAAATAATGAAACACAGATGAAAAACGCTGGCTCTTCTGTTTGCCCAATTTAAATGTACAGCCCTCCTGTATTTTCCTCAGTTTACAGAATTCTAACAAATTAATTTTATGGGTACTTCGTTTTAATAATTTATGCAGAAATCTAAATCATAAGAAGTTAGGGAGGATGATAAGAAGCTTGATTTTTTTTTTTAATTTAAGGTATAAAATTTGAAGTGTCATATTATCATTAAGTCACGATGGAATATACAATATTTTTCTAATTTTAACATCCTCTATTGTTTCTGCCAAATAAATTTTGGCCATGGCTGGCTGTATTTTTGCGGCATGTCTCATAATTTAATTAAAAAATTCCCATTTACGATATAATCTACTAACACAACATAAACATTTTTTTTGCCAACAAAAATCGTGTTTTTATTTTATTTTCCTCGAAACTTTTCATTAACGGAAGTTTTTCCCACAAGATGGTTTTCGTTAATATTTTAGCAGAAAAATTATTTGCCAAACTATTTTTTCGCTAAACATTTTTTACGCCAATTTTTTTCTAAACTTTTTACGTAATTTTTATTTTGCAAAAAATATCTTTTTCGTCTCAATGGATAAAGGGAATTTAAAATTGAGAGCATTGATTATAAAACGCTAAACCTTTTGCTTGTAAAATTTTTCTTCCGCTACATTTTTTTGTACGAAACTTTTTTCCCTCGTCACGCAAAATATTTTCTTAATATTTCCGCATATATTTTTTTTTTCCAATTTTTGTTTTTTTGCGGATAAAAATTAAATTTTTCATATCAATGCATTGTTTTTAATATTCAACAATGAAAAATACGCCATTCTCTTGTTTTCTTTTTTTTTTTTTTGTTCGAATAACTTGCAGTTTAAGAACCACCTGCTCTATAAGGCACTTTACTTAAACCGTCAAATGTGTGTATAGAATTTCTTTTCATATAAATTTTTTTGTCAATGTTTGTTGGGAAGTTCATTGAATGTTTATAATTTTTTTTTTTTGTGTATGAAATGATACAAAAAAAAAGTAACACAGAGACAAAAACAGTAAACCATAAATTATATCATAAACATTACAACATAACAACAATTTTTATACAAACTTACATAGCCATACAATATAAACTTGTATTATACATTTTTGATTTGGTTTTTTCGAACAATTTGAACACGAATGACAATTATAATGATAAGTTTGTCGATGAGAGTTTATATGAATAGCAGGTCTGTTCTTCACATAACACATGCAAGTCGTGATGGAAAAATTTACACAGAAAAAATTAAGGTGTTGACAGTGTTAAGTTATTTGGAATTTTAAACATACTTTAATAATTTCTAATTATTCCAAACAAAAATCAACCAAAAATTGATTGTTGTATTTTGTAATGCGTGTTAAAAAATTCAAAAGAAAACTTTTTATTAATATAGACCGACTGGGCAATACTCTATGCTACACATGATGGATCACACGTGGTTCGAAATAATAAATTGCAAAAATTATTAACTAAGGAAACCAATGTCATATATTTGCTGTACATTTTTATCAGCAAACTTTGACAATATAGAATTAAAATGCCCTCTGATAGCAATATTAGCAACCAAAGTTAAGATATGAATCCTTAACGTTTTAAGATATTTAAAAAAATTAAAATTTTGAATAATTTTATGGACAAATTTTGATTCAAAAATATTTTATATTTTACTTTCTTGAATTTAAGCTGTTTTTAAATTTTTTGTTGAAAAATACTGTGGTCTGTGAGCATTTTGGCTCCTAAACCCTGACTTGTACATATAAAATTTAAAAATTAAAAATTGTCTTTTGGCGAAATATTTTAATAAAAAATCGTGCATTAAAAAATACAATCGAAATATCAATCGACTTCGGAAGTGTATGCTGATTTGTTAACAATCGGCCAAATCGAAAAAACTTCGACGACCGTTTTCAATAAAAAATGTGTACACATTGTTTACAAATACCAAAAAGTTGAGAAAATGTCGTTGTTTGGTCGAAGTCTTCGGTCGGACACGAAAGTTTTTATTCTTATTTAAAATTAAAAGTATATATTTTTTTTTTAAAGTTTTGTTTATGACCAATTTAATTTTTTTTTAATAAAAATTGTATTAAACTTGTATAAAAGGCAAAGTAAAGTCTAGTTTACTCCCCCTGTTTTTGTTTATAAACGAAACAAAAAATAAAAAGGAAAACAAAACAAAAAATATGTGTAGAATATCCTCCAAAGGTGGACCTTGCATATAACAAACAAGTTTTCAATATATTTTTTGATCAATGGTGATAATCTTAACCTGCGAGCTCATATATTAGTTATCATGTAGTGAGCAAACTAGTTTATATGAATGTTTGATGTTTGGCATGGGATTGTTACCTCTTTCAAAACGTGTTCTGATGATGGAAACCTAGAAAATTCCCGAAATAGATCTATCAACACATTCCTGAAAGGGTCAAATAATACATTTGAAAACAAAAAAACTCTATAGATTATTTGTTAGGACAATAGCCTAATAAAGAAATATAGAGTATGGCCTCGAACTTGAATAATTTTCATTTTAATATTTTTTATTAATTTTAAAGTTTAAAAAATTAAACCCAATAACCCAAACACCGAATATCACAGCTAAGTCTAATCTCTAGTTATACAGTACTTGACTTGGACGAAACGTTGAGTGAAAAAATTTAAATAAAGTGATTTTTTTAAATTTATAACGAGCCTTCAACATCCATATATTTACCAAAATAAACCAAATCAAACATATTAGCTAGGTTACTAGTATTTCGAGCTGGCTAAAGATCTCATCAGAACCCGGAGTTTTAGAAAAGCTAAAGCCTCCAAAATATTCAGAGCTTTTACAAAAAAACCTATTGTTCATTAAGTGTGCTCACTGTTTGTCTTCATAGCAATCCAACACGTTGCCAGGGTATTTTCCTAACAAGCAACGTTACTAAACTTAGAAAGGTTGAGGTAAAGAAGAACAATAAATATTTTTCTCTAAAAATTATAAACACTATTTAATTTTTACATCAGCCTAGACTAGTTTCTGTCGTTTTTTTTTTTTTTTGCTAAGGCCAAAAATGGTTAGTTTATATAAAATATTTTTAGTTTTTACTCTGACTCAGGTAATATTTTTCACAGTTGCTAAGTTTTTTGATTTTATATTCATCGAGATTATTTTGAGGTTATTTTTAATGATAAAGCGCATCAAATATATTAGCTAGGTTGATACTAGTATTTCGATCTGGCTAAAAATCTCATCTCATCAGAACCCGAAGTTTTAAAAAAGCAGAGCTTCCAGAGTAGGCAGAGCTTAAACAAAAAAACTATTAATCATCAATTTTGCTTCTTTCTTGTCTCCAAAACTGTTCTATTTATAAAAACAATGTATAATTTTTGTATACGTCGGGGTTATTTTTATGTTGTTTTTATTTTATAAGGACCTTTCATCCTCCGTATATTTACAAAAGTAAAGCATATCAAACATATTAGTAGTATTTCCATCTGGCTAAAGATCTCATCAGAACCATAAGTTTTAGAAAAGTTAGAGCCTCCAGAATAGACAGAGCTCCATTATTATCTTCATATCAATCAAACATGTGGTTAGGGTCTTTTCCTAACAACGTTACTAAACTTTGAAGACCAAAAATGTTCTATTTATACAAAAAAATTTAGGTTTTATTTTGGCTCAAGTAATATTTTTAACAGTTTTAACAGTTTTATTAGTTTTTTGTTTTCATATACATCGATATACATCGATATTATTTGAATGTTATTTTTAATTTATAAGCTCCATATATTTACAAAAATAAAGTTAATCAAATATATTAGCTAGGTTAATTTGTATTTATGTTTATTGCCACAATACTGAACATCAATTGCCCGCAAGGAAGCCCCCTTATAAAATTATTAAAGTATATTTTTTCCTTCGTGTAATTTAGAATATATAATTTTATTATTTTTACCACCATTATTAGATACAAACCAATAATTACTTACCCTTTAAAGTAGGGTACTAAAATTTAAAACAAAAATTGTATATCATTCCTCTACTTATGATTGATATTTAATTCACTGATTCATTTTGTAATTGTTTATGAATATCACGTAGTATTCACATAAATTTTGTATTACTTTAGGTTAATATTTATAATTATGGTTTAAAATCAATTTAATTTACGAATTGAGAATACCAAAAACTCTTCTTCTTTAGATCAACTATATAAAGTGATGTCTGTGAATGTACGTTTACTATTTTAATGTTAATGATTTGAATCATTAATTCATGACACATTTTTGTTATGGTTTATTGTCGTTATTTTACATTACGAATATGATGTTTGGTTTTGATTTTTTTTTTATGAAAAAATGAATGTTTTTTGTTTTTTGTTAACAGTTTATAAAACTGATATTCAATATGGGAATAATTAATTGTTTTGCATTAACATATTTATTAATCTTTTTTTTTAAATAAATTATTAACACCAAACAAAAATGCATTACTTACCAGTCAACAGATAATAAGGAGTGGCCGGGAAATAAATGTAACGTATAAAAAAACTGGGGTAATATTATCGAAGTGCTTAGTAATTCTACAACTACATTTTTTTTTTTAAAAGAGAAGCAACACTCAGGAAATTCTTCCTATTAATTAATGTGTTGCGTTCTTTGGAAAGGGGATAGTGGAGAGATGAAAAGTGGTGAAAAATTAATGGCTTCAAACATGGCAACACTGTAATTGCGCGAGGTGATAAGTCTTAGAACAGTTGTTGGTCGCCACCTGATGTAGAGTTGGCGAATTTATTGAAGCTTTTTGTTTCATAGCCCTGATTTATTATTTTACTTCGGTGGGGTTAAGTGCTATGGGAATACCGAAGGCGGGCGCAGCGATAAATATAAGTGATAGAAAACTCATACATATTGAATTGATGTTGTCGTCACCGGGAATCGAACCCGGGACCATCTGTGTAAAAGTCCAACGCGCTAACCATTACACCACAAGAAATTTGTGAAACTAACATGACATTTATGTAGTTGTATAATTACCAAGCACTGCGATAATATTCCCCCAGTTTTTTTCTGCGTGTACTTTTAGGCTTATAGCTTTTAATGCTGGTCATTATTTTTACAATTGATATTTTTATAACATTTACCATTTCAAAAATCATCAAAAACCGTGTGCCTACTTTTATGTTAATCGCATGCTTCGTTTTTTTTTTTTAGAATTGAAAATCAATAAAAAGTGAATGAAATTTTTATTAAAATATTCAATGAATTTCAGTGTCGTGCGTACAAAACATTTACTAGGCAAGCTTGTGTTTTCCGCCAAACGATTTCTTATGTTATAAAAAATCACTGACAATTTAAAGAAGATATCAAAATGAAAAAGAGTTTGGATAAAGTAAGCAACTTTTACAAAAAAGCACACGAAAAATGTCGCAAAAGCCTTAATGGAAGGCATTCCAAAAAAATTAAAAGTTTTTATTCAAAACAATTTAAAAATCCGTAAACTTTGTATATTAAAACTTTGTATTAAATTTTTATTAATAAAAACTTAAAAATTAAGAAGTTTGCTTTAAATTGATAAGCCTTAAAGCATGTTATAATTATTTCTCTCTCACTCCTTAAATCTTAATTGTTTTGTGCTACACCGACATTATAGAATTTTAATGAGGAATCACAATTCATATATATCATGAATTAATCAAAACTATTATGGTGATTATGAATACCAGAAAATCACAGAAAAATATTTATGTAAGTACTAAAAAAAAACATACGCAATCATCTGAAAATGTTTCTATTATTTAAAGTTTTTAAAATCTGATAAGATAAAATCAGAAATTTTCTGCCAAGCCAAAGTTTTAAAAGTTATGCGTTGGACAAAAAAAATCTATGATTAAACTAATTTTAACCAATCTGAGCAAAAATATATATTGTGTTAGTAGAATATTTTGTAAATGTGTGTTTTTTTAAGTAAGTTACGAGACACCACTAAAATACTTAAAACAAAACAGACGACAGTATATTCCAATGCATGTAATTATAATATACCACTTCAAAATTTAAATATAAAATTGATAACTCGAAAAATTAATGAATCCCATCATCTTTAGCGATTCCATTAAAAGAATTGCCAATGAAATTAAATCTTAAGAGTTCCCTAAACTACAGCACATTCAAGACGGCTGGTACTTTAAATAGTGCAAATATAACAGCCAGCTTTTTCACATGTGTCCATTTTTATTTTTAATGCACTTGTTTTACCCTGCAAAAACAGGGGTAACAACTGGACTTTACGTTATAGGTTACTTAGTATGCAAAATAATAATTTCCTGTCAATTGGTTACTTTATAAATTGAGATTCTGATTTAGGAAAAAGTATCAGAAAAGAAATTAATGTATAATATTTTTTTTTTTTTTTTTTGAAATTGGGATAGTCCCAATTTAATCTAAAATTATATTTAAACTACTTAAGAGGAAAATAAAAAAATGTATAGATTTAATTAAGCATTTTTCTTAAGTTAACATATAAAATGTGGTCTTGTTTTTATATAATTTCACAAACTATTAAATTTTTTCAAATTTTAAATTTAAATAACCGTTTAAATTTTAAAACAAAAGCTTTATCTTATACTTCACCTTTATAACTGTACATTATACAGACAAAATTAGACACATACTAAAGTTAGTAATAAAAGCTTAATGTTTGCTGAACACACCTAAATTGTACAAAAAGCTTTTTGTACATAAAAGCTTTCTTTATTTAGGCACATTTATAAACAAAGTATGTAGTAGCACCACACATACAAGTACAACATCACATACATTTTTGTGTGTATGCATAAGGTATACACGAATGTATAGATATAATACTTGATACAGGAAATAGGAAACTGGCATAACTGTAAATGCATTTTGCAATGTGGTTTCCTGTGTATGAGTGTGATATCTACTGTAACATACACAGTACACATATAAATGTTTTTGAAGTTTAGTTGAGTACTTCATATAAGGGATGCAAAATCATTATGAATTTTTCTTTTTTGTTTCTTTTTTAATTCTATTGAAAAGTTTACATTATGGTTTGTGTCTTAGATATGTGGAAAATATAATTACAAATCATACCGGTATATTTTAAATGAAAACAAAAAAGCGCCGAGTAGTATAACAAAATTAAAAGTTCTAACGCAATTTAAGACAAAAAAAAAAAAACTTTTCTTAATTTTAGAATTTTAAATTTAATTTAACTTTTGTTTATTTCTTTTATTCGTTAGTTGGTTATTTTTTTTAGTTTATTAACTCAAATTTGCAAAACAAGAAATTTTTTGCCAATAAAATTGCATTTTGTTGTAGAAAAAACTTTTACAAATGTATTTTTTTTTTATATTTTGTTACAGTATTTTTCTTTATTTGTAGCAGAAAACATTCTTCAATAAGTATATACTTAGGATTTTTGCTTATTAAGAAAAAAAATAAAGTAGATATTTGTTGTCTTATATTTTCTATAAAAACTGTTTTTGCTGAAACATTTCCTTAAAACAAAAATAAAGTTACAAGTTATCTTAGAAACGCACTTCTGGGGGTCAATGTAGTTAAGCAGAGGCGTAAGGTAGAAAAGTTTTACGAGACAGGAAGAAATTAAAAAAAATATATATATATAGCTTGAATTTGGACTTCGATGCATGCTCTGATTTATGATAAGTCTTAACCAATGTAAATTATCTAAATTATTGTAATAGTACGTGGTCGAGTACGAACCTGTTTTTAATCCGATGCCAAATGCGTTGCTACATGAATAAAAGAGATATGGAACAACTTTTTAACTTTTTCGAAAATATGGTCAAGGCAGTCGGTGTGCAATATGGGTCAATTTTGGGCAATTTTTTTTGTTTATTATGTAATGTTATTTAACTAAATTTGGCAAATGCTCGAAATTTGAATATAAAAATATTTTTGTTTTATTAATTAATAATCATATAATTACAAATTATATACTATTACCCTAAGCGAGCACTAGCTACTATGGCTTTTGGCGCGTTGTAGCGAAAACAGACCAGTGCCTCTGGTAGGAATCGAACCCATCACCCCTGCACTGATAAACCAGCATGCTACCAACTAGCCTAGCTTTCATAGATATATATTTTCTATAGACAATTTAAAAAAAAAAAAACAAAAGTTTTTTAAAAAAAGTTTAGAACTAGTTCCGAATTGTTAGAGTAATAAGAACTTAATTTATTTTAAGTATGTCCCAGTCGGCAATTTTACTTGCGCAATTTTTCTTCAATTCTCCTTTGAACTTGCTTTTGTGTTCACACAAGAAAAGTTTGTTTCAGCAATTTTCGTATATCAACCTGCAGTGTTGAATTGGAGTACGGGCAAGTCTGTACCCCCTTCCATTCTCTTTTCCTCCCTCTTCTATAAACTCAAGAATTGCGCAAGTAAAATTGATGTGTGTGAACCGGCACTATACCTTATATATATTTCTAAGTGAAATTATAATTTATTTTCAAATTTCCCCTCCTACGTCCCTGCCAAAACCGTTTTGTTTTCCATTTCTTTTTCAAGTTTGTTTCAGTTTACTGATCAGTTAAGAAATAACTTAAGCTTTAAAAGAAAAGTAGCATTGAAATTTCATTGTAGTTTAGGGATTGCCTTCTAGTGCATGCACAAATTTCAACTTCTTCACGAAAATGTCATAATCAGACAAAACAATTCGAACTAAAACTTATATTTTTTCCACTACTTGTATATTATAAAAAGCTACTTTAACTAAAAAACTTTATAGTTTTTTTTTTTTTTGTTGAATTTGGTATATTTGTAAACACATCCATGTCTTTTATTTTGTAGAAAATTTAGTCAAAAGTATTTTCTTTTTCAAATATTTTCTGTAAAAAGAAAATTGCATGACAAAAAAACAAAATGTTAAGCAAAAAATTACAAATTTAATACATTTTTTTTTTTGTTCAATTTTCTTATTTAATATTTTCTTTAAAACTCCATAAAAAGTTTAGTATAAAACTTACTATTAAACTTTATATTGTTAGACAATAAAAAGTATACCTAAATTAAATCCCAACTTTTTTAAATTTAGTTTTAGGTTAAAATATATTTTTCAACTTATGTTGAATACACTTAAAAAAGTAATTTGGTTACTACATTACAGTTATTTGTTTTGTAATCAGTAGTGTTATTCGGCAGACCGTCAAGGGGTAGACTTAACATCTTTGTCACTCCGCGTAGAAATTTTAAAAAATTTGGTCTAAGCAGATGTATCGAATTTTGAACCCATATACCAAATTTCAGGTTTATCGCCTTATCGGTTTGGTCAGACCGCCATTTCATAGTAATTTCAAATATTTCGTCTAAGCAGATGTGTCGGATTTTGAACCCATATACCAAATTTCAAGTTTCTCGCCTTATCGGTTTAGTCAGGCCGCCAAGTGGACGGCTTTTCCCATATTTGCCCGCAGCAGTAGGAATTTTCAAAAATTTTGTCTAAACGGATGTCTTCTAGGGATTTGGAATCCACACAAAATTTCAAGTTACTAGCATTTGCGGTTTGTCAAGGATGTTAATCAGAGCATTTCCCATATTTTACAACATTATTCGAATGCACACCTATTCCTATATTTGGAAGGCCCATAAATTGGAGACTTCTGCAAACTTGTAACCAAATACAAAAAAAATTGTATTTTTCTTATTGCAATACATTTTTCTGATTTTTAGTTTATATCAATACACATAAATTGACACCTCGTAAGTGACATTTGATTGCAACATATCCAACTTTCTTGGCAATCGGTGGGTGACCCCGATAATAGCTTCCCTGTAAAAGTACAAATTAATTATACGAATTAACAGTGTTAGGAGAGTTTTTTTTTTAATTTATTTGTTCAAATATTTACTATTAATGATAGGGCATGCAGAATCCAGAAATTTTTCGTTTCCCGCGAAAGTGGGAAATTTTGTCGAAATTCCTGGGATGCCTCTCGAAGAGTAAATTAATTAATTTTTTATATTAAATGATATTTTTTGTATGCAAAATGTCTTATACAACCTCAGATTTTTTTACAAAAAAAAGTCCTCATTATATTTCAATGGTTTTTCTTAGAATTTTTAGCATTTATTAAGTCTGATAAACTAACATTTGAATAGCAATTCCTCTAAATATTAGAGTTTGATTAAAAAAATCAGTATAAATAATTGCAAGCTTAAAAAAATACACTCACAACACATTAAATTAACTGAAAATCAGTTAACAACAGTTCTACTTACTTTTTGTTCAAAACAATTGCATTTTTTAGTTTATTTTGAACTGTTGAAAAATTAATTGACAAAATCGATAAAAACAATAGATTGTTTTCTCTTATTTCAATACTCAATATAATATAACAACTTTTTGTTTTAAATAGAAAATTTTAACTGAATATTTGAACTACTACCGAAAATCCGTTTTTTTTTTTGTTTATTGAATAACAGACAGAAAGTTAAAAAATATATTTCTTTATAAATTTAACTGTATATTCCATTGAAAGAACTTTACTCATTAAGTTTATGAATAACTGTTAATTTTTTATGGAAAAGTTCTTGTGAGTGTACAAAAAAATTCACAAAAAAATGTAAAGAATAGAAAATTTTTAAAATCAATAGTGTTCGACTGAATAGTCCGACAAAAAAAAAAATTTTACACAATGTGTTGTAAAAAATATTTAACGAATTTAAATAATGGCTAAATGGCAAAAGCGAGATCTTTAAATTTAAAATTTAAAGTCGAAGTCTAAGATAAACGCCGAAATTAACTAATGCGGTGAAGTTTTTGCTTTAAAAAGTTGGTTAAAGTACTAATTACTGCACTACAAATGTCGTTTCAAATTTTATTCTCAAAAATCTTGGACTTCTCCAAATAATGTCCCGGGATTGTGCGAAAACAAGAATGCTTAGTTTCCCCAGAATCCCGGGACTTTAAATCCCAGACTGCATTTCCTAATTAATAATCACATCGCAACTTGTAATAAAACTTTCATTTTATATTTTTAGAGATCAAAAGAAATTTCCCTAATTTTAAATCCCACAAAGGTAACTAAGCTAACAGTTCTCTCTTCCGTTTAGAGTTTTCCTTTAAATATGTTTAACCAACGGGTTAAATAAAAAGTTATAGGAAAGTTTTGTTAACAGATATTTATAAACTGCTGGAAAAAAAGGGTTGTAAAGAAGTAGTGTTGACAGAAAAAGTCCTTTTACATTAATTTGAGGCCTTAAGAAATAAAATGTAAAATAAATAAGATTACATATTGTGTTATTCAAAGGATATTAGCTTTTCACAAAAAAAAAAAAGATTAGCATAGCTAAAATTATTTGAGACTAAAGAGATTACATTTATAAGCTCAAACTAAAAATTCGGTAAAAATAAAGCCATGCAAAAAAAAAAAAAAAAAAATATTGTGTTTAAAATTAGAAGTACTGCAACATGAAGCGAATATTATTTGCAAAACTGTTCAAATATTACACACCAATATTTTTTTTAAATAACGACATTTGAGCCTTTACCAACCAGCTCCAGTTCTTCAACGTTTTCATAGTTTCTTTAATGTTTTTTAAAGGTCAACAATCGCATAACAAAATTGAAAATTCCTCATCTTTCCGCTCAGGGAACTTTTGCTTTAATAATATGTAGTTGTTTCTTTATTTTTAATGCAAATGTCAGTCATTTGTAGAACAAATTTAATTTTTTACTATCCTTGCAGTTCATTTAAAAAAAACAAAACACATCAAATAACTATTTTATCATTTTACATTAATTTTTTTCAGTTGCTTTTTGTTTTTTAAAAAAATATATGTTTTTTTTTTCATTTTTGAGATTAATTTTTACTACAATTGCTAGTAATTTTTTGAACAGTAAAAACAAATGACATATGTTAGTTGAATTTAATGAAATGTTAGTTGTTGTTTCTTCAAGTAAAATTTCATTTGTTTTTGACTACAATTGCTGTCCTTTTTACCTACATAATATTCTTAGTGTAGCAAAAAACTTTGAATTATAATTATTTTTCCTTATATTCTCATCTTAAAATCGTGGGAGTTCTCTTACTTACCATTAACTTATATAATATTCTGTACGTCTTAAAGGAAACTATTTACAATATTTTTTTTTTATTCTTTTTAAATTACTAGCCCTGAGTACCTTTCAGCTATTGGGTAGGTCTACAATTATTCAAAATGCGCCAAACTAACTGACATTGTCATTTCTTTTGCTTAATAACAACACACTTAAATGTCAAAATGTCGGCGGTTTTTTTTCTAGTTTTTTTTTATGAATTTCAAAAACAATTTTACCGCCTCATCTTAGTAATGAAACAAAATAAATATAAACAAAAAAAAAATACATAAAAACTTAACAGAAATCATAAAGAATAATTGAATTAGTATTCAAAACCTACAATGGCTCTTAACAAAATATAAAAAAAAGTATCATATACTTAAAGGTACAATATCTTTACGAACGATGAACATGACTTTAAACTAAATGACTGACATTGCTCTGTATTCAATTGAATATTAACGAAAAAAAAACCAGCTAAAGTTCTTAACAAAAACATTTTTTTTTATAACACAGGTCGTTAACACTGAGGAAAATAATGGGGGAATGATAAATACAATTATAGGCAAGGTAGGTTATTCCATCAAATTAAATGGAATTTGCAAAATGCTCGAGAATGTCTATAGAAAGTTTTATAGATACTTTGAATTTGAATAAAAAATTAAATTTATTAAGAAATCGGCAAAAAAAATTGTAATTTTATTAAAAAAAAGATAGTGCAGATATTTTCTCTTATATAATTTAACGTGCAACTTGGATTTGTTTTAGCCACAAAAAAAAAAACACAAAATCTTCTGTACTTTAAATAATTGTTCGGCTCAAGATCATGTTATCCAATCCCAAATAGAAATGATAATTACTTTTTTTACTACATTCAAATCAACTAATATAAAAAATCAATTAATTAAAACATCAGTACGTATGATCAATATCACATTCAACAAACACTCTGTTGTACCTAATATGTATACTAGGTAACCCCTCATGATATGGAAGTCAAGAAGTTTTCGAATTTAAAATCTCACCTCCTAGAAATATGCGAATATAATATGAGTGTCTCAAAGCTACTGAAATCTACTGAAATCTACAGAATTTACGATTTTTTAATTTTTTTTTTATTTTGTTGGAACCTTAATACCATTTCTAAGTCTGCCTTGTCAATTGACATTTAAAATAAATTCTATGGTTTATTCTGTATCGCAACTGCCCCAAAATCATAAAAATTGCTCAACCAAAAATAAGGTTATAAATTAAAGTAGTTGTCAAACTCTCATTTTTAAAGCAAACATTAATAAACTGTCCGCCAAATAACTTTTTTTTTCGTGAACTCTTGAACCAATTGGACTTTGTATGGCGTCATACCAAGGTCTTTATGCAAAATTCGTCACGCACTGTTTTTGGCTTTTCACGCTTTGGTTTATCGATGAGGATGCCAGTTTCTTTCACTTTTTTCACAAGATATCGAACATACGGACCATATTCGTTCAGCGGAAGGATAAAACTAATTATCTGTCAAATCAGACATGAGCTAAGTGTTACCACTCACGAAATAAGCACTAGTGGAAAAAAAACGTTAGATGGCGGACATATAATTACAAATTATATACTATTACCCTAACCGAGCACTAGCTACTATAGACTTCGGCGCGTTGTAGCGAAAACAGACCAGTGCCTCTGGTGGGAATCGAACCCACGACCCCAGCACAAATAAGTCAGCACGCTACCAAATAGCCTACAGGTGTGCACATCCAAATTCTTTTATATTTGATTTTTCTTTGTAAAGGCTGAATTAGTTTTCACGTCGCTTTACGTGACAAATCAAATGAATTGGTCTGAGCCAACACTTTGCCAGTGCTGTGCTAGTTGCATTTTTCTGCCTGGGTAGTTAGAAATCATAGCGACAAGAAGTATTAGCCAAAAAATGTTAAGATTTATCAAATACAACAGATACATGCATTATAATTTGGCATTTCCAACCGCAACAAATCACAGTCAGACAGATTTCGACTAGTCTTTCTATATTTAATCATTCTGATTCGGTGTTTTTTTTTTCTTTTAAAAACAATCACCTTCTGAACATTATTTTCCGTAGCTAAAGCCTAATAATATTAAAATTTTTTATATACAAACCATCTTACTATGTAGAGTTTTTTCTAAGAAAAACTGCCTGCTCTAAGATTTTTTCTAAAAATACCCTGAGATTTTGAATTTTCTTCTTACAGAAAAATCTCATGTTCAGATTATTTTTTTCCTGTAGAAACTTACTACTCCAAGATTTTTTCTAAAAATACTTTAAGATTTTGAATTTTCTTCTTACAGAAAAATCTTTTCTTCAGAATTTTTCCATAAAAAAAAAACCTTCTATCCAACTTATTTTAATTATGAGGAATTTTTCCCGATTTTGAGGAATTTTTCCCTAAGAAGAGATTTTATTTTGGTTGTCACACTGCGTGATTTAATATTTCTTCAAATTTATTTTTTTCCAGTGTACTTATTCTGACTTATTACCATTCTGTTCATTTTATTATTATTTAGAATTTGTGTTTAAAAGACGAATAAAAAAAAACATTTTATTATTGTTATTATCATTACCTTATAATCGCTTTCTTGTTGTTATAATCTTTGTTGTTGTTTTTGTAATTTTTCATATTGTTTGTGGTCTAGTACTTTAAGCTCATCTCTTTTGATCTGTGTGTAAGCTTTACCTTTAAGTATTTATGTAAAACCAGCACATTCAGACAGACGAACAGACGGACAGACAATTGTTTCACTCAATAGTATTGTAGATTATACCACTACATATCTATGTTTGTTTAGTTGTTTGTAAATTTCGCAGTAATTTATCGCACGCATTTTGCATTTGTAATTCATAGTGACTTCTGATTAATTTTACTATTATACATATAAAAAGAAATATATGAGTAATTTCAAAAATGTTTGACATATTGAGGCAAAATAATTAAACATTTTTTTTTAGTTTGGATTAAGCATGCGGAATACGTTTCACGTTAATCATTTATTATTAACGGCGAAACAATTATGGCGGTTTTAAGATTAAAGCAATTTAAAAAAATAGTAGCAGCAGTATTTGTAGTCAATCGAATATTTCGGTTGTACACTCATGAAACTTCTGCCCTAAAACTTTGTAGCTGTTTTGGTTGTAATAAAGTTTCTTTATTTTTAAAGTAAATATCAGTCATTTGTAGAGCAAATTAAATTTTTTACTATCCTTGTTGTTCCTTAAAAAAAAAATACAAACCACATCAAGTGACTGTTCTCTTATTTTATATTAATTTTTTACATTTGCTTTTTGTTATTTAAAAAAATAAAAAAAATAATTGTTTATTTATTTTTTTACTAACATATGTGGTTAATTTTTACTACAATTGTTAGTAGTTTTTGAACAGTAAAAACAAATGACAAATGTTTGCTAAATTTAATGAAATGTTAGTCGTCCTTTTTTCAAGTGAAATTTAATTTGTTTTTGACTACAATTACTGTCGTCTTTACCTACATAATATTCTTAGTGTAGCTATCGAGGTGTTTGCTTGCTACAACCGTTAATGCAATCGAAATTTTATTCTCGGGTGCATGAAATAACCCCCACTGAAATAACCCCCACCGTCGAAATGAAATAAGCCCCACTGAATTTGTGCCCACCGAAAATAAAATAATACCCACCGAATTTGTGCCCACCAAAATGAATTAATCCCCACCAAAATGAATTATTCCCCACCAATGAAAATGAATTAGCCCCCACCAAATTTGGTGGGCATTAAAATTAAATAATACCCACGTATTAAAATGAAACTTTGCCCACCGAAAATGTGATAAGACCCACTTTACATTATTTATATTTTTATTTTATAAAATAAAACTTTTACAAAAACTTCATGTAATTGATAATAATAAAGTATTTCAAACACTAAATATGACGTAATTAAGGTATATTGTTATTGGTATTTGATTATAGTCCACATTTTTAGCTTTCAGTTAAGATATAACTTAACCTCTTAACCCTTTAAATAAAGAAGATATAAGGGGTCAAAGTTGGCACATTTTGTCAATACGAGGCAAATAATGAAATATGGCTTCGCAAGCTTAAGTTTTTCTGTGTGGCGGCCTGCTGCCGTTCTTAGGGGTTTTTTCCTCCAGTAGGATGCGGCAGGTGGCTTCGCTCAATAAAGTTTTCCTGCCCGCGACACAAAACAATAAACATTTTTTTTTAAATTTTTTTTTTCACGTTGAGATTAAATAAATGGAATATTGATTTAAATTGGATAACACGATATTCTTTAAAAGGAAATATAGCCAACTTGGTTTTATTTCCATTTTTGTTAGAAATAAATTCAACCTGTGAATTTGACTTCATTTCCATTTTTGTTTTATTTCAGTTGGTGTTATTGGACCCCACCGTGTCCTTCTAAATATATACACCTTTATGTCAACATTCTGTAAAAGGGCAAATTATTAGTTTTTTACCAACTAAGGAGCCTGGTGATATGGGCACGAATGTATTTTTAATTGAAATAACGTTTTCTTTTTTCGTACTTTCTAATATCACCTTTACAAAATAAAACTAGTACTGTAAAAAAGGAATTAATTCACCTTTACAAAATAAAACTAGTACTGTAAAAGTATGAATTAATTCAAAAACCAAGAATTGATATTAGAATTAAAATGAATTAAACCCCACCAAAATGAATTAATCCCCACCAATAAAAATGAATTAACCCCTACCAAATGTGGTGGATAATAAAATGAAATAATACCCACGTATTAAATGAAACTTTGCCCACCAAAAATGAGATAAGCCCCACTTTAAATTTTTTATAAATTTGGTGGGGCTTATTTCATTTCGGCGGTGGGGGTTATTTCAGTGGGGGTTATTGCATTCACCCTTTATTGTCGTACCAGAATATCTTTTCTTTCAATAGGATAATTGTTATCACAAACGAGAAATTGGAACGCAACAACCGAAGCATTCGATTAGCAACAAATACGTTTGTTACCACCAAGTCTGTTTTCTGGGTGTGGATTTAATTAAAGTTCCATCAATTTATATGTAAATCTCTTTGTATATATCACATTTCAAAATATATATTACACTACCAAAAAATTATAAAAATACACTTGAAAACAGTTTTGTCATATATTAGAACTTAGAAAAAAACCACGATTATTTTAAAAACCATTAATTTTTGTAGGATTTATGATATTTAATTGGGTTTAGGATAACTAGTTTTGCAGAAAATCATATTAAAAACTTTTAAATTCTCAGAACTAGTGTTATGAAAATGTTGGTTGCTGCATAAAATTTAAGGTCCTTAAAATTGATGCCTTTTCGATTTTTAATTCGATGGAGGATCAATAAGTCCGTGACTTTACGAACTTCCCTCGTAGTTGTATGAAATGCAACAGTGCTCCCATCAAGTTCTACCTGTTAATAGACTACTGTCAAATTTTGAGCAAGTTAAGTCATTTACTTTGCGTTTAACAGCTGTTTAAAACATACAACCTTGTGGATTTTTTTAAAAATGGAAAAAGTGAATTTCGTGTGCTCATTAAACATTATTGTTTGCGAAAAAAAAACCGTCAATTGAGGTCAACTCACTCGAAAATGTAGAAATATCCACGATATGGTGTTGTCCGATCGAAGAGTAAAAGTGCGTGAGATTGTTGATGCAATAGGCATTTCATATGGCAGTGTGGTTTCGATTTTAAATGATCAGTTGGGTTTAAGAAAGCTGTCCGCAAGATGGGTGGCGCGTTTGCCCTCAATTGACCATATACGTAATCGTGGCCAATAAGGTGATGGCAACAGTTTCTTGGGATGCACGCGGGACAATCCACATCCATTACCTTCGAAAGGTAAAAACAATAAACGGCGAATATTGTGCCAACTTATTGGACCGAGTTAACAAGAATTGAAAAGGAACAACCCCATATAGTCAAATAATGCCTATTTTACAGACCTCGAAAAATCCTATTTTTTGGAAGGGATAAAAAAACTGGAGAAACGTTGAACTAAGTGTATTAAGCTAAAAGGAATTTATGTTCAAAAATATTTTTTTTTATGCAAAAAAAAAAACTGTGTTTCATTCAAAAAGTCACTGACTTATTGAGTCACCCTTATTGAGTCTCCCATGTCTAGTAGTGCCATTTTGTATTGGTTTGAATCTGAAAGTTAAAAACTAGGACCAAGAAAACATGAAAATTTATGAAAAAACCCTTGTAAGTTTTAACTAACTTTTTCATTCTTGAAATGGTCATCAATTCTTAAGGTGACGATTTTTGAACGTGAAACTTTGCAAGTCATAGATTTTAAGTATTGTCTATATAAGCGTAGCGTGCTGGCTTATCAGTGCGGGGGTCGTGGATTCGATTCCCACCAGAGGCACTGGTCTGTTTTCGCTACAACGCGCCGAAGGCCATAGTAGCTAGAGCTCGGTTAGGGTAATAGGATATAATTTGTATTGGATAAGACGATCCTTCGTTTCTATCAATTAAAAAAACCTTGAGAAATAAGCGGCATCTAAAGTCAGTTTCAGAAGGTGTCGAAAAATTTAGAAATAGCTCATATCAAATACAAGGCTAAAGTTGGTTGGATTGCTGTTGGGTTGGTTGACTAACTTTGAGGCTGTTAAGCAGGCTGAATGTCGGAGCTGGTTGGCTTAGTTGGTTTTGGCCTGACTTGACTTACTTACCTAGGCAAGCAAACGCTATAAAATATAACTATTCCCTAGCTTTTTTGCGGCTTTTTACTTTGTTTAGTTGGTTTGAATGTTTTTATATTCATATTCTTTCCTACTTTTATTCATACTGCGGGTTTATGTTAATATGACTCTGTGTATAAACGTGTCTACTATATGATGCGGATGATGATATGAACACTAGTACTTTCTTTGTATAAAATTTATAATTTATTTATTTTTTTTAGGTTTTTTTTTATAGAACTCGTAATAGTTCCTGTTAAATTTGTAATACTCAGTCAGTCAGTCAGTCTTTTAGTTATTATTCATTTCTAAAAAGGTTTTAAGTGTTTGACTAATTGCGTTCATTTCCATAGAAATTTAAAACGTTTGCGTATGCATTCTATTTCATTTTCCTTATATCTCCAATACGCATTTTAAACGCGTTATATATCATTATAATTTTTATTTTTTTTTTTTTGTAAAGTTTGTTGGTCATTACATTGGTTTCTAGTAGTGTGGTAACATGATTTGTTATTTAATGATTCTAGCGGTTTTTAACTGGATGATTTATATGACAAGATATTTGTCACTTTTGTACACTCATACATAGTATTAAAATTACATGCCTATGTATACCTAAAACTGTGTAGTGAGAAATATAGATCTACATGTTGTGGTTGATTTTCTACTTTTTTTTTCTTGTTTATTTTTCATTTTATCCATTTTACGTGATAATGATAGTGTAAAGTGATATATTGAGGACAATTTTTGTAGATGCCAATGTGCAAGAAAAGAAACCAGTGTTCTGAGAAATGTATATTCCCACTAATGTCAGACTACGATTTGTTTTAAAATATATAATTAAAGGAAATTTCAAATCACGTAGAAGAACAAACAAAAAAAAAAAAAAGAAGAAATTTCGAAATTTAACACAAATTGTGAAGAAATTTAAAACGTTTTAGTGCATTCGTTATTTAAATGGATTTACAAGACTCTATCTAACGAATCTTTTAAATGATCTTAATTGATAAAAAATCTCTGTCGGTATGTTTGAAATGGTTGACACAAATTTCGACATAAAACTCTATATTTAGTGAACGTTCACACTAATCAGCGACACATACCTCTCACTGGTTGTCCAGAAACATCAGGAATGTATAATATTCTAATTAATTTTTTGTTTCAATAGCATTACGACCGATTTATAATTTTCCCGAAAATTTAATATAAAAATACCAAGAGAAATTTAAAAGGTTATTACAACTTTTATTTATTCGACTTTTCAGTTTTAATTAAATAATCAAAATGCTCGAGACATTATGCTAAGAAAAGGTTTCTGTTAAGAAAATATAAGGTGGCGCAAAAATAACCTTCCGATGTTTTTTTTATTTATATATATTTATAATGTATAGCATTTTCTGATAGGAGGATTACTTTTGCGCCACCTTATATAAATAATTTTCGAATTAAAAAATCTCTCAAATCTATTGCGAAAAAAATTTGGGGGAAGCTATAAAATTTTTACATTTCCTTAGAGAGGTGATAGATAGAAAAGAACATGTTTCTGTGAATCTTTGTTTTTTTTCCAGAATATATGAAAATGGGTTTCTAAGGATTAAGAAAATTAAAAAGAAAAAAATAGACACTCTAAGACAGTGAATAAGGTCCCTTAACATATAAAATGCTAACGAATTCCTATTCCTTATTAATATTTATTACTGTTGTTTTGCCTAAAAATTGTTTTATTGAATCTGATTTAATGAATTTCTTGAATTAAAAACTCTCTATTATATGCATAAAAACAAGTGTGGTCCTAACTGATTTCTGTTTAAATGAATTCTTCCAATTCAACCGATTAATGTTGTGATAATCTAAATTGGGTTGAGAAAGCATTCAAACTAGTTGGTTGGACGATGTTTATTTAGGCTGCAATTTAAAGATCGCATTGAGATTTATTTAAAAATCGTATCGAGATCAGTTTCCTTGAAAATACTTCAAAATATTTTTCAATCTGTGAGTGGTCCGTAAAATCCTGTAAATTGATATATAGCAGTTTGCTGCCCAGGTATTTTTTTGTGGCAAAAACCCTAATCTCAGACGTTAATAGAATTATATAATGCCTTTTGTTTAATAAAAAATATTTAGTTGAGTTAAATTAAAAGAACATACATTTATTTTTCAATTAAATATTTTTTTTAACCTTTTTATACATTTGTTCAACATAATTTGCTACAAGTTTGTTATAATTTTTATTAAAAATAAAAATTATGTTTTTTCGACCTTTAATTGTGAAATGGAAAATTATTCAAGTTCGAGGGCATTTATTTCTTTCTTTATTAGGATATTGCCCAAACAAATAATCTATAGAGTTTTTGTTTTCAAATTTACTAATTGACCACTTTCAGGAATATGTTGATAGATCTATTTAGGGAATTTTCGAGGTTTCCTCAACAGAACACGTTTTGAAAGAAGTGACAATCCCATGAAAAACATCAAACATTCATATAACCTAGTATTCCCACTAAATGGGAACTAATATATGAGCTCGATATTAAAGATTATCACCATTGATCAAAAATAAATTGAAAACTTGTTCGTTATGTGCAAGCTCTACCTTTGGTAGATATACAATACATGCTTTTTGTTTTTATTCAAGTTCGAGGCCATACTCTATATTTCTTTATTGGTTATTGTCCTAACAAATAATCTATAGAGTTTTTGTTTTCAAATTTATTAATTGACCACTTTCAGGAATGTGTTTATATATCTATTTAGGGAATTTTCGAGGTTTCCATCGTCAGAACACGTTTTGAAAGAAGTGACAATCCCAGGCAAAACATCAAACATTCATATAACCTAGTTTTCCAATTAAATGAGAAGTAATATATGAACTCGAAGTAAAAGATTATCACCATTGAGCAACAATAAATTGAAAACTTGTTCATTATGTGCGAACTCTACCTTTGGTAGATATATAATACACCCTTTTTTATATTCTCCTTTTTATTTTCACACTTGTTTTGTTATGTTTAAAAATAAGATGTAAAGGGTTAGGTAACAAGACCGTACTTTGTCTTTTTTACAAGTTTGATATCATTTTTTTTTTTTTAAATAAAAATTATATTAAAATGAAAATGTGAAAATGAAAGTTATTCTAGTTCGAGGACATACTCTATATTTTTTCATTAGGATATTGTCCTAACAAATAATCTATAGAGTTTTTGTTTTCAAATTTTTTAATTGACCACTTTCACGAATGTGTTGAAAGATCTATTTCGGGAATTTTCTAGGTTCCCATAATCAGAACACGCTTTGCTACCATTTACCGATTTTCATAGAAATTTAACCACTAAAATGGAATATTGTCTCGTATTGGTTTCCGTTACATTTTTTATTATTAATTTTTTTTGTTTTTTTTTTAATATTTAAAAACTTTGTATCTTTTTTTTTTATTAATTAATATTCATATAATTATAAATTATATCCTATTACCCTAACCGAGCAATAGCTAATATGGGCTTTAGCGCGTTGTAGCGAAAATAGACCAGTGGGAATCGAACCCACGACCCCCTCACTGATAAGCCAGCACGCTACCAACTAGCCTACCGGGGCGCACGAAACTTTGTATCAGTATTTTTTATTAAAATCGTTTACAACATTATTTTAATTACACGAAATTGAAAAAGTTTACACAAATGTAAACAAACAAAAACAAAAAACTGATAACATTTTAAAGAACTGAATCAATCATTTATTTTTACTGATTTGTACTTAAAATTTGAACATGAAGTTTAAACTTAATATTCATTTTCTCTTGCGGATTTGTTAGTTCTTAAAACGATACTTAAAAATAAATAACAAGAAACATTTGATTTAAGTGTAATTCCAGGTTCGAATACCGCATGGGCACACTTTATCAAACAAAAAAAAAATTTCAATAAAAGATTTTTCATATAACCACACACAGAGAAATAAAGGTGACAACCGAATTGATTCAGTTAGAATAACAATATATGCATTCGATTTCTGAAAATTTTTGGTGTTGCAACAAAAATTCTGTTGAATTAACCGAATTTTGTTGTGAAAACTAATATAAAGTTGTGACAACTGTCTTTAATTCATAATAATCGAACTTGAGTAGTAGTAACCGACTTTCAGTTGGCAAATAGCTAAAATTTTTTCTGTGTGCACTTATGTGGCAACGCTTCTCTACACTGGGGTTTACCATGCCTGTGGATCCAAATATGAAATGTTACAGATTTTATTAAGGTTTAGGGAGGAGTCTCTAAATATCAATCCAAGTC
The DNA here is from genome assembly GCA_021234595.1 of Delia radicum. NCBI lineage: Eukaryota > Metazoa > Arthropoda > Insecta > Diptera > Anthomyiidae > Delia > Delia radicum. The sequence goes on along the minus strand of CM037855.1, from coordinate 10,709,948 downwards.
ATTAACTTAAACACTTCAAAATTAATCTAACACTTATGAAAGGCGTCAATCTTTCAACAGTAAAACAAACTTTCCATAAACGACTGTTAAAACAACAAAATATTTATTTTTATATTACTCATGTTTCAACACTTACAAGACTCATATTAATTTTGTAATAAAAAATACATCGTTTTCATTATTTCATTTATATTCACAAATAGTTGGTTGGGTACATATTATGTCGCCACATGAGATGGCGACAACAATTTTGCGACTAAATTATTGTAGTTAACAAACACTGTAGGAGTTTGTTATCATTATTTTACTGCGATGGGTGAAACAATTAATGAACAACGCTCATCTCTAGATATTTTGTTAATAAGGTGTAAGTATAAATTAAGGACTTACACGTTTTTTTTTTTTTTCGAACAATACAGATTGATAAATAACATCACAAAAAATCGCCATCATCATTATCGATAATATACCATTAAAGTTTTATGATTTCATTAAAAAAGGAAGAAGAAAAAAATGACAGGATACATTTAGAGTCGGTCCTTCAATTACTTCCATTTTGTAGTAAGGCGGAAGGTTTTAGTAGTTTTTATATAGCTACGGGAAATGAGTGTTGAGTGTTTATATCAAAACCACTTGTTGTTCATTTTTATTACACACATTTACAGTTTAAATGTCGAAAATTTATAAACATTTTGTTAGCTGTCAATTGAACGATTTGAAAGGAAATGTTTCTTAATAATTACTGGTAATAAAGCAATTTATGGATTTATTTGCTAACTAGCAGACCAATTTTATTGCTCTAACTATATATAGTTTTGTATAAGATATTTTGCTGTAACAACTAATTAATTCAAATGCGATTAGCCAAAAAAAAGTATTTGAAAAAAAAAATTGGAAAAAAAATATGTAATAGCAGGATAATAAAAAACTTCAAAGGATATTTATCAACAATAGTTATCTAATGCTCTTCGTTTCAAGAATCTTATCCCATTAATTTAAAACTTGTCCATTTTTTCAAATTTTTTGCTTAAAGTCTAAACGTTGATAATTAATTGTTGCACAAAGGTGTAAAAAAAATTCAAGAAATTTTATTGCGTTACATTTTTGTTAAGAAAATTTTTAATGTGTTGACCATAATTTTGTTATTATATGAGAATATAACAATAAAACTGTCTGAACTGTTGAAGTGTCTGTTGCAAGTATATACATGGTTTAATTTATAAAATCATGTTCAATTTCTTATTGTTGTTCATATTTAAGCGCCACAAATTATGCTTAATTAATGTTTGCAATGTCAGAGGGAGGTGCAGGGAGAGAGGTGGAAAGGGAACATTTTTTTAAACAGTTTGCAGTAGCCTATAGTAGTGCTGCTAAACATGATGTTATTATAGTTGTTTAGAACAGATATTCTTAAACTTTTATCTACAAGACCGGCTATACTTGTAAATCATAAATTTTATCAAACGGTTCAATATTGTGACTGTACCCAGCGAAAAATAGCTTATACACAGAAAAAATTATCAACCTAAAATATCTAAGTAAAGATTTGATTTGAATTTAATTTGTTTCTAAACAAATATTTAATTGAATCAATAAATTTTTTTATTGACTTTTAAATATATAAATACATTTTTATTTTAGACGCAATTATCATATTACTTTTTCATACACTGTATGCATAAATAGAAAATTTTCAGTATAAAATACCAAATACATTTGAAGTTAACAAACATAACAAGAACACACACAAATAGACCCAGCATTACAAAAAACACACATACCAACGTATAGATCACACACTTTTTTGTGAGTATCATAATTTTTTTGTTTGTAGAAGATATTTATATCTTTTTTTCCTTATTAATTTTAATAAAAGGTTTAATTGATAGTATCATTGCCGTGATAGGTGCAAAATCAATTAAAATATTAATTGATTCAATAAATTTTTTAATTGAAACCCGTTTTTAGTTTTTTCTGTGTATTTGGTAAGCAGTAACTTTATTTATATGCTTCCGTAATAGCGCTTCACCTCATTGCATACAATAAATACATTTGGGAAGGCATTTTGTTGAACTTTTCCAAATGAATTCTTTTGAAGCAGTAAAGAATGCAAAGATTTCTTTCCTAGATTTCACGTACAGTACGAAAAGCCCTTGAATTTAACTTTAAAAGCTATTATGGCTCTTATTTTTATTAAAGATTTTATTTTTAAATATAAATGCAAAAAAAATCAAGCAATCGAGTCAAGTTACATTGACGAACCTATACTGGGACCGGTCAAAAGCATATCACTACACTTCAACTATGTCTTTTTTAGTTTTTTATTTATTATTTTATGTTCTTGTAGTATTTGCAATTTTAAATTTTTGTTTTCGTTTTGTATTTGAAGACACATGCATAAAACGTAGATTTGATGTTAGTCAGCCAACAATAAGTGTGGATACAGAAAAGATTTCGATGAATAAATATTTTAAGCATATTTAAGGCACAAAAAAGGCACAAGAAATTGGAAAATGGTTTGAATGATTGTTTTGTTTTAGTTTTTGTCTAAACTTTTAAAAAATTTAATTTGTTTTTACAATAAACGCAATGAAAATCGCGTGATTGTATGTTGCTACGTAGGTATTACCGAGTTGCTACGTAGGTATTATAGAGTTTGAAATCCTAAGGAAATTCCATTTTTTGAGAGTATCCACAATAGTGTTATAACTTTTAAATTTTGTTCGCCAGAATAAAATTTTACATATGCTATCCGTAAAGTCCATACAAAAAATACAAAAAAAAACAAAAATTTTTGCTGTCATTAAAAAGTAACCGCATTAACCTTTTTGAAGTTCAGACCAAAATTATGATTTAATTTTACTAAAAATTAATATTTTGACAAACTTGTAAAGTATTTAGATTCTAAAGCTTTTATCTTAATATATTGATCTACTCAACAGCTTTTAAATTTATCGATTTTTGCGTTTAAAAAATAAAAACTTTTAGAGGTTTTTTTTTGATATTGGCATTACATTTTGTAGAACAAGCACATTACGCAAAAAAATATTTTAAAACAATTCGTGTAGTAATGTTGATCCACAAATGAACTGAAGGTGATAAGAGAAATTTGAACTTCATGAGGAAGGTTTTTGTTTCCAAATGACCAGAAAAAGTTATTTTTATTATTAATATAATATTGCGCATCACTTGACTATAGGCAAAAATTTAGAAAAAAAAGTTATAACCCTAATCCACACTTATCTTTAACTAGTCGTACCAGTGTATAAGTCCTAAGGAATCCAGCTTTCCTAACCGAGATAAAAAAAAAAAAAATTTCTTTCTAATTCTAGAAGGGTTTACGCCATTTTTTTATTTGAGCAACGACCAATAAAGCTAAAATTATTTGTAAACACATCATTTAATATATCACAAGGTGACTAAAATGTGTTTATTGTTCCTGATCCATAGCTTACACTTCCAACGATCCACGCATAAAAATACAAAACTGTTGCTATAACAACGAAGGCTTTTGTTAAATTAAAAAAATTTCGTTTATTTCACGACAGTTTTTGTTATTTTTAAATTTATCTATGCATGTATAGTATGTTTATCTATGCATTTATCTATGAATTTATCTATTTGTCTATGCATGTATAGCATATGTACATGCAATGTAGTTTGACGGTTCGTTTAATAAAAATAGGACAAATTACTGGTTCCTGCCATATTGGTGAGTGTAAATTATTCCATTTAAGAACCCCTTTCTTAAGAGGCATCTTTTTTGAATTGGATTTTTATTGTAATTTTTATATTGTTGTAATTTTTTTTTCGTATGTAATTAACAACGCGTTACCTGATTAAAAATTCGACGCCGACATGTCGTATTCACAACTCAAATTCTGACAGCTCCATGCTGACATGACAACCTGCCACCGTCATTGGGTAAAAATATAAACGCTTAGTGCATGTTGTTGTTATTGTTGTTGCTCGTTTACTTAAACTCTTCTTGTTTGATATTTTGAAGCAAACTTTTGCTAAACAAAACAACAAAAGTTAAAGGCGGCTTTTAATGTTGCTAAAAATGATGATGGTGACGATGACTTTGATGGTTTTTTTTTGCTATTCTACTCCCTGCATGATCTTTTGCCAAAAGGCTGAAGTTTAACATTTTTCATCTACGACTTCTACTTGTTTAGTGGCGATTTTTTTTATGTTTTGTTTTCGTCAGTTTATGTTGCATACAAATTGAGTTTAAACAGTCCAGTCACCATAAGCTTCATAAGGCATTATTGGTCGACCTTGAATTAAACGAATGTTAAGCAAAATAAAATATAAAAGTATACAATACATGCATAATAGTCAGCACCAAGAGGTTTAAACGTTCCTGTATACACATCAACTGAGTAAAAGCTGCGTTTACACTACCCTTGAAATCCAGTTTAAACTAGATTTCGACATGATTTTAGACACTACCTTATGATCGAATTCTAGTGTGAACAAGATTTCGATGGTAAATGTAAATGCAGGCTAAGGAAACAAATGAAGAAAATAAAGTTAACATTTTTTTTCTCTCTCATAAAGATTGTTGTTGTTTATTGGCACCTTTTTTTTACCAAAAGGACTGATTGTCTGACTGTCTATATGTCTATTTGGTCTGGTCTGTTGAGGTGCATTGGTCAAGATGATACATCAATGTCAACATAATTCATTTTAGACCAAACATAACTTGACATGTAAGGGCTTTTATTAGTTATCATGACTAAACACAAAAGTTAAATTTACAATTCTCACAGGAGTCGTCTTTTGTAGAAAAATAAGGATAATTTTTGTATTATTTAATGAGCTACAAAAAATTAATTAATTCATATTATTAATGGAATATTTCCATTCAGTTTAAACGACTTATTTTTCAATAGTCTCCGATTTTAATAAAATTTCGAGTATACTTTTGGCTGTGAATGCATGTTTGTAAATTAATTTATTTGGAATAGTAACTATTTAGGGTTTTTGAAATTTTATTAATTAAAATTTATTAATTTATTAAAATTTTAAATGTCCTTTTAATTTGTTTTATATTTACTTTAGAAATAGAGTGTAATCTCAATTACTCATAGAGATATCCGAAAAACTGTGTACTGTTTCTGTCTCTGGAAAAAGTATTTTCTTAACATTTATATTTCAGATATCTCAAAGAAAAGTAGAAATTACAGTCGAAATGTTTAGGGTGCTTACAATTTATTAACAATTGTATACAATTTATTAAAAACAAAAGTGTATATGAGGATCTTCAAACATTTTTGACACTTTAACACAAAATAATTTCTTTTATTTTTTTGTATGACATGCATAACTTTGTTGTGCATGTTAGCCGATGTTTAAGAATACTAAATCCATTCGCGTTATTATTTTGTCTCTAACTGCGCAAAAAATTATGGCGGCAAGCTAAACTTATTAAAATTACAGCTTTTTGCTTGAATCCAATTAAAGCTACATCAACTTATAGATATGATTGTATTTATCACATTTCAAAATATATTCTACACCACCAAAAATATATAAAAATACTCTACAAAAATTGTTGTCGCATATTGGAACTTAAAAAGATAACCTCGATTATTTTGGAAATGAGTTTTTTTTTTGAGTATTTATTAATGTCGGCATTATTTAAAAAAAAACGACCCCCTATGGCCAAGAAAAAAGTACTTTTTCATCAAGATACTGCACGGGTGCACCCGTGTGCAGTCTCAATGGCAAAATTCCATGAATTGGGCTACGAATTGGTACCTCATCAGCCATATTCTCCGGATTTAGCCCCCAGTGAATATTTCTTATTTCCAAACCTAAATAAATGGATCGTCGGAAAGAGATTTGGCTCCAACGATGAAATTATTGATCAAACAAATGCCTATTTTATGGACCTCGAAAATCCTATTTTTTGGAAGCGATACAAATATTGGACTAAGTGTATTGAGTTAAAAGGAGATTATGTTGAAAAATAATTTTTCTTTTCAGCAAAAAAAAACTTTGTTTGTTTCAAAAAGTCACGGACTTATTGATCCGCCCTTGTATCTTGAAGAAAATTCTTTACCGGTAGAAGCAATATAATAAATGACTTTAGCTTAAACCCTGTTTTAAAAACCTTTGAAATTATTTCACTACTCAACGGCCAAAAAAACCTAGCTTTAAAACGCATCTTTTTTTATATGTTCTATGTACGTTGAATCCAAATCGGGCAAAAAAATGTGCAGTTTTACATCATTCATCCCATTTTTAGTATACATTCCTTAATTTTTCAAAATTTTATATTTTTTTTAAAAAATTTAAAAAACTATAATCAAGGATAAGTATAAGGATTTCGCACTGGTATTGCCTGGAATTTGAAAATTTTACATTTTTAGTTTTATTGTTATAAAACATCGTGTATAAACAATTTACAATTTTTTGTGTTAAAATTATAAATCCATGAAAAATAACATGAAATAATTTAAAAAATATGTGTTTCAAAGACAGGGTTTACAAAAATTTTAAATTTGTTGAGTAGTGTTAATTTTCAGTAGAGTGCAAAATATATAATCTTCATAAGTGTCATTAAATCCTAATAACCAACTCTCTTATTAATTTGAATTTTTTTTTTTCTTCAAATATTCACATTTTCGATATTTCATGTACAAACATTTTCAACATCTTCAACAGGAAACATTTAAATATTGTATTCAGTTTTTTATTTCTCAAAGAAATAAATCTTAATATTTTTATATACACAATAAACCACCACAAAGTGTCTTTGTTAAATACCACTTGCCAAAAAATAATTGACATAATCACCCCAAAACAATCTCATGAAATTTGTTTGGATATTTTTGTTACCAAAAATCCTGTATTATTTTTGCTCCTTCGTTTCATGCCATAACATATAACCAGTATATAAAATTAAAAAAAAAAATATGACACTACTTAAATGATTTATAACCTCACCCAAAAAAAAAAAAAAAAAAAAACAGATTATGAAATGAATTCATAACATATACACAATATTCCATATATGTTTTTAAACCGTTAATAAAGTTTAACACATCATCTTTACGCACACCACAAAGAAAACTGAAATAAAAACTTTAGCTATTAAGTGAGAACAGTGAAGCCAAACGATCATTTTTAAAGAAAAAAAAAAAACTTAAGACTCAACACTAATAATAATCTATGCAGTAAAACAAGCAAACATTTCGAAATAACAAAACTTTCGTAACATAAACGAAAATTTGCTCAGTTTACGAAATTTTTTGTTGTTTTGACAATAATTTTGTAGTTGATGCATTGATTATTATGAGTAAAAATATCCAGTCAAAATCTTTCTGCATCTTTTTTTTGTATAACCAACCACTGTTCTTTTTCGACTTTTAAGTTTTACGAAATTTTTTGTTGTTTTGACTATAATTTTGTAGTTTATGCCTCGATTATTATGAGTAAATCGTTCTTTCCTTTTTTTTTTTGTATAACCAACCACTGTTCTTTTTCGACTTTTAAGTTTTACGAAATTTTTTTTGTTGTTTTGACTATAATTTTGTAGTGTATGCCTGGATTATTATGAGTAAATCGTTCTGTCCTTTTTTTTTGTATAACCAACCACTGTTCTTTTTCGACTTTTAAGAAAATTCCTTACGTTATTGTACGTATTACTGAAGCACGACTTCTAACAAAATGTTATACAATATATATTTTATGGGTGCAGACCATACGTATTATTATCTTTTTTTTTTTTTTGTACGAAGTTATGATTTGTCGCTTTTTTTTGTGTAAGAAAAGAAATTTAAAACAGTTTATAGTTTAACAGAAATTCATATCTTGCGGTTTTGAATTAGGCTTAAAATTAATTAAATGTTTTAAGCGTTTTTCGGCCGAACTGTATTTGAGGCTAATGATTTGAGGTTTTCAATGTTTTAAACTGATAATTATGGTTAGGGACAAAATGTGGGTTTAAAGAAGCCATATATGATTAATGTTATATACAAATTATTAAAGCGTAAGTTTTGAAAGTTACCCAAAAATATATTTAGGAAAAATTTGTATACGAATTTTAGTATTCGAATATTTTTTTATTTATGATTATTAAAAAATTTTGGTGATTACTTTTAAAATGGCATAACTCTATTTTTGGGAAAAATTAAAAAATAATGCAATTTTTTATAACTTTTTTAGGATACTACTAACCCATTAACGACTGACTAACGTGTGAAATTTCACACGCCTGTGTAGAAAAGCATTACCACACTCATAATAATCCTTGCATAAAAATACGAAATTATTGTCAAACCTACAAAATATATTTCGTAAAATGTACAAAATTTTGTTTATTTCACAAAAACTTTGGTTATTTTTACATTTTTTAGTAATTTTACGCATTTATTATTATTAGTGAGTGTAAGTGATTATATAAGGTGGCGCAAAAGTAGTCCTCCTATCAGAAAATGCTATACATAATAAATACATAATAAAAAAACTTCGGAAGGTTATTTTTGCGCCACCTTATATAAGTGCATATTTGGCAATGGCAAGTACTTGCAATTGTCATTAAAAAAATTATTACTTTTATATGGGGAAGTCTCTTAAAATCCTGACATATCATTACTAAACACCTTACGAAAAATCAAAAAATATGTGATTACAAATATGCTTACTAGTATGGACAAAAATAATGAGTGTAAAGATAAATTTTCAAATATACTAAATTTAATAAAAAAAATATTGGTTTTTACTGAAAACTTTTTTTTTATAAAATGTGGCCACACGGGATTCGAACTTAGGAATCCAGGTTGTCAATAAAACTTTCTAGCTGTCTGAGCTATCCCGACTGACATGTTATACTTGAAAGATGAAAACATAAATGACTTGCTTGCTCAAAACGTCATTACTGTTCAGCTTAGAAAAAATAAAAAATAGGTAATTATAAAAGGTGTTTTTTTAAGCCCGATAGAACTTGAAATTGTAAAAATATAATCAAAAACTCGATTTTAATCAAAACAAATTTTTATTATTCGAAAGAGCAATACTTGGTATTAACATTTGAAATTGATTTCGGGTATATGGCCACCCTGGCTGTTCTTGACGAAGGGCATTCTGGGTGTGCAATTTTGGGTTACTTTTTCGAGCATTTCTGGCCGTATGTCACAAAAAACACGAACAATGTTGGCCTCCAAGGCATCAATTGTTGGTAGTTTATCAGCATAAACCAGTGAATTCACTTAGCACCACAGGAAATAATCGATAGATGTAAAATTGCACGACCTTGGAGGCCAATTGAGAGATATATTTCTCGAAATCAACTTTTAGCCAAATTTTGCTTTCATTATGTCGATGATTGCGTTCGCCGTATGTCACGCAGATCCATCCTGTTAAAACCACATATCGCCCGCATCAATGTCATTCATATTTTCGATCAAAAAACCATTTACCTTGGTGCGGTAACGATCTCCATTGACTGTAACTCGAGCTCTGGCTTCATTTTTGGAGAAATAATGTCCGATGATGCCACCAGCGTGTAATCCGCACCAAAATGTAAAGTTTTTTGAATGTAATGGAGTTTGTATAGTGTCTTGTGGATTGGTCTCACTCCATATGCGGTAATTTTGTTTATTCACAAACTCGATAAGCCAAAAATGAGCCTCATCACTAAACAGTTGTTTTAAAATGGTTTTTGCACCGTTTAATAGAATTTATGTTTAAGAACCGTATTTAATAGACAAAAATGTAAAAAAGATATAAAAATTAATTAAAAATACTCTACGTTGGTCCCCCAAAACTTTTTTCTAGATCCGCGCCTGATGTCAGCACAGCAATAACGGGATACAAACAACAGAAACTAATAGGGAACTGATGCAAATGTTTTGAAAATACATGATTTTTGAGTCTGACATTCACAACCACAACTATTTGGAACCTCTGAGTTAAAAACTCATTTTAAAAATTTTCAACGCAAAAATTTTATGAACTTTTATAAAATATTGGAAAATGTGTTTTTTCCAAAAAAATTGCGGTTTCCTTTTTAAGTCCTAATATATGACAAAAAAAATTTTGAATGTATTTATTTATTAATTTTTTGTTTTGTGTTATATAAATTTTGAAATGTGATAAACACAAAGAGATCTATAAATTGGTGTAACTTAAATAAAATCCAAACAAAAATCTGTAATTTTAACATTTTTAATTTGCTTTAAATTTAAACCGACATAATTTTTGCGCCATTAAGAAAAATAAATGATTAATGCTAATTTATTGAGCATGCTTAAATATCAGTTAACACAAAACCAATGCAAAAACAAAAACAAAATGGCATGCAAAAAAATTTCTGCCCTCTAAGTGTCGAAAATTTTTGAAATTCCTTAAATATCAAACACTTTTTTAAGTCCAATCTTAATTTAAAATACCACAACATCTAACTATTAAATTGATAAATTTACTTTATTGATTTCATTTCTTATACTCTAACTCGTTACGTCCACTTCAAAAAACTCTTCTTGAAATTAAAACATTAAATTTAATTGATCTTCATTTACAACAATAATCTAAAATTCATCCTTCGGGCTACTGAAAAAATAAAAAATTCATACTATTCGCAGAATCCTACACAATATATTTGGGTGCACATAATGAAAACATTAAAAACGATTAATCTATGTTCTGGGCAAATACAAACGACAACAAATGCAAGACAAGTTTAAAAATTAATTCAAGGTTACATTTATTAATATTTATAAAAAAAAAAAAAATGTTCAAACAACATAGACATCTCTTTAGGATTTCTATCTAGCAAATGCAACAAATGATCAAAGTTTTGGTATAGTCTAGAAAATGAAGAGAAAAAAAAACTAAACTTAAATGACTTTTAGCAAAAGAGGTGCCAACTACTAAATGATCCTGTAAAGTTTAGAGAAGTTACTCATACCAAAAGAAGATGATGCAATAAACGACATCATCAACAACGTCACTATAAGGCGAAAAAGAAAAAAAAATGTTTAAACATATTAAACAAAAAAATGTCAGACCGCCCTCTAGGGACAGATTAGCTATTAATCTCCTAAGAACCCCTTAACATTTATTAAGGAAACCAAATTGAACATACTAAGCTTTTGTTTTAAGGAACAAGAAGTTGTTTAAAAAATCATATATTCCTTAAAGAAACAACTCTTGTACTTAATCAATGTTTAAAAGAATGATAAGTTTTAACAAAAAATAAAAAAATTACAAGCTATGAACACTATTTTATTTTACTAGTACAACTTATATGATGATTCTTCATATGACCATGAGTTTGTTAAAACATGGTTACTTTTCCTCTACACTAATTTTTTTACTATCCAAGTTTAAAGATACTTAAGAGACGAGCTCGATAATGGTTTTCTGAAATTTCAATAAAAGTATTTTAAATTTTAATTAAAAGTTTTTGTAACTCAATTGTAACTAAGAAATTTACACAATATACACTGATATGTGTGATTCTATTTTAAATTGAGTAAATTTACTTCGGGAAGGTAAAAATACAAATTTTGTGTATTTTTTTTTTTGAGCACTCAAATAGTTTTTGCTTAAATTTCCTAAAATTTTACTTGGAAACTGTACACCTATTATAAAATGTGTAAATTTACTTACAGGTCGTTACAATAAAATATTACACACAAAATGTTAAAATACAATTTTTGGAAATTAAGTATATATTTAAAAAATTCAGTGTTACATTTTTTAAAAACTACAACGTTTATCATAAAAACTAAAAAATAAAAAATAAAAAAGGTTTTAAATTATTTGGCGAAAAAAATTCTTGATTTCATGAAATTTATTCAACGTATACTAAGAAACTGTACTCTAATTTAAAATACACGATAAACACTGATATTTGTACTTCTACTTTAAATGGAGTAAATTTACTTCGAGAAGGTAAAAATAAAAATTTTGTGTATTTGTTTTTTAACACTCTAATAGTTTTTGTCTAAATATCCCCAAATTATACTTGGAAACTGTACACCTACTATAAAATGTGTAAATTTACTTACAGGTCGTTATAATAAAATTTTACACACAAAATGTGTAAATTTGTATTGAAGACTTAATACACAGTTTTTGGAAATTAGGTATAGGTTTACCAAATTTGGGGTTAATTTGTTTTTTTTTTAATGTATATCATAAAAACTGAATAATAAAATAGTTTTTAAATTAGTTGACTAAAAAACTTCTAGATTTGAGGAAACTAACATTGATTTGTAGTGTTTTTTGGTTTAAATTTCTTCAAATTACACTAGCGAACTGTACGCCAACTAAAAATTCGGTTAATTTACTTAAATGTATTTAGCGTAAATGAAAAAGTATCACATATTATTAAATTCAGTCCCAGAACATCAACACAATATGTAAATTCACATTGAAAATAATATGACAAAGGATTTCTGAGTTTTTAATAAAGATATTTAAAAATTTAATACAAAGTTGGCATGTCAATATTTAAGTACAAAAACTAACTCATTTTACAAAAATTATTTTTTTTCTACATTCTAATAATTTGTGTTTAAATTTACACAAATTATACTAGGAATTTGTACTTCTACTATAAATTAAGGACATTTACTTCAAGAACATATATAAAAATCATAACCCATAATATGTAGAATCATGTAAAAAATTAGGAAAGCAATTTTAAGAAATAGTGTAAGGGAATGTCCCCTATTGTGTCTTGTTCCCATACGTATGCCTTAACACTAACATTTATACTAATAGTCGTATGAGTGATATTATTTTAATACTAAAATTTATTAATCATAAGACTTGTGTGAATTTTTCATGAAAAATGCATGGAATTGGCAATAACTTTCTAAGTTATCAATGTAATTTTTTAATACAGTCGAGTTCTGTACAAAATTTTTTAAAATGGATGTTTTTTTTTTAGTCCCTCAGCTTTTACTAACTTGTTTCTTACAAAATAATATGGTTATAACCAATGCAGCGACTTTTATGCAAATGCATATTTGAATTCACACTCTTCCGCATCAAAGAATTAGCAACAATGTCATCGGTTTGGTTTTATATATTTGCATATCTTGCTAAAAATTGCATATTTTTCTACAAATGCATATTTTTGCATATTTTTCTACAAATGCACATTTTAATGCATATTTTGGCATTTCTTGTTTTCAATTTAGTTAAAAATTTTGTAAAAAAGAATTAATTAATAATATCCAAAGCTGCTTTTTATCTAGTATTTCTCGGATTTTAATATTTTCCAATAACAAAACTTGTTTATAATTTATTATATTTTTTTACTGCAAAAATATTTGGAATCTGTAGGATTTTCCGCTGATTTTTTTCCAAAGCGTGCAATATTAATTAAAAATGTTAATTTTTAATAAAAGCAAATTTAAAAGTATTTTGCGTAGTGTAAATTTACAGACGTCAAATGTAATTTTTTTAATGTTTTCCTTTAGTGTGTAATGTATTTTAAAGTCGTTGTTGGCCATTTAAAGTGTTCTCTTCATTAATTCTGTATCATCTTCTTTTGTTTTAACAAAGACATATTTTAAAACCAAACCCTTTCATACGGGCTCCTTTAGGTCGACACAAAATAATATGTGTCAATTTATTATGACTAGAAATGGGCGTTATTTTTATATAAACCTAAAAAATTGCTTTTGAAAAATTTATATGATGCATCGTTATGCTGAAATAGCAAAAATTTCATTATTAATATGTGGCAATAACGCCAGGCTATATTCTCTCTTTATCGTTAATATTTCGATACGAACAAGAGTTTTTAATTTAAATTCAACAATTTATTTTAACAAAACTAGACAATTCCAGCTAATAGGTATTTGAAAATATATTATTTATTTTAAAACAAATTCTCCATCAATTGATATTATAACTGAATATCGGTTTATATGTTAGATATAGTTAGAATTAACTATTTTATGCTAAACAGGTGATTGTATGTTTAAAAGCCATTTTTGTATCAACATGTCACATATTCATTTATTGTTAATTTTGGCCAATAAAAATAGAGTCAACATTTTTTTTTAACGATTTCCGCTTAAAATGCATTGCAGTGCATTTCGAGACTGCCACAATAACATTAAATGTGTGTAAAATTGTTTAACATTTATTAGTGTTGGTATGATTGCATGTTTGTGTTGATGTGATATTAGAAATTGCTTTGCAGTTTGGTCTCTGTAGTAGATATTTTTATGGTAATGTCTGTTAGACTTGTTATGTTATGCTTAGATATGCGTAAGATGATGACATTAGCATTTCTGTTTAATGGTCTTTAAAAAACAGCAAACTGCTTGCACTTAATATACAGTTAAAAAAAGATTAGAAAAATTTGCAATACTAAATGGTTTGAAAAATTCTGTAGTTTTTGCTAACACTTTATAAGAAGAAATTTAAAGGAAATGACTGCTAAATATTTAAAAATAGTTTGTTAATAATGTTATTAAAAACAACTTGATAATTTGCACATAAAGTGGCATATTTTTAAACAATTTAACAATGAATTAAGGGGTTTACTCCCTTCAGTTTGTTTAGTTATTGATTTTTTTTTGTTTTATTTTACATTATAATACAGTGAATTTTTTTTGTAAACTTGTGCAGCTAAACATAATACACGTATAATAAGTTTTTGTCCAAATTTAATTTAAAATCTGTGGGTTCGCCACTGAGTAGTTTCCTTGTTAGATATTTCAGAGTGTAATTCGGCTTGGTTTATGAGAAATATCGCATATATTTAATTCAAACTCAAATATTTGTTACGTTGTTACTATACGTATACGTATTTTTAATATCATTGCTAACAATACGTATACGCACAGTGCCCTTAGATCAAATATTTGAAGTTGAACAAGTAAAAAGCCGACATTTTTTAAGTCTAATGTAAATATTTAACCTCTTGTCATAAGTTAGAAAATGTTTGACGATTTTTAAATAAATTGAGTTATCTATACTCATAGAAATTAACATGTAAAAGTTTCAGAAAAGGCTACTAAGAATTAGAATTAAACGCGAAATGAAACATGTAAGGACCTGTCAGTAGATAAAGTCTGCTTTAAGTTAGCGGACAGAAAAGTTTTTTGATTAATAAATAAATATTGCATGGATTTTTGTTTAACAAAAAACAAATGATCTTGAACTTTAATAATAATGCTCACATCATAATTTTTTTTTTACTAAATATTAAGAAAATAATAACAGCAAAACTGATATTGTTAAATTTACAAAATTTTAGTTAATAGAAATTCGAAATTTACTTACAGAAACTGTAATATCAACAAAAATGTTTGCTAAATTTGCCGTAAATTTAGTGAACTGAAGGTAACAATATATTTTGCTAAAATCTACAGAACTATTAGCTAAAAAATTATAAAGTGCTTATTTTAGAAGTACAGTTTTTAAATCCCCAGAAAAAAGAAAACTTAAAAAACTTTGAAAATATTACATTTTTTTTGTGACTTTTTTTTATGTACTAATATTTAGCAAACTTTTTGTAAAATATTTTTTGTTCAAATGTAATTAAAATTTTATAGATGAATTTTTGCTATTCTTATCTTACTAATATTTAACAAAAATAAATCTGCTATATTTTATTGGGGATTTTTGACTTTTATTCATCGTCTTCTTAGACAGTGTGCAATTAATACTATAATTAATATGCACATATTTTTCAATTGTTTGAGATAGGCGTGGTAGAGAAGATTAAGCATACTTTTCTAAAAATCATAACTACATTGTAAATTTTTTATTGAATTAGACTGCGCAGTTTCTGGTAACACAACCTTCATCAGTAATCCTTTTTGACAATACTGTAATTATTTGTTATGGTTTTTATTGTTTGATTGCATCTATATGAAATGTTTATTTATTAAATGCAATCCTGACCGTGGCTTGAACCTGCTTTCTTTAGCAGTTTTTTTTTGGAATTTTGAACTAAGTTTTAGCAGTTTTAGCAAAAAATTTTACTATTGTTTTTCTATAAGTGTATTCACAAGTTCTGAATTTGTTTGTAATTATCAACAAATAACTCTATAGCCACAGGCAAAATTTTAACATTTTTTAAATTTCATTGAATTATAATAATTTATGTATTAAAAATTTATGATTTTTGGTAATTATTTAGCCACGACTACTTTTTATTTAAAAAATGTTGAAATTTTACTTTTCTGGTAATAAAATTAATCCAAGAACTAATGAATAGAGACGGAGGAGATTAGAAAAGTAAACAAAAATCTAAAAATAGAATATTTGTGTTGTTAGTGTTGTCAGTTCTGAGTATAATATACAATAACAGAAAAAGCTAATAGGAAAGAAAACTGCGATTTAGATGCATTAGATTCGAGGCCATACTTGGGTGTGATCGCTAAACGGTCATGACTTGGTATTGTTACTTTTGTAATGTAAGATGAGCGCAGGTTTGATTCCTACAGCCGCAGGTTGTTGAAAAATTTATCATATAGAGACAATCTGACAATTATAAGACACAAATAATAATACAATTTAAAGGGAAAATCACTGATGAGCCTGTCCATAAAATGGCAGAAACTAGTCTAGTTTGATTTAAAAATTAATAGTGTTTATAAATTTTCGAGAAAAACGTTTATTCTTTCTTCTTCTTAACATCAACATTTCTAAATATTTTTTTAGTTTGGAATTATTTATATAATTCCTTTTTTGTATAAAATTAATTTCAGCAAAAAATCAAAAACGCCCTTCAAAATATACTCAAAAATCGTTTGGGCCATAGCATTAATTACCCGCTTTAAGCTATGGGAAAATAATTTTGCCCGGCCAAAGACTTCAGCTAAAAAACGATATTTGATGGGATTTTTAGTATGTAGAGACAATTCGAACAAATTTTGATATTGAAAATATATTTTTTGAGCCGTTTTAATTCGATTTTTAGTAAACAATTTAAGAAAAAATACGAATTTTAACTTTAAAGTTAAATAATCGGCCGCCAAACTTTTAAGATTTGTCCTGGAGTTCGGAGACCAAATAATGAATTCATTGAATTCACATTTGACACTCAAAATTGCATATAATAAGAATAAACATTTTCCAAGTAAGTAAATAATTATTTAAGATGCCGAATAACGACAAAATAATTTTGTTAACACGCCCTAATACACAACCATGCTTAACATTTTAAAGACCAATATTTTGTAAAAACCGAATGACTATTTCGTATTTGATGGAATAGCAAAAACAAGCCGAACTTGGTAATTAATTTAATTACCGAAAATTTGTGATGTCTCTAATACAAATTTGTGTAAAAATTATTCACGGCGCGTACGTGCGATATATATATATCTTAATAACACTAATTTTGCATATGAGTGTTAGTTAATCAATATCACTCATACCCAAAATTAACAAAAATTGCAACAATTAACCGAATGACAAAATAACGCCAAACACATTAAAATTTTATGCAAATTTCCGTTAGTTTCAAATTTTTTTAATAAAAAAATTGATTTTCCTAACTTTTTAAATAAAAAAACACAGATTTTTAAACTTTCAAATACTTCTGCCAAATGCTGTTAATATTCTGTAGTTGAGCGAATTGGAAATGCAATCCGAATAAGGTGACTTCTGAATATTTGAGATATCTCTACTAAAAATAATTTTTAAAATTTCACTTAGCGTATGAGTAATATGTAATTAAATAACACTCATACGCAAAATTAAGAAAAACTGCAACAAATTAAACGAATGAAAAAATAACGTCAAATAGAACTAAAATATTAATTAAGGGACATAACTTCCCTTGAAATGTCTTTTTTATATGAAAGATAGTTCAAATGTCTTTTAATAAAGATAAATTCAGATTAATTATTTCAGTTTTTGAGTCATAAGCCATTTTTATAAAAATGTTTTAAGTAAAATTTTTAGATATACAGTGGCGAACAAAAGTATTCACACAGCAGCAAACTTTATTTTTAATCTTTTATATTTTTAAAATGAAACCCACTATCCGGATATGGTATTCAACAAAATTGTTTATTAACTTATAAATTGTTAAAATACAACAAAAAACTTATTCTTAGTATGTTATGTTATAAGAAAAAACTAAATATGTAATTCAAAGCATTATTTTAGGCGGACAAAAGTATTATCACAGCTTCAAATGTGTACAAAAAATAAAATTTCACATGATTTAATACTTTGTGGCATAGAATGGACCAATTTCTTCGTAACATCAGCTAAAATATTTTTAAATTTTTTTTTAGATACAACATGCTTAGTGTTAGTTTTTTGTTGTATTTAAATAATTAATAAGTTAATAAACAATTTTGTTGAATACCTTATACGGCTAATAGCTTTCATTTTAAAAATATAAAAGATTTAAAATAAAGTTTGCTGCTGTGTGATTACTTTTGTCCGTCACTGTATATAAATAACAAATACACTTAGCGTATGAGTGATATGTAATTAATTAACACTTATACGCAAAATTAAGAAAAACTGCAACAAATTAACCGAATGACAAACGCCAAATATTACTAAAATATTAATGAAGGGGTATAACTTTCTTTTAATTTTTTTAATTATAAAGATAGTTTAAGCATCATTTAATAAAGATTAATTTAATTTTTTTTCTTTTTAGTTTTTGAGTCATAAGCCATTTTCATAAAAAAAAGTATTAAGTAAAAATTTTAGATAAATATAAATAACAACTTCCTCAAAAAAAAAAAAAAAAAAGACCATTTTTCCGATTTATTTTACATAATTTACATTCCAATTACAAAAAATCCACAAAACCGTAACGAAAAAATTCTCTTTTCATTAAATATAGTTATATACAAAACTGTGGCAAAGGCTGCCAATGGCTGCAACTACAACAACAAAATGTATGCAAGCAACAAACAGCAGCGTATTGGTTGCATTAAACTGTGATCAGTGTCTATAACATGTCATCATAATGATCATGACCATGTCAAAGTAAAAATTTACGTATGTATGGAACGATGGAAACACAAAAAAAAAAATAAAATAAAACTTCTAGAGAACTAATACCTACACTGCGTCAACAAGTGATTTAGCCGTTGACTTACGACCATGCTTAGTGACCATGGAAATGACAGTTAATGGCACGTCAAATTGTTTGTTAGTTTTATAACACAAGCTATAGTATATTGTCATAGTAAACTAAAAATAAAACTTACAATAAGGATATTTTTTTTTTATTGGATTTTCTATAAAAAAATATTGTTTTCTGTTTTTTGGGATTTTTTTCTTTTGTAGTTTTAAGTTTAGGTTTTGTAAATTTTAATGGTTTTTTATTACGTATTATTTTTTTAATACAGCTATAAAAGATAGACTCTAATAATATATGACGTTTTTATTTTGGTGGTAAGGATTTTTTTTATATATTTTTTTTTCTTCTTGGAGACCTATATTAATAATTCCATCATTAACCCAAACTTATGCTTGAGCACACAGTGGGGTGTTACAAAAATATTCTTTGAGATAATTTAACTGTTTCTTGCAAATTGCCATGAAACTTTACATATACATAACCAACGTAATTTTAAGCTTATGTATCAAAAAAGTGTCTTCTAGATCCTTTACGAGCTGATAAAATAGACTTCAAAATAGCAGACCTTGGGAATTTAAAAATATTGAGAGCTTTCTAATTTTATATATAAAGTGTCCGCCATCTAACGTTTTTTTTTTTTCAATTAGTGCTTATTTCGTGAATCGTAACACTTAGCTCATGTCTGATTTGACAGATAATTAGTTTAATCCTTTCGCTGAACGAATATGGTCCGTATGTTCGTTATCTTGTGAAAAAAGTGAAAGAAACTGGCATCCTCATCGGTAAACCAAAGCGTGAAAAGTCAAAAACAGTGCGTACACCCGAGAATATTGCTGCTGTGGCAGAAAGTGTGCGTGAAGCGCCATCAACATCAATTCACCGTCGTTCTCAACAATTGAACATTTCGGAGACATCACTGAGACGAATTTTGCATAAAGACCTTGGTATGACGCCATACAAAGTCCAATTGGTTCAGGAGTTCAAAAAAAAAAGTTATTTTTCGGACCCTTTATTAACCGATTTTAAAAAGTGGAACAGATTAAAAGCATCTTTAGGAACACATATAATGTTTATATTTTTTTATGAAAATTAATTCCAATATTTTTTATTATTATCCCAGCAAACCCCTCCGAATTCGACCACATTTTTACTCAAATTTCAAATTTAAAAATTTTGTTCTCTGCGTGCCTCGCCAAAGTTAGAAAATGAAAAACGAAAGCAGGTTCTCCAATTTATTGCAAATATGATAAGTAGTATTCGGCTTAAAAATATAAAATTTGGCAAAGCTCTCAAAATTTCTGAATACCCGATGTGTCTTACTTTGGAGTCTAATTGAATAATACAACTTCTGCTTTAAAAATATGTAGTTGTTTGGGTTGTAATACAGTTTCTTTATTTTTAATGTAAATGCCAGTCATTTGTAGAACTAATTTAATTTTTTACTAACCTTGTAGTTTATTTAAAAAAACAAACCACATCAAATGACTGTTTTATGATTTTACAAAAATAAAAAACTAAATGTTTGTTTATTTTTTAATGCGGTTAATATTTGATTAATTGTTACTACAATTCTTAGTAATTTTTTGAAAATTAAAAACAAATCACAAATGTTAGTTGAATTTAATGAAATTTTAGTCGCTCTTTCTTCAAGTGAAATTCCATTTTTTTAACTATAATTGCTGTCGTCTTTATCTACATACTATCTTAAGTGTAGTTGATGGATCTAGTGCACCCGTCATTGAAACTTAAGGTTAAGATTATGTTGCTTAAAGCCGTGTGATGTTTCCTGGCAATCCTAACAGCCAGTAAGAAATGGCTGAATTATTTCCAAAATATTTTTGAAACACCCACTGTGCAACATAGCAAACAACATATAACATAAAATTTATAAGTCTTGAGTCAAATTATTTTTGGTCTATATAATTCTTTATGATATTATGTGTACCCTCCAAAACACCCGAAATATTTGGTTGAGGGATGCTTGCGTTTGTAAAAAAAAAACATATAAAATTATATATAACCTTAAGTTGCCACTTTACATACAAATCAAACAACAAAAACAGCTAAGGCCATAAATTCAAGATGCGACCACAATATTTATGACCGTAACTAATATGGAATTTTTAACAGAGCACTAAAGAGGAAAGACAAAATACACCATTTTCATTTGTATTTCAGAAAGTATCATTAGTATTTCCGAAATTATCGATTGTATTTCAGAAATTCTCAATTGTATTTCATAAATTGTCCATTGTATTTCATAAATTGTCATTTATATTTCAGAATTTATCGATTGTATTTCAGAAATTATCCATTGTATTTCAGAAACTATCAATTGAAGGGATTATTGTAAAAACTTGATACGCCAAATTTATTTTTTGGTTAGTTTTCGCCTTTTAGAAGTAAATAAATTTAGGAATCATGGATATTGCATTACTATTCTACTTTATATACGTGTGGCAATTGTTTAAGCATGACTTCATTCAATATTTAATCAACGGATGTCTAGAGAACAGCAAAAAAGAGAAAATTTTAAATGTGGCTTATCAAGTTTTTACAATAAGCTCTTTAATTGTATTTCAAAAATTCTAAAACATTATTAATAAATAAATAAAATATTATAAATAAATAAATTAATAAATTAATACTGTCTGAAATACAATTGAAGGGCTTATTGCAAAAACTTGATAAGCCACATTTATAGTTATATGTATTTTCGCTGTTTATTAGACATCCATGGATTAATATTTAATAGAAGTCTTGCTTAAACACTTATTGCAAGTACTTAGAGTATAAAAGTCCTGCAAATTTTATATTTTCTGCATCTTTTTAAACTTTTAAAGGCAAAAACAAACTAAAAATTAAATGTGGCTTATCAAATTTTTACAATAAGCCCTTCAATTGATAAATCTAAAATACAATTGATAACTTCTGAAATCAAATTGAAAATGGTGTAAAATAAAAGAAATACAGCACAAACAACATTAAATAATTTTAAGTAATAGTAGTAGGCTTTAGTAGGTGGCGTTGGTGGGCTGCAATATAAAGGAGGAATTTTTAAATTATACGTTCAGTTTAGTTTCTAAAGTTTGGTTACTTTTGAGGCTTTTTATTGAAAAAGTTCAATGTGTAGATTGTTTTTTATTTCTTATTATATTTTATGGAAAAAATATATAAAATATAACAAAAGATAGCATGTTAAAAAAAAACCAATAGGGACAATAAGCCGACTTCAAATATTAAACATAATATATTATTTTTTTGATTCAAATATGTACCTTGAAAGTTATTTAAGAAAAGTATGGACATAATCCACATAACTTTTAAATTGAACAGATTTTTGACTAATAATCTGTCTCAATTTTAATATAAATTTTCTATAATTTTTTTTTTTTGAATTATATCAAAAAAGTTATAATGGAAAATCATCAAATTTGTGGAAAAAATATGATTTTTTTGTAAAAAACGCAAGCAGTTGGTTTAACAAGCTGCAACATTTTTATTTCTGCTACTTTTTCACCACAGTTTTCGTAGCATATAGAAAAAAGTTCAAACTGTTCAAATCTAAAGCTAGTAAACCCCTTACAGAATTACAACATATCCCGATACAAATTATCCAAAAAAACAAATATTATCACTTACCACTATTTCATTAAAATCGGAGAGAACCAAGCGGGAGACTCTCCTTGTAAGACCTTTTCTGTAGCTAATTAAGCAGTGCGATTCTGTACATTCTAAGGACATACTTCGGTAGTTAAAATAGCAAAATTCAATAGCTAACATCAAAAATTGTTAAATGGTATTCATCGAATTTTTCTAACAATACTTGTTGTTTAAAAAAATGTTAACCAACATTATTTTAAAGTTCAAGGTAACGATATTTGTCGTTACCTCAAAACATTTCAAAGCTTTTAAAAAAAATATTTATTTAAGAGAAGCAACACCCAGAAAATTCTATCTATTTCCTAATGTGTTGCTCTCTTTGGAAAGGGGATAGCGAAAAGATTTAGTATGGCTTCAAGTATGGCAACACTGTAATTGCGCAAGATGATAATAACTTTTGTATCTTGGTAACTCTTGTCAAATCTTTCAAAAATACAGTATAATATTTTCGGGAACTCAATCGACAACTATCGTTAGTTAACGAAAACGAAAAAGTCGTAAAGAAAGCTAGAGAATCGCACTATACAACATAAACCGAGTTTTGCCATTTCAAATAGTATGGCTAACCGAACCCTGGGATCTTAATGATCATTGGATATTTTGTAGACAACAAAAAGTTAAGCTACCCAATCTCATATTTAGGTGGTACTAAGTGGGGTCAAAAAATAACCCCATTTTACGTTTTTTTACATATATTTATTTATTTCTATTTGAATTAACTATAGACAAAATTAGTATCAAATGTTAGATCTTGCACATATTGTGAATAAAGATTTTCAAGTATTTTTGTAATTGAAAAAAAAAATGTGTTTTGAGCAACATTAAATACGGCGTTTTTTTTAAGGAATTGTAGTTGTATTAACTAAGCAAAAAATAATGCGTATTAATGACTAATTAATGTAATCGAGAGGGTCGCTGTGCTGTTTCCAATATTCGCAATCATTCGATTTGTATAAGACTATTCCCGAAGAGCCTTTTTCCACTATATTTCAAATAATTCAGAAATGTGACAACTCTGTATCCACTTTATAGGCAACATGGGTATCAACATTTTTGTTTTCTTGAGTACTTTAACCCTGTGAACAAATAAATATAGTTTTCGTAAATTAAAAACAAGTTATCATACAAAAGCAAATGAAGTTTTATCACCACTTTTTAATTTTTAAACTTGAGATTGGGTAGCTTACAAAAAAAATACACAGAGAGAATTCCTTGGACGAGTTGTAATGAAAGTTCACTAAACTAATCAGGTTTTTTTTCACAATGTGAATGAAAAATTTCTTAAACTTCATAAAAAAAGTTTCATAGTTTTAAAGAAACTATTTTAAATGAAACTTTTTCATTAGGCGTGTAAAATTTTTAATAAAGCAATGAAAATGAAAATTATTCAAGTTCGAGGCCATACTCTATATTTCTTTATTAGGATCTTGTCCTAACAAATAATAATAGCGTTTATTATATATCTACCAAAGGTAGGGGTTTCATATAACGAACCAATTTTCACTTTATATTTGATCAATGGTGATAATCTTTAACTTCGAGCTCATATATTATTCCGAACAAAGAAAAAGTATGGCTTCGAACTTGAATAATTTTTAATTTCATTGCACAATTAAAGTTTGAAAAAACATAATTTTTATTTTTAATAAAACTTATATCAAACTTGTAATTTTTAATAAATAATATGAAATTATTCATTAAATTTTTTATTTTTTTTGTAATTTAACCAATACTCAGGGGATGCCCCCTACTCATACAGTGCATTGTATTGATCAGGAAAATAGGGTATGGGAAGGAGGAAAGAGGGAGTAGTGTTTGATTTAAATTTTTCTAAATTGTAAGTAACAGAAGACTTCTGCGGGAAGTTTGTTCCACATACGAATTGTTCGAAAAAAAAAGAATTTTCTCTGTAATGCGTTGTGCGAAACACAGGACTATCAACAACAAACGGATGTGTTCTACTAGATAAGCGAGTGCTACGAATAAAAACTCGGGCTCGAGGAATAAGTTCACTTATCTCAGATATGCACCTCCCATGGTAATATCGATAGAAAAGTGTCACATTTTAAGAAAAACTGCATAAATTTAATGAAAAGATTCAATGGACGAGTTACAGTGATAATTCATAGATCTAGTGTGAAAATTCATTGATATCATGCAGATACTTTTCACAGTGTATTTCTAATTCTGTCAGTCTTTCATATCCAATGTTCATTAAAATCGTCGAGTTCTGGTTCTAGATACCTAACTTGTGAGTTGATTCATATACTGAACTGTTGGTCCTGGTCCATTTATTTTTTAGAAGCTACAAACATGAGCAAAAATTCTTTCCACGTATATAAAAAAAATTTTAAAACTGCAAAAACTGAGTACATTTCTTCAGTTAAAGGAATTTTAAAATTTAATAATGTAAAGTATAGAACATTAACTAAAGCGAAAATTTGTTTTCAACAATTTTAAACCAAAAAAAGGACTATAAAAATATTGAAATAGGATTTATTTTTTACAATCTGAATAAATATTAACAAAATTTAAAAAAATGGTTGAATTGTGTTTCTTTACTACACCATAGAAACCTTTGAAAATTTTCATTTCTTAAAATAAAGTACTTTTTTTTAGACTAGAATGACTTTTGTTTAACAATTTTGGCCATTCCATTTTTTTTTTTAACATTTCATTTTACATCAATGACTAGCCATCATCATAAAACTAATGTCTATGGAACAAAAAAGTGTATAGAAATTTTCATTTTCTTCTATGTTTTGCTTTTCTTTACAGATTTTCTAGTCTGTTCTGCGTTATAAAATCCTGTGCACATTCAAACAATGCAATAATATATCCCTACGTATATTAGCCACAAAATAAGCGTTTAAAAGCAGACACATTTTAATTAAATGTGTAGACAACAGGACAAAAGTAAAACAGATAAAAAGATAAGAGCTTATGGATAAGAAAAAAAAAAAAAAACAGAGGGAAACAAAAAATGTAGACTACAACGTTAAGGAATATAAAAAATGAGTTGGTAGATTTTTTCCTATATATAAACATTCTGTTAGGGAATTATTCTGAAAATATAAAGGGAAGATGAAAGCTAATCCGGGTTAAAGGTATATAACTAATTATGTTTTTTTTTTTTTATTAACTTCTAAGGCTTTAAAATTTATCAGAACCTGATAAAAGTGAATTTTTATTTATAAGTTTTAACAAAATTTCAATACCATCTAGAAAATTTTATATCAATATTTGATTTTCAATAACAATATCAATTAATTTAAGAATCTATCCTTCCTTCCTTTACAATCCTTACTCAATAATTATTTTATATTGTATTATTTTGAGAAATTTCTTTGAAAAACAATCTGTTGTATTGTCAGCAAATATCTTATATGTTATATCTTTGAAATGTTACAGTTTTGTAAAACAAAAAAAAATTTCTTTTGAACGAAAACTGTCAAAATACAGCATTAATGTAGCAAATTGAATAGAATTTTTTGTATAACAAAGAATACCAAGATTAAACATAACATTAGCTAAAAGATGTCCAACATTGATGAAGTAAAAACTTTTAAAGAAAATCTTCATCAAGTTTGTTGCTATGTGGAAGAATATAAAGGGTATATAAAAGGTATACAAGAAAAATCTTTGAATTGTTTCATTTTTTTTATGTGTAATTCCTTGTGTGGGTGAATTACAGGTGTAATTCTTTTTTTTTTGTAAATTTTTTAGTTAAACAATAAAATGAAATATTGTATATTTGTTTTATAGAGTACGAAATAAAGGGTAAAAAGCACGCGCCACTGATATTCTGTGATAGACAGAAGGACCGACATTTCTATAACATTCTCTGTCTTGTAGAATTACAAGACAGCTTTTAAATAAATAAAGAAGAAAACAGCAAAAGGTTAAAATTAAATTATGAAAAAAAAGAATTCCTAATATTTGTTAACGCGTTACTGAATTTAGCAAAATTTATTTCATTTTCCAAAATACCCTACATTATAATATGAGCAAACCATTAGTTATTCATGTAGTTTGTTTTATACTGAAAATTGTTTTAACTTAAATTAATATCATCATTATAAAATTTTATATACGGCAAAAAATGTCATAATTAATTTAAAAGGATGTACACAGAGAGAATTTTTTGTATTTATAATAATTAAATTTTTCAGCAACTCGGTGAAACTTTTTTTCACAAGAAAAAACTAAAAACAGGTTTCAATTAAAAAATTTATTGAATCAATTATTATTTTAATTGATTTTGCACCTATCACGTCAATGATACTATCAATTACACCTTTTATTAAAATTAAGAAGGAAAAAAAAAGTTATAAATAACTTCTACAAAAAAATATGATACTTACAAAAAAAATGTGTGATCTATACGTTGGCATGTGTGTTTTTTGCAATGCTGAGTCTGTTTTGTATGTTAACTTCAAATGTATTTGGTATTTTATACTGGAAATTTTCTTTTTATGCATACAGTGTATAAAAAATAATATGATAATTGCGTCTAAAATAAAATATGTATTTATATATTTAAAAGTCAATAAAAATATTAATTGATTCAATTAAATATTTGTTAAGAAACGAATTAAATTCAAATCAAATCTTTAGTTAGATATTTTAGGTTGATAATTTGTTCTGTGTAAACAAAAATTGTCTTAAAATTAATCAAAAGCTTCATGCTTTTTATGAAACCAGTTTTTAGTGAAACTTCTTAATTGGGTGTATGAACTTGGAATATATAAAATAAAAATTTTCATACAATTTAATGAAAACTTGCATTAACTAAATCGCGTAATATATGCTTGCATATAAAAGCTAACAAATCTTTAATGTTTGATACACAATGAAAAGAATAGAATAAAAAAACAGAAAGAAACGGACAGGAATGTGGTAGACAAACACTAAAAATAGCACAAGTTTAAATTCAAATTTCATCTTAACTCAATAAAAACAAATCAAAGATGATTGGTATTTAATTAACATCATTAATTTTCTTTTATCTGGTGAGTTAAATAAGAAATATTTACAATTAGCACTACAAGTCACGAAGAATGTTGACAAAGTTCGTAGCTGACCACAAAATACATTCCAGTCTGGCTGGTGTCTAACAAATTTTTCGGTGTTTTCTCTATTATTCAAGGTAAATTATTACAAATAGATAATATTTTTTTTTTTTATTAATTTAGTAACATTTTCATGATCTTTAGGCAAACAGAAATAAGATCACACTTTCATTAACCCATTTTACACTGCAGTTAAAGTAACGACTAGTTTTAAGGCCCGATAATTTTGGTAGGAGCTAGACATAATTACGCAGTAAAAAGCATGTGATAACTTGAGGTCTTAGCTATACATATAATAAAACGAAATCAAAAACTATTGGTAAAGGTTTAACATAATTAAAAAATACATTTTAAATTTTTTATAGCAATTTTTTGAAAAATTATTTATTTATAGAAAGAAGGCCCGTGTCATAAAGGTTAGACGATGATTTGGTTAGGGACGTATGGGAAATATTTTTGAAATGAGAAAACTTTTTAGAGCTTTAAGTGATTTTTTAGCAACTTTCTTTTTGTCAACCCTGTTGTTGGCAGCTCAGCTGTTTTCGTGTAAATTGTTACTGTTAAACATGTTCAATTTGGTCAATAATTTAAGCATGAATCGACTTACAAACGAAGAACGCTTACATATTATTGAATTTTAATATCAAAATTAATGTTCGATTAAGAAAGTGCATCATGCACTTCTTCAAATTTATGGTCAGTTTGGGCTACCTTCTGAGGCGGCTATTAGGAATCTTGTGACTAAATTTCGACCCCAATTTTAATTTTTAGACATAAAACCACCAACACGCATACGTAGAGTGCGGACAGAGGAAAAGATCGCAGCTGTATTCGTTAAACATTGAATTATGTAGATCGTTCTATCAACTCAAATAAAGTTTTCATACAATTTTCTTAATTTTATGAATTTTTTTTTTAAATCAAATCGAGAAGAAATTAAAAAATCAACCTTTTACTTCTTACGTACAATTAAAACATCGGATCAAGAAATTTCCGAACTCGTAAAATCTGTAATATGCAGAAATTTACTGTATTTTATTTTTTACTGTGAAAAATTTCCTATTTTCTTTTAAACAAAGAAATATTTTTATAATAATTATTTGTTCGCCAGAGTTGCCATATTAAAATTTTTAATTTTTTTTTAAAACACCAATATGTTTAAAAAATTCTCAAAAATCGGGAAAATTCTGTAGATCAATTTGTGTATTACAGTTTAATAGATATTTGCTTTAGAAATAAATAAAAATTGTAATAGAAAAATAAATCTTAGTCGGTTAAAAATACACAAAATTTCAAAAATTTAATTTAAATTGTAAATACTACCGCTAGAAGCCACCATAAGATACATACTTTCCAAATTTTGTCGAATTGGACACTAAACTGTGTAGTTTATACTAGTGTTTATTAGCACTTTTTAGCGCATTAAATGTTGTAATTTTCTCTTATGTGCTCGTGTTTATGCCAATTTCCGTAATACTTTTTTACAGTCGCTCTAATTATAAAATTTATATTATCTAGTTTATTTTATTTCGGCGTCTATTTTCTTTTTAAGAGCTTTCTTTATTTTTTTATTTAGGTTTCTAATATTTATTTAATCCATTTCTTCAAAATAAGTATCATGTTTATCCCCTACAGAATTATGTACTTCCCATCAAATTCGTTGTGACCATGAATCCCATATGCTTGCTTATTTTTAATTTAGCTCAAAATACAGTGGCTGTCATAACTTTGTAAACAAACTTATTATTTTACGTTTGCTTTGAATATCTGTAAAGGTAACGGTCTACACATATAAATTTAGACGTTTTTACTATCATCAAAATATATTCTCTTATACTGATTAAAAATTCTAAGTGATTAGAATTTTTTAGTTTTTTATAAGTAAAGTATGAAAGTATTTCGGGCGTGGCATAAATAAGTAAACCAGTCGTCTTTGACTGGATTTTCTTGATTATTTGTTAAAAAAACGTGACCTGTTTAGTTAAAATCAAGTTATTGATATTAGAAATACGTTTTTTTTTACTTCCTCAGTGAATCAAAAGCACTCTTTTTCACTGAAATTCTTAAAAATTTTTTTTTAATTTTTGTATAATTTCGACTTAGCTCTTTGTGCTCGGTTAAGTACAGAAGAACGGAAATCAATTCTTATATTACTCGATGAATGTGAAACATATAGAAAAGTAGATAACATTTTTAATAAAACACCAGCTTTTATGTGAAAATTAAATAAATCATTCAAAAGTAATGGCGCGTAGATCGCAGTTACTATTCAAGACGATTAAAAATTACAACAAAACAGCTGGATACAAGAATAGAAAATATATCAGCTTTAAATTCGATAAAAAAAATATACCGATCTGTATTATTTTGCCATCGAATGGTCAGAAGCTTATGTTTATCGATCTACTAATTTAAATGATAAAAAATAAATTTTTGACAATTTTTAGGAAAAATCAGACGCATCAGTAAAGTTATTTTTTTTTTTTTGTGATTTGAAGCTAATATGTTTTTATTCTTACTTAAGTCCTTTTTATCTTGATTTTTAGAGAAAAAAAACTTTTTCAATCATTTGACTAATATTAAGTCTGTTTGTGGAAATTATTAAATAAATTATAAGAATAAGTTGTTGACCCGTCAAAGAAAAATCGGTCACATAAGAAGATTTTATTTATGGAATTCGAAACTGAAATAGTTTATATTCTTCCGTTTTGGTTATTATTTGTGGTCATCCTGAAAAGTAACTGTACGCAGAAAAAATACATTTTTGAATAGGTTTGCAGGTAATTATTTATCTGATTACAATGACTAAAATTCTGAAACCTAAACAAACACATATTTGCAAAAACTGCAAAATTTTTAGTTATTATGTTTGGGACATGCAAACATATATATAATAAACATATATATGTTTGGCGGTATATGGATTTCAGTTTTTCCAAACATATATATGTTTACACGCAAACATAATTATTTTTTCAAGTAAACATGATATATTAGAAACATTGGAGAAGGAAGTGCTTTTCAAACAAAAGTATATTACCAGCATTTACATTTCCAGCAGGGCTTATTTTCAGCGTATGCGGTCTACGCGCTTTTACCTTTAAATATTTTAATTACTTTACATATATCAGCTAGTGTTTTATTCAAAATATTGGCTACTTTTCTTGGGTTTCATCTGCATCGAGTAATATAATAATTTCTATTCCCTGTACTTTCCGAGCACAATAGGCAATTTAAAAATCGAAATTATGACTTAATAAAAAAAATGTTGTAATGGATACTTTTAATAATTTCAGCGAAATGTAGTGCTTATGTTTTACTTAAACAATTAATTAAGAAACCCAAGTCAAAGACTGCTTGTTTACTTATTTATGAGACACCCGAAAAATGCATTTTTCAAACTTTCCTCATAAAAAACTAAAAAAATCAGTATGAGAGAAGATCATTTGATTACTGTAAAAACGTGTAAATTGTGATGTATGGGCCGTAATGTTTACCGCTATTAAAATTAAAAGTAAAATTATGAGGTTGTTTACTTATTTATGACGGCCACTGTAGATTTTTTTGTAGGATTTAATTTTTTTTCTTTACTCTTACAGGTATGAATCCTTTAAGTAAAATGCATTAAATTCCTGATGTTCATTTGTTTTGTATTGGTGGTGGTAGAGGCATTTAGATAGAACTTGGGTTAGAGTATTCCATTCTCTATAAAACATGTTAGTATTTGATAAACGCCAGCCATGATGCTAAGCTCAGTTGAACCACAAAACGACCGAGAATCTCACTTTTATTTTATCTTTGATTTTTGCTAACATTTTTTTTTCCGTACTCAACTAGAGAAAAACATTTTGTATAGAATAAAAATAAAAAAATGTACACGAGTAAAAATAATATTAAATAATCTTAAATAATGTGATCCAGTTTTGTAAAATTTATAAAAATATATATGACATCATGTATAGTGAGATGTAATATTTCTTGCCACAGTAATATTTTTATTTGGAAAGGTTATGGTTAAGAAGAACAATAAACGTTTTTCTGTAAAAATTATAAACATTATTCATTTTCAAATCAGACTAGACTAGTTTCTGCCTTTTTTTAATGGACCGACGTTATCAGTGATTTTCCATTTAAATTGTATTATTATTATTATTTGTGTCTTATAATTGTCAGATAATAGTTTTTTAACCACCTGCCGGCCGTAAGAATCGAAACTGTGTTTCTTCTTACATTATAAACATAACAATACCAAGTCATGACTGCTGAATGATCACACCCAAGTATGACCTCGAATATAATGCAGCTAAATTGCAGTTTTCTTTCCTATAAGCTTTCCGTTTATTTTATTCTCTGTCTGTGTATACTCAGAAGTGAGAAATACTAATAAACGCAAGCATTCTATTTTTAGATGTTTGTTTATTTTCTAATCTCCTCTATCTCTATTTCACAACGTTACCACATTGATGTATGATTTGATATAAAAATGTTTGGTTGTTAAACATATACAATGTAAATTTAACTGTACATTAAAATTGAGATCTTAATAATCGCACTATAACATCTAGTCCACTGTTTTCAATTTAAACAAATTTATTTACGTTGGATTGAATCGTATCAAATTATATCAAATTCAATGGAATATAATCCATTTGTATGCAATACGATCCAACATTTTGCGCTTCAAATTGTAATTCCAAAAATACTAGGCTATATCAAGTTTCATAAATTTCTTTGTGGCATCACATTCATTTTTTTTTAATCGGGCAAGTACACATTTTTTTTTAATTTTCTCTACTTTTTGATGTTTATTGTTTGGAAAAAAGTACCTGTAATAGTTAGTAAGGATATGAAAGTTTATTCCCTACATATTTTTTCCTTTTCCGTATTTTTTTTCCTGTTAGAATTTAAAGTCATTAGAGGGTGTTGGTAGTTATAGATACCAAGTTATCATTAGACTTATGCATAGCCCGAGCGATATACGGATGGACAGACAGACAGACATTTATTAGTGGTTTTCGTTGTTGCTTTTATTGTTTTTATTTTTTTGTTTAACTTTGCTGTCCTTATCTCTTTGGCTAAATTAATTCTTCCAGTTCGCTTTCGCTATAAGCTTACTTAGGATAGAAAGTAAAAATTCTTTTAATTTAACTTCACAGATTTTTATTACCTTTATATTTTTTTTTTCATTTAAAAAAAAGTGTAATGTAGAAGGTACACAGATTTACTGTTGAAGTTTTATTTTTTAAAGGGGTAACTAATGTCTCTGTTTAACAATTTATGGTTGTAGCGGAAACAAAAATCTTAAGATGTGTTTATAGGTTTGTTTCATTTCAATATACACCCATACCTCGTTCGTGAAAAAATCGTGTAGTTCGAATTTAATAATTTTTGGTATTAAAAGTTCGTGTAAATCGAAAAAAGCCTTAATGAGCCCATACGATTATAGTTTTTTTTTTAATATTAAAAAATATTTTAAACAAAAGAAGAAAAACTAGAAGCAAATTTACTCATACAATTATTTAATTTAATAACTTGAACTTCAAACAAATTGGTTAAAATGTTCTATATGTTAAGCAGATCATTCGTAATAATTATACTATAATACTTTATAATACTTTAAAGGTGACCATTAAATCAACTTTGAGTTAATATATATAATAAAAAAAGATTTCTGCAATCCAAAAGTTTTTTTTTTACAAAAAAAAAAAAAAACTAATTTTTATTTAAATTTACAGTGTTGCTCAAAAATATACCTAAATAGGTATAATATTTGAGTTGGCACTAAGAATTGAGCTTTTCGTTTCTTATTTTGCATTGCTATTTTAATCCGGTTTGTGTCTTTAAATTAGAAATAATTAAAAAATGTGTGTAACGATTTCAATTCTGAAACCACAAATGCTGAAGCCTTTTACTATTTCTGTAATAGTGCACACGCAGATTTAAAACGCAGTAAACTTTTTTTGACCGAAATATTGAAATAACTTTTCTCTTCAATATATGTCTTCTGAATATTGAAACTTTTTTTCGAAGAAAATCATGAAATCCTTTCCCTCATATTTCTTCTTCTGCATTAATTTCTTACCACACTCATAATTTCTTACCACACTCATAATAATCAAAAAAATGCCAAAACAACGCAATTTTTTGTAAAATAAACAAATTTTAGTGTATTTTACGAAACTTTTTGTTATTTTGACATTTTTTAGTATTTTTACGCATGGATTATTATTTGTCATCAGAGCTGTTCGCTAATTTTTATTACAGTAACAAATTTAAAATTTTTTTTGTAACTTACAAAAATCAAAATCGTGTAAATCGAGGTAATTACTGCCTCTCTCTACATACACGTGGAGAAGTGAAATCGTGCAAAAAACATAACGTGTAAGTCGAGGGATTGGTGTATATCCCAGCTAAAAGCTTAACTTAAGTAATCATTTAAAAACCTTGAAATAATGACAGTGCTTACAAAAATTAACGGTTAGCAAACATTTTATTTAATAACACGGTGCAAAATATTTGAGATCACCGATTTTATCCTGAATGAGATCATCAGAAAATGACAAAAGAATAGCATAATATATAATATAATATAATCCAAATATATACAATACGATCTACCATTTTTCGGATCAATTTTTATATCAACTAGATATAAGGCTATATCAAATTTGATACATTTCTTTGTTGCATTATGTTAATTTTTTTTAATCGATTATAGAAAATTACGCCCTGTGTTAAAAACTGTTCCCATAACGCAATTCAATTAAACTCTATGAAAAAACAGCAAAAGTTTAAAAATCGAAAAATTTTTTTTTCACCTGTCAACCACCATACAACTTTTTACCAAACACAGGCGCAGATCAAGGGGGAAGGAAAATGGGTCATTTCCTTCCACAAAATAAAAATGTTCAATACAAAAATTTAGTTGAAGGTAGAGAAGCTAGCAAAATATACTCTAACTTCCCTCCCCAAAACCTTTTCCTGAATCCGCGCCTGACCACACAGCAATATGGAAATTCTAATAACAAAGTGCCCTGAAGATTTCCTTGGGCAGGAATGAAATCCGGATAGGGACAAGCCAACAGCAGATTGTTTTCACAATTTATTAAATAAGTTTTGGGACTTCAGCACATTTGAATACTATAAATGCAATTAATGTTTATCCCGATGAAAATTAATTAAAATAACAAATATGCAGGTGCTTGTGCAAATTTAAATGTAACTGACACTAATACAAAACATATGATTTTTTATCGTTGATTTACCTGAATAAATGTCACTACATTGCTAGGTCTGTCAAAAAAACAGAGTAGTATTTGGAAGATGACAAAGCCAATTGTGATAATATTTTGTTGTTGTTTTTGATTTTTCTTTGATATTTTAAAAATTTTGAATCACGCTCCTAGACGAGGACAAGAAATTCTCATTGAGTTTGTGATTTAACATAACAAATATCTCTAGAAATTCTAATAACAATGTCCCCTGAAGATTTCCTTGGGCAGGAGTGA
The DNA here is from genome assembly GCA_021234595.1 of Delia radicum. Taxonomy (NCBI): domain Eukaryota; kingdom Metazoa; phylum Arthropoda; class Insecta; order Diptera; family Anthomyiidae; genus Delia; species Delia radicum. Next base: position 10,674,657 of record CM037855.1, on the reverse strand, counting down.
AATCCGGATCCATTTTGTATCGGTTTGGACCTGAAAGTTAAAAACTATGAGCAAAAATATCATAAATGGAAAAACTCTTCTAACTTTTCAAATAAATTTTTTCATTATTCGACGTTAAAATGGCCATAAATTTTTTTGGTGAACACATTTCAAGGTAAAACTTCACATGTCATAATTTTTAACTACACTCAAAAAAATAAGTTAGTAGAAAAGTTAGTAAAACGTCTTGTAAATCAGGTATGCTATTTTTTAGCAAAATTTTTTGCTAAAATCGTGTTTTCAGCTAAAATTTTTGTTATACTTATTCAGCACTTAACTGTTTTAAACTAATGCTTTACTAATATACTAATGTTTTACTAATTAATTTTGCTAAAAAAAAATTGTGCTGATAAGCACATTAATAGTGTGGACGGCAACCAGATTGAAAGATATACGCAGAATGAAGTAGATGTCGCGGCATGTCAAGATGTAGTAGAGAAGAGGAAAATGTTACTAAAAAGTACAACTCTAATAAGACATATAAAAAAATCCACCATGGAAGACTTTTGCATCTGTTTTTCATACATAAAACAAAATTGAGGATTAAAATAACTTAAATTTTGCGTTGTCGCCGGCTTGTGAAAATAATTGTCTATTAATTAAATAAAAGACAAAATAAAATATTTAAATTTAATATGTATTTATAAACTAAATGTTTATAGATTAACAATCTGGTGTGGTCAAATTGCAAGCAAACATATACAGAAATGTAGACAGAGTAAAGTGAAAGGCAAAGACACACATCTTAGGTAGATTTTTTTATGGTTCCTTTTTCTTATTGCAAAATGGGTTGTTTTTTTCGTTTCGTTTGTTTTTGTTTATTTTTTCATTTCGTTTCTATAATTATCTTCGGCAGTTACGATAGCATCATTTAAACGATAGCATCATTTAGACAACCATTGATGTAAGTAATTGAAAGAAAATTTTTGTTATGTTATATATATTTATTTCTATATATTTTCAGATATTAAATAAATTCATGTCGTCAATGTGGAAAAATGAAAATTTTTATATTTCGTTATTATAGTAAATTATTTTTAAAAGAATCACAAAAATATGTTTTATGATTTTCAGCAAATAAATTAACTAAATTACAATTTTTCTACAAATTTTTTGTGTTTTTTTCAGTCTACTAAAATTCAGCTAAAAATTTATTAATTTTTAGCAAGGCTTTTGTATTTCTAATCTACTAAGTGTTAGCAAAACTTTTGCTGAATCTACAAATTTTGTTGCTAAAAATCAGCTCGCTGATTTTCAGCAAAAGATTTTGCTGACATTAGGAACTTTTTTGCAAGCATCCTCCTGACTAAAATTTTGCTGACTCAGCAAAATTTTTTGCTGACTTTACAAATTTTTTTTTTTGAGTGAACACGCATAGAACAAATATGATTGAATATGATTATGGACACGAAATTACCATATTATACCCTCATTATCATATGCATTCTTCTGGCTGATAATACTATGATTACCGAGGACGGCTTCATCGTCATTTATGATTATAATATGATGCGCTTTTATCTGCATGTATAGTTAATCTAAACCTTCCATAGTTCCTTTCAATTCACAAAACTTGAGAAATAAAAGGCATCTAAAGTCAGTTTCAACAGATGTCGAATATGTAAATATAAAATCGATCGGATATTTTTTGTCTCTATATGAACTTGTTGTCCAAAAAAGATAAAAAGTTAAAAAAAAGCAGAACAAGAAAAAGTGGACCATCCGCATGGATAAAAATAGTTAATTCAATTTTTAACAAAGTTAGAAAAAAATCAGTGTTTTAGAATTGGATCATTGAAAAATTCCTACATATTGTTTAACATAATTGACGATAACTTGGAAATGTGTCCATAACTTTTCTTGATATCCATCATCATTTGTTAGTTAGAATGTGGGCTTTATATTAAAAATATTTTTTTTATCGTAATTTCTAACTTTTTCCATTTTTCCAGATTTTGAAAATGTTGACAATTTATGTACAATTTTTGTTCATAAAAAAAAAATTTATAACTAGACCTTTACTTCTGAAAAGGACTGTAATTTCTATTATAGTTTATGCTTCTTCTTTTCATAATACACATATTAGACTTCACTATGATTTACAACCCTGCTTTAAACCATTATCATTTTGGCTTATGATTTCTGCTGAAAATAAAACCTTTTTTTTCTTTTCATTTGCCCAAGGATTAATGTGGCATTAGTTTGCATTCAAACAGCTGCCCAATGGCAAATATTTATTTCTTTCATTTTCAGTTTTATGGCTCCAGATTTTATTGTAGTTTTTTTACCTCTTTTTAAACTTTGTTTTGGTTAACATTTTCAAAATGTGGCATTCTCACTTTTATTTTATATTTGTGAACTTGAAATTTTTAGGAGTCATACATAAATGTTTATATCAACGTTCATATTGCCGTTTTTTTTTTTTCAAAAAGCTGTAAATCATAAAAAAGGGAAAACAATACAATTCTCATTTTAGAATTGTATTAGGTTTTTTAACTTTAAAGCAAAAAGAAAAAAATATATAGACACAACTTTGAAAACTAATCTTATTAAGTATACATAGCAGCCAAGTATTATAATTTATGAGCTCTTTTATTTGTGGTTTAACTTTAGTATTATTAAAATTCTGTTTGCCGGTTTGTATTTAATATATTTTTAACTCTTCAGTCAGTTCAATATATCTGCAATCATATGAAATTGGTAGGTACGACAAATACGTCATATAATAAACTTTTTTACGTATATAGCTTAAAGGCGTGTGGTTCTTTGAATCAAATGCATACTTTTTACATACTTGGGAATTTTTCAATACACTTCAAATATGGCAATATTGTAACTGAAGCAATACACAGGACAATACATCAATATTAAAAAAAAATTTGATTAAGTCGACTTTATAATGATATTTAATAATTTTTCGAAAAAAAAGTGCGCACCGGTATTCTAGTTGGAAGCGTGCTGGCTTATCAGTGCGGGGGTCGTGGGTTCGATTCCCACCAGATGCACTGGGCTGCTTTCGATACATTTAGAACATTTTTGGTCTTCAATGTTTACGACGGACTGGGTTTAGATGAAACATCTTTTATGACGACCGAATTTTAAAGTCCTGATAACAATTTCAATGTAACATCTGTTAATACGAACTTGCTTAAGATGAACCTTCATTTAAGATGAATTGTTTTTGACAGACCCACAAACAGATTTTCATATAAATTTCCATTTTTAATAAGACATTTCCAACAAAATATTCCAAAATTTTCAATATTTTGTGGACAATAAAAAATTTGCTAACACAAATTTACTATAGAAAAAACAATCCTAGCCTATAAAAAATAAATTTATTCGTCCCTCGGAGTTCGTCTTCTTCGGGTTTTACTGTATTTATTTTTTTGTGATATATTTTTCCTTTTTTTGAGAAAATTCAAGTAAAAACATAATTTATGTTAAATTTTAGCAAAAAAAAAAAAAACAAAAACCAATCCCGACAAGTGTGAAAAAATTACGAATAAACCGGAGATTTATAAAATTAAATCCCGGGATTCGGGGTTTACTAAAACCCGACAACCCCCAAATTAAGGGGTTTCGGGATTTCCCGTTTGGCATCTAGCTAGTGGCTAGTGGGAAATGCTGCCTTAGTGCTTATCCTAATCGATAAAATCATTAGGCGATTGGACTACACAGCGTATGAGTGTTATTTTTAATTTTCATATAAAGTATACGCTAAAATTAAGATAAATATCCATTTAAAAAACACTGTTGTAACTTCCCCAAAGCGAAAAAGTTGCCAACAGACTTAACCATTGAGCGGTTGAAGAAGTACTTATTGCAGAACTAATAAGGGAATGTTCGCTAATATGGGCTGTTCGCTAAAGTTAGCCATTCATGTTTTTCCGTGTTGTTGTATGAAAATGTCATAACTACAGTCTAATTTATTTATATATATTTGTCCAGTTCTACAATGTTTTGCTACTTCTAATGGACTTTAGTTTTTTTTTTTCAAATTTAGTCTTTTTTTCAAAATTTAAAATTTTTATTTTTTCAAATAAAGGCAATGGTCATTGATAGCAATTAAATAATACTTAAATCTTAAATCAGATATTGAAGGCTATAATGTTTTCCCATCCATGACCTTCTTATTAAGGTTATTTTTTATTTTATATGTATTACTGAAAATTAATTGTTTAATATAAAGGAAATTTAATGAGTCATAAGATTTTTTTTTTTAGATTTTCAACAAATATTAATACGGTTAAATTGTCATAACATGGAATTTTGTTATAAGCCAATTTTTTAAATCATTCAGCGAATATTAAGATCATGTAGTTAAAAAAAAAATACATTTCTGTATTTGCTGAAAGAGCAAAATATGCAGTATAATAAACATTCTTGGAGTATTTAGATTTTTTGCGCTCAAATACGTCAATTACAATTACCAGTTGACTTTGAATGCTTCTTTGGCTACAAACTAAGAATAGTTTCATATAATCTTGATCGAACAGTTTTGACCTTAAACTTGTGTTTTTCTAAAATTGTTTTTGTGCGATATTTTTTTTCCATTTAGGAGGTCTTTTTATACAACTAATTTATACAAAAAAATTTACTGCTTCTGTTTACAGTTACCACACCCTCATTAATATTATAGAACAATTAGTAATTAATCAATGCTTTAAAACTAGACAAATAACTCTAGAGTTTATCTTTAAGATTTTAGCTCACGTATTTTTAAGATATATAATACATTATACAGAATTACACATTAAAATATAAAATGCACTTTATAACCAACAATTCACGGGATAACAACAACAATAAGCAAAAAAGAACAAATATTAAAATCAGAGTTCCATAAAAAAACCGATTTAAATGCCACGATATGTTAAGATTAATTAAGGTCAATTATATTTAAAATTATAAAGCAAAAAAAAAAAAAAACAAAAAAAAACTATTAAAAAAATCTGAAAACAAGAACTTTATAATAAACAAAGAACTTTAATAAGAAAAAGTAAAAGTCTAGCAAAACAATATAAAATACAGACATAAATAAATTGCTGTTAATACAATTATACAGTGACGCTCAAAACAAAAGCAACAAATCGTAAGTAAATTTTTGATTTCAAGTATTTCATCTTCAATGTCGGTTGGAAAAAATGTTTATATTTTTAAAAAGAGCATACAGATAGTATGTACACAGAAAAATAAAATTGCAATCCGAATTGAGAAGTGCAATCTGTCAACGTCGACCATTCCAAAGACGATATTTCAGATATTTAGATTTTTTTTAACAAATAGAACTAAAAATAACAGATATTTTAGTATTACGACTCCTAATAATACAGATTTTAAGTGCCCAGCTTGAAAATTGAATAAAAGTATGAAAACTAAGTTAAAAATCATACAAATTACAATCCAGTGAATTCTGAATAACCGTAAACTTTAGTTTTACAAAACAGTAATAGAAAAGTTTTGAATAGCAATTTAAAATAAATATTTCAATAAAAATTATTAAAAAACGTAGATAAATTTACGTTTTCATAGCTTTGCTAAACATATTTATTGTGTTGCTTTTGTTTTGGACAACATCATAAAATTATCTTCCATATTTTTGTTTGAAATTTCCCACATATTCATTTTTATTGGTTTTCTTATTATTTCCTACTCTATACAATAGTATAAAAGATCCAATCAAAATTTTTTTTCTAACCGACCTGGAAGATGAAATATTTCATTTGAAATATATACATATGTTTTGTTGTGTTTATTTTGCACGACACTGTATCTATAATTATAAATCTTATATTTTTTTTGTGGTTAAATAAAAAAAAGTTCTGTTTTTTTGCAATTTAAAATTAGCTTAAAAATAAGCTTATGTTATAAATACGGGTGGGGTTTAAATAAAAGGTTTTAACCTTAAATCGATTGTAAAATTTAATTTGTGTTATAAATTAAATTTTTTTCAAACGTTTTTTTTTATAGATTTAACCCTTTTAACTTATTTTGTTGTTAAGGCATTGCATTCTAATATGTGTCGCAATTAGAGCAGGTTGGCGTATAGAACAATGTATCTTTATTGAAGTTTGTAATGACTTTGGAAAAAATACAGAATTGTTTATGTTTATTGCTATTTAAATGCATTCAATTTGAACAAGATTCATTTCCACAAGAGGTTAGCAAATATATTTGACATACGCGGTGTATACCAACTGTTGAACACACTACGCTCTACACTGATACCAACACTACTCAACAAATTTCAACTTTTTTGGGAACCACTCTCTGAAGTACATATATTTTAATAGACTTAGGTATACTAAATACAAATCTGTCAACCTTTTTTTCTCATTTGGAATTTTTGAAATATCGGCATTTTTATATTTACATCATTCACTCCATATCTTAATCTCTTGAAATGTGTTATAATAATAATGAATGGTGTAATCAATGCAAAATAAACTAAAATTTGTTAACTTTACGAAAGTTTTTGTTGTTTTTACAATAATTTCATAACTCTATGCATGGATTATTATGAGTGTAGGGCGTAAGTTACAAACAATAAATTGATATACATATAAGGCTTTCCATTCAAATTTCCCATACATAGAACAATAGTGTCGGATTAATGTCAGACATATATATATTTGATTTATGTCAGACATATATATATATTTGATATATATATTTAAACTACCCAGGCAGAATAACTTCATTCTGTTTTTGATTAAATTCTGATATGTGATAAAGGATTTAAGTAACACACTATCGCAGTTCTTTATTGTTCAATTCCTACTTTTAATTATTAAAAGTTTGGAATAAAAAAAAGGCCCCAGTTTTTTTGTGCGTTTTATTTAACATTTTTTCCAAAGACACTATACATATATGGGTATCAAACTAAAGCTCCATCTAATGATTTACTTAATATATTTAAAACGGTATATGTTTATTTGTTCTTCGCCCGACAATATTTATGACCATATATTTTTGAATCCGAAATTTGGGGCCATTCATCTCACTCAATTGTGATTCATACGACCATATGGTTATATAACCTCAAATTTCAGATCCGAAGATATATTTGTCATTTACGGCTTTCCAATACAAAGGTAAAAATAGTATATCGCAGCATTGCCAAACCAGCAGAATTTGTTCTCCTCTAAGAGAAAAAACAGTTAACAACTTTTAAAAATTTTCGTAAAAATGGGGAAGTAGGCGTGGTTATTAATATGTGGACAAATTTTGAGCTCGTTTTTAGCAGTATCAAATAAATTTTTATTTTTATATTATTTTTGCAAATGCTAGAAATTAGGCAATATCAATATATTTTTAATGGAGATCGAAAACCAATTTAAAAAAAAAAATCTAAAAATCGGCCAAAATTTATTTTACAAAATAAGTTTTGACGCTATTATTGATTATATATAAATCGTACAATTCGTGTTTGTTTTTGGAAAAAATGTTCGCTGCATATTGTTCTTCATAAATATTTCTATATTAAAGTTACATTATGAGCAATAAATAATACATATACGAAAATTCCTTATACGTCATGTAGTTTTAACAAGGAAATATTGGAATATATGTAAAGGAAAGCACTTAAAGAATATTTTCTTCTAAATTTATACGAGGTACACGATTAAACTTTCTGGATCGATAGAAATACATCTAAACTTTTTTATTATAAAAAAAAAAAATGTTGGCCGATTTTAAGATAAACAGTTTTTTCTATTACACTAAAAATTTAGAACTTGTTTTGAGGTTTTTCAAACAATTCAATTTTTTTCAAATTCGTAATCAGAGTACCAAAAACTAATAAAAAAATGATTGCACAATTTTTTAAATATGATTCAAATTTTCAGCGTTTAAACCTGAAAAACAGGGGAAAAAGCATTCCATTGTGTATATAAGTTAAAATTTTCGAATATGCAACCCTTTTCTTGTCTTCAATTTGAATAAATATTAAGTAGTGTAGGGTATATGAAGAAATAATACTTAAAACTTTTATACAACCAACATGAATGAATGAGTGAAGTTTTATTTTTTTTTTCTGCAACCAATTGTTACAGAAATTTATTGCTCACGCGTTTAGAGTTAAAACGTCATTTATTACCAATCACATTTGAATTTATGGCAATTTATTGACAGTGAATTATTTTCTTAAGAATTTATGAAGAAAAATTAAAGAAATAAACCTAAAGAATTTAAAAATTTAGAAACAAAAATAACTAAGAATATTGCTATTAAATCCGCTAGATATAGTTTTAATCATTTTGTTTTTCAATGAATTCTATTGAAATATTTTTCACTTATATTAATTTGTTCTCAATCTCTTTTATTAATTAAATTAAAAAAATGCCAAAAAAATGTTACTTGTCCATTTTAATTTATTATTTTAGGCTTTCATTTATAGCATGGTTGGCAAACACTAACCCTAAAATACCGATAACGATTCAGTAACTTATTAATGAACTATTTTTAACCCAAACATAACACTTCGTTAGTGTTAACCTTAAATAACGATAACCCTTCAATAACGTAACACCCAGACAAAATATTGGTTGGAATTTGTTCGAAACCATTTAAATTTATTTGATAGGACGTTATTTTATAAGGAATTGCCTATAATCGATTAATAAAGCAAAAATACTTTACTGGCAATTAAAAAGGGGAAACAGCAACTTAAAAACAATCGTATTATACAATGATTAGTATTTCTAATCAACTTTTCAAATAAAATTCGGTTAATAATTGTGTACACTAGAATCAACCATGTTTTTAGGGAAAATGCAAAAATTATGTCGATGATACTGGTGGTAACTGCAATAAAGGGTTTTCCAATCAAATATACAATTAAATTAGAGTTTTGGTAATACCAACCGAATTGTGGATTGCATTGATTATAGACGCAACTAATGATTGGTATTGGCAACTAATGAAAATATTTAACTTCAAATTTAGCAGTCAACATTTACAAATGTTTGTGTTGTAGTTGTTAGAACGGCAAGCAATAACTTCAAGTTTCCGAGTTCAAATCCCGGAAAGGCAAACAATTTTATTTTTTTTTTGTAATTAAAATAAAATACTAAAGTGTTCAAAGAGCCAATAATTAAAAAAATTTAAAAGCAATTGCGGTGAAATGTGCAGGACAGTGCACTATTAATCTGAAGGCCACGGTTCAATACTTGAAAAATCAAAAACATTTTTTAATTTATAATTTATTACTATTTAAGTGGAATGTAAAATTGAAGGAGCTAACTTAATATTAGCTTTCACTATTAAAAATTGTGGAACGTAGTAATATTTCAGTGGAATATAAAATTGAAGGAGATAACTTAATATTAGCTTTCACTATTAAAAATATAATTTAATATAAAGATAGAATTCGATTGGCAACAAATTCAGTGGACTATTAATCTGAAGGCCACGGTTAAAAACTTAACAAATCCAAACGTTTTTTAATTTCAATAAAATTTTGTGGAACGTAATACTATTTAAGTGGAATGTAAACTTGAAGGAGTCAACTTTCACGACTAAAAATATAATTTAATATAAAAATTGTTGTCGTAACCGCCAGAATTCGATTGGCAACAACTGACACTATTTTCTGCGTGAACGAAATAACTTAAAAGACCGTTTACCTTAAAATACCCCAACTAAATAATTCTAAAATATCGATAACCTAAAAATATCCTAACGAAATACCTACTTTTTTCTCAATAGAAACATCATTAATTTAAAATTTTCAAAAAAAAGTCCTTAAGGATAAATTTTGTCAATCATAAATACATACATAAAAACGTCAATTCCATGAAAGAACATTGAAAAACTATCAGTTTTTGACCTCGTGTCATCCGACTTTCTTCATATTGTGAACAGGAACAATATAGCAATATAGGCATTTCCGTTTTTAGATCTTTAAAATTTTAAAAACTTGCGATTTTATTCACGGTTCTAATTTGTCAAATTCTTGAAAAGGTTTGAAAGCCAGTGAATTTTGATCTCCTACAGCTTCTGAAGTGAATACTTCAAAAATTAAAAATGCTTCTAAAAGCTGAGATTGTCTACTTTTACGATCTGTAATCCAAAAACAACATATTCGTCTTAAAAATGCATTTTTACTGATAGTGCAATTTTGGAATGCATTGTTCGTTTAGGTGTTTTAGGTGTGCTAGATATTGCTATTATCTGTAAAATATACTAAAAAATTGCGTAAAACCTTAAAATTACTTAAAATAACATTGAATTTAACATTACATAACGATATAATTTAAAATATCGCTAACCTTAAAATACCCTAACGAAATATTCACAAAATACCCAATATCTATAAAATAAGGAAACGATTGCCAACCCTGATTTAAACTCATATAAACCTGACTTTCATGCACATGTATCATGATGTGTAGTAAAGTACCTCCCGCAATTTAAACTAGTTTTTGTAAAATTTTGTTTTTTTTTTTGTAGATGACTATTTATTGATTTTTATCTGTAGATTTTTAAGTAAAATGCAAGTTATATTGCATGCTGCCTTTAAAGTTTCTGTTGACTTGTTAAGCATTTAAAACCGTTTGCTCTTTTCGATTGTAATCAACACTACCACTACACTAGCACACAACTAGTGTGATGTTGCTGTTATTGTATTTGTTGCACTTGATAGGTTTTTGGTAGCTACTCACTCGGTTTATACAGTCAAAGACAATTGCTTAAGCTTTATGTGCTAGTTAGCCTGGTTATTTAAAAGTGTGCATGTTCGTTTATATGATACTTTTGTTTATTGGTTTTTAGGACATTTCAAGGTTTTGTTTCTCTGTAATTGACAGTTGTGCAATTCATGATTAAAACACAAAAATACAAAAAACAAAACAGAAGAAGACAAGAATTGAAAAGTATTTAAAAATTACATGGAGAATTGTAAAATGATGTTTTTTGGTTTTGTAGCGCATAGAGTTTGATTTACAAAGCAATGACTATAATCTTTGACAATGCCGACATGTTTGGTTAATCATCGCTTGTTAATATCAGATGAGGCGCCATGAACTTTATTGAAAGTTTGGAAAAGTAAATTTCTAGCAAATAGAATATTAAGTACAATAATTCAATGGGTGGTCTCAACTTACAAACGAAAAATCTGTGGTGGTCTCAACTTACAAACGAAAAATCTCAGTTTTAGTATTGCAACGATGTTTGCCCATATTAGCGATAGGCACAATTTTGTCAAACAAGAAATTAATGTATCTGATTTTAAACAGTTTATACTTAAGAATTTACTCGCACACACGCAGAAAAAAGAGCATCATGTTATGATAGTTTAAGAGCCTCAGGCAAGAACGACTTACATTGTAGATCGTTCTTCTTTAAACCAATATTCAACCACAACCAAAAACACATACAAATTCCTACAACCTAGGCTTTCCAATCAGAAAATCTTAATTCGAGAAAATCTTTTCTCCAACCACAACAGACTTTTGAATATCCTCAATGTAGATCGTTCTTGCATCAGGTTACGGTTGAAACACGTAACAACAATAATATGATTTTCATAAACATGTTATTTTTCTAGATGATGATAGAATCGTCCATACTAATCATAATATGGTCAGTCAGAATCATGTTTATGACTGCTAGTATCATAATATGATAATTTCTTGCCCACAATCATGTTTAATCATATGTTTTCTCCGCGTGCAGTTTAATAACCACTTTTTGGGTCCGAATTTGTACCCAGAAAGGTTTTTTTTAGTCTTTTTACCATATTTCTCCTTGGCTATATTCCATTACTTTGAGTTCTCTTATTTGTGTCTGTGTTCTTATTTTTATATTAACTAATTAATTCTCCTGCATGTTTTGTGCATATTTAATTTTAAATAATCAACCACTAACTAACAAGCCACAACTGAAACACTTGATATTTTATGCGTGAAAATATATTTAACACGTTTTTCTGATTCCCAACACACTTACATATACAATCATTAATTTATAAGAATAATACAGTCCACAATGAAATTGAGATTACATGTTAAACATTCAAAACCGTTTAGTGTGATATTATTTATTAATTTTATTTTTAATTTTTGACATTTGATTAATATGGCACAAAATATTAATCATACGCACTAGGCTAAAGCGTGATAAGTCAACTTTCGATTTTTTCATCGGCTCTATGTGTGAAGTTTCGTCATAATTAGGTTTCAACGAGACTAAGAAACTCCGACATGCGAGACTTTCCGAACCAACCGTCCACTGATGTATATAAAATTTGAAATAACTTTTCTAATTTTTTCAAAATTGTGTAAAGTAGGCGTGGAAAATTTTGTCAAATTTCGATTTCTTAAACTATTTTTAATTATAATTCCATTTTTTGTCAGTTCTTTAGATATATATTGTAAGTGGGCTTCTAAGGTCACTGGCTTTTACCCGATGTTTCGATGGCATTCTTTCGAACTTCTTCTGGAGTAGATTTTATAAAAATAAATAATCTTTATACATTCACTATTAAAAGTAATACTTGAATTATAAGCTTATTTACTTAAAAGAAACTTTTCTGAGCTTTTGACAGGTACTTGTTAACGAAATTCTGAAAGGCTTGTGCGAACGGCTTTGGCCAGAAACTTAAATATTTAAATGTGATCGCTGAAGTATAGGATTAAACATTGATTAGATGTTTTTGGAATTTTCTCTAGGAATGTTGCAACAAAGAGGACTCAAACGGAAACATATTTCGCAGAGGCGGCCTACAAAAAGCATTATGAAAAGAATCAGAAACGGCCTTCCCATACAGTGGTGAGTACTTGTGAGTACATGGAATATACTTTTTTAAAGGTATAAATAAGGTACCCTGAATCGAAATCTGGTATCATAATCACCCTACGGCATCTGAAAGGCGTTCGAGCTATAATAATGAGAAAAGTGTCGTTTTTGATCAAAATGCTTTGATTTTTATAATAATTTTAACAGCACCTGAACACACTACTCTTACCCTTATTGCAGCTTTTGAATTTTTAAAACATTCGTGAAGTAAATACATAAATATGCGTTTCCGATGGGCTTTATTTCGGAATTTTCAACACTAACATTATAAAAATCATGGTTTATGGGCTTCTTATTTTCCTAGAGACTTATACCTATACGTAGTGCCTAAATCTTTTGCCTCAAATTTTAAAATATGTGCCCACTGGTATAAATGGTAATTTGCGGAAAAACTCTTCGTGTTTGATGTAGCTATTTGTTATTACCCAGCATAGATTATTGAAATGTGATTTTCTCCTCCGATGTAGACATATTTTTTTTTAAACTTTACGTAGAGGTTAGCAAGTGGTTTTACAAAAAAATCTGCAAAAGGATTAAAACTGCCCGATGTCCTGATATTAATAATATATGGCTTTATGAGGTATGGACTCTATCAAAGAGAAATTACATTTTGGAATTTCAAAAAAAAAAACAGTTATTAAAATGGGACAAATTGCTGCCTCTAATGATCTGCACAAATACAACAAGCGAGAAAACTTTAAAAGTTAATAATAGGCACCCACTACGGAAACGTTAACAAATCTATTTGAAAAGAAAACTCCATTAAGAAAAGAATTAATTTTCTTCTGACTATATTTCAGTATTTAAAACTAACGTATAAAGAAGTATCGGTCTTTTCAAATCGTACAATATTAAACAGAAAGTGAAACTTTTTGTGCGATATCAATGTTTATTAGTGGAAGATTTAAGTGAAAATATTTTAAGTAAAATTATGTACAGCAGAAACTAGGTTTTTCAATTTTCATATGTCCTTGTGATAATTTTAATCTTCTCTTACATTTATTAACAAATGGTGGTTTCTATTTATAAAAGTAGATCAAAGGTCAACATTGGATAAAAAATTCTCAATTTTTAGGATTTTAGTTTTAAATGAAATTTTTTTGAAAATTAGCGTTTTCATAATAAAAAAAATGTAAATTTTTATCAATTTTTTTAAAAAATCTTAATATTTTGTTTTACATATTTAAATTTTTACCAGTAAACCAAAAATATGTATGAAAGTTCAATTTCTTGTATAACTACCAATACAATTATATATCTCCATATTGTCTACACTTATACTCAAACAAAAATATAACTTACAATTAATTAAACAAAACCATATACAACATTACAAGTACAGTAAAAGCAAACACAACAACATTTGCTAATATTTAATGAAATCCCATATCGATATCAAAGATTGCTAGTGATATTTACAATAACAAACACTTCAAATAGACTATTACAAAAACCACACTATTACACTACATACAACAACACAAAGTGCACCTTAATATCCTTAGAGATTTCTTGTAAAAGAAGAAACACAAAATACAAAAAAAAAAGAAATCCTGAGTACAACAAAATTTATGTTAAAAGCCATCTTTAGTTTTACCACAGCAGCACAATCATCATCATCATTATCATCTTTCTAGTAGTAATTAACATTACTACAAACGCTGGGTAATATTGGTGCTGTTGCCGAGCTGCTGCTATTAATGTTGTAGTTTTTCTTATACATGGCTGCTGATTTTGTTGGCTATCATGTGTAACACTAGTAAATAGTCAATTGCTTGTAAGTTACGCAAAATTAATGAACATGCTCTTATTTGCATATTCATGCGTTTTCCTGATGTCACTTATTTTTCATAAAAAAAAAAAAAATAATAATGAAAGAATTTAGACAAAATTACGCAAATGTTTCAGTTTTAGTACAAGATTTTTTTTTCTTCCTTACAAAATTTCCATTAACATGATAGTGGTAATTGGAGAACATTACATTGAGTGGATGAGACTTTTTGCATTTAAGATTACCAACGAGGTTTGCATAAAAATTAAAAGGAATTTTAAAAAGTTGATATCAAGGAACTGGATTTTTTTCAATAAATAACTAAAACTATTTGTGACAAAAATCCTATTTTACTTCAATTCATTTTTAGGACTTTAATTTATAAATTCTGTGATTTTTTTGAGACCACAGGATTTTAAACCTTTTCTCGGGTTACTACTGTTGTTTTCTAGGACTACAAACTTTTCGAGGAATTAAAACCATTTCTAGATCAACAGTCCTTTTTTATGACTACCATTATTTTCTTGGCCTACAGTCCTTGTCAAAGAATACACTCAAATAAGAAAGTCTGTAAAAGATACTGAAAAATTTGTAATTGTTACAGATTGTTTTGCTAATATTAGGTCAGCAGATTTCTTTTCTAAATTTAGCAGAATGTGACTGCATTTTTTTAGTTAAGTAAAAGTAGTAACAAAAATAGTAAAAGTTACTAAAATTTAGTAAATTTATGTAGATTTTCTAAAATCAACAATTTTTTGTACTAAATATTTGTGATAAATATAAATAAAAAAAATGGTGAATAACATTAATTTACTTTGATTAAATTTTTTTATTTTTTATTTTTTTTTTTATTTTATTAATTAATAATCATATAATTACAAATTATATCCAATTACCCTAACCGAGCACTAGCTACTATGGCCTTCGGCGCGTTGTAGCGAAAACAGACCAGTGCCTCTGGTGGGAATCGAACCCACGACCCCCGTACTGATAAGCCAGCACGCTACCAACTAGCCTACCGGGGCGCACATGATTAAAATTATTTTCGCTATGTTTATGAATCTGTTTTATGAAATGATGAAGATCTATGAAACATTTGCCTTCAATTTTGAAAGTCTCTTCGTCGTATTTATGAAAACTACGTAAATATGATGAAAAATTGATGACAAACGATTTATAAAACATTTTCGTCAATTTGATGAAACTTCTTTCCTTGGGTGTAGTTAATATTTAAGTGCATAAAAAAAGTTCAAAATTTTTCCCGCTCTTTAAAAAATATATTATTAATAATTTTTTTTGTTGGTAATGTTAGCAAATCGGGTTTCAATGGTTAGTAAATTAAAATAGTTAAATTAGCAAACAAAACAAATACAAAATTTTGTAGTTTGTAAATAAGAAAAGCAAAAAATTTTATTAAAAAGTAATTTTATACGAAATATTAGCATAATAATATTAATGTGAGATTGATATATAATAACAAAAATTAAACATAAAAATCTACCAAAAATGTGTCTTTTCTTTCGCTTTAGCCTTTCTACCTGTACGTATGTTTGTTTGCAATTTTACCACACTACATTATTCATCACTATAAGCATTAAGTTCACAAATACTCATTTAATAGTTATTAAATTTAAGTATTTTATATTGTCTTTAGTTTAATTAACAGACAATTGCTTTCACAAGCCCGTAAGAACACAAAATTTACAAAAATCTTCCATGGTTGATTTTTGTATATGTCTTACAAGAGTTGTACTTTTCGTCTCGACTAGATCTTGACATTTTGCGTAATCTACTTTATTCTGCGTATATCTGTCAATCTGTTTGTAGGCCACAATATTTTTTAGCAAAATAAATTAGTAAAACATTATTAAAATATTAGTGAAACATAAGTTCAAAGCAGTTAAGTGCTGATTAAGTATAACTAAAATTTTAGCTGAAAACACAAGTTGCTGATAAATAGTTTAAGTTTTACTAACTTATTTTTTTTTTTGTAAAGTGTAAAGTTGTTTTATATAACTATAGCTCTTTTCAAGGTATACCGTTCTTTTCTAAGAATATAGTCCATTTTAAAGACTACAATCTTCTTCTACGACTTCAGGTATTTTATGTTACTACAGTCCTTTTCTAGGAATACACAAATTTTAAATGACTACAATAATTTGCTATGACTACAGTTCGTTTCTGGAACTAAAGTCCTTTTCAAGTATTTCCATACATTTCCAGTTTTTAAGCCATTCCATTCAAAAATATAAATAGTTTTTCAATAAAATTCCATACCTTAATTTATGTGTAATAGAATTTCAATTAACTAAGAGTAGTAAATTTCCATAAATAACATTATGTATCAAATTGAAAAATTATTGCATTTTTGGTAATTAATTACATTTGACATGAATTACATTTGAATGGAGTGTTATAAAAAGTACAATAAAGTTAACATAAATTTTGCAATACTCACTTTACCACAAAAAAAAACTTCAATTTCCAGCATTTATACATGCCGCCGCCAAAAACCTCTAACATTTCCTATCTTTTATAGACCATACACACATACATTTAACATACACATGTAAAATTAATTTGACTTGGAAATTTATGCTGTACTCTACTACAATGGCCATTAACTTAAATTAGTAAATCCTGGAATGACCAAAAGTGTATAATATGCAAGTGGAAAAAACGTGCTGTGAACGATTTATGTTAAACAATTGAAATTTTCACCTACACTATGGAGTAATTTTTTTTTTGTTGTGTTAACGGAAACGGATATTGTAACTTGAAACTGCAAAAAAAAAAAATGTTAGTGTATAAAGCGAAAAAATGCATTTTATTAAATAGGAATGAAAATGCAATTGTTTAAAATTAGAAGTAGTAATGCAGGATCATCAGAATCATTTAATTTAGATCCCGAAAATAATTTTTATTTTTTACAAAATCGGTTTCCTTCCAGTTGCAAAATTACCACCCCTACTTCGAATTCTTTAAAACTCATGTTCACATAAACAAAACACTTATAAAACAAACAAAAAATTATTTTATATGTTTCCAAAGGTATGCAAAGAATGTTATAAATGTTAAATAAAATACATATAGACAAACATGACTGAACATGTTCAGTCACGTGCATTCCTGTAAAATTTGTTAAATTATTTTACATGATGATGGTCAAGTAACATTTAATATGGCTGAGTGCATAATACTCACACACACACACACACTCGTGCTCTTACTAACAAAATATACTTATGCAATCACATAAATGCATACAACATTCCACATTTACACATTTATCACTGTGATGTCCAGTCAAATGAACAATCACATTTTAACAGTGTTGTATTCACATAAAAACATACTCAAACAGACATATAAAACATGTGTCGACCATTGTTTTTTGTTGTATGAGCGAAAGAGAGTTGCCATAGCAACAAATCATCAACACAACAACAAATTAACACACACACATACAACAAGTCCTACACAGTATTCGAATTGTTATATAATGAGGTGGATTTGCAAGAATGTTTTAAATTTGAATTCAGAATTTCAGTCAAATTTGTTTCGTTAAGAGGTTCAGAATTCTTCTTAGTTTTACCATAAAAACCTTTAACTCAGTGGAGCAAAATTCAGCCCGGTTTTTTTTAGAAATTCGGAAAAAACAAAAATTTTAGCATAATGCCACCCTAAATTCATACATAAAAACAGATAGACAATTATAGGAATTTTTATTTTAATTGCTTAAACACGTACAGCGGCAAATAATGTTTAAACATGGAATTTATATAAAGGGTCCGCCAAATAACTTTTTTTTTGGACTCCTGAACCAATTGGACTTTGTATGGCGTCATACCAAGGTCTTTATGCAAAATTCGTCTCAATGATGTCTCCGAAATGTTCAATTGTTGACAACGACGGTGAATTGATGTTGATGGGTCTTCACGCACACTTTCAGCCACAGCAGCAATATTCTCGGGTGTACGCACTGTTTTTGGCTTTTCACGCTTTAGTTTATCGATGAGGATTCCAGTTTCTTTCACTTTTTTCACAAGATAACGAACATACGGACCATATTCGTTCAGAGGAAGGATAAAACTAATTATCTGTCAAACCAGACATGAGCTAAGTGTTACCATTCACGAATAAAGCACTAGTTTAAAAAAAACGTTAGATGGTGGACCCTTTATTACACATGCCATTTTTTATATTAAGAGCAAATTTTAATACATAAAAAATGCGTTTGAAATAATAAATATTTGATTAAAATTACCTTAAAATATTTGTATATATATTTTTTTTAATAGGGTAATATTTTTTTGGAATGAAATCAGTACAAAATTTTAATGATCACTACTTAGTAGGTTTTATAAATTACTTATTTTTTTAGATAAGTCTCTTTAAAAAAAAAATGTGTTGATAGTAAGTTCAAATTTATACGATTTTCAAAAAGAAAAAAAAAAAACTGAACACTCCGATTTAGTTGGTTGACCTTCATATTGCTACCCAAATTGCTGGTTTGACATATTGGAAAGAGAAAACAGTTTTGTTCGACATATAGATTTTAAAATAAAATTTATTCATCAAATTAAAGAGAATTAGAGAAATAAACAAAAATCTATAAATAGAATATTTTTGTTGTTAGTGTTGTCACTTCTGAGTATAATATACAATAACAGAAAAAGCTAATAGGAAAGAAACCCGCAATTATTCTGCATTAGATTCGAGACCATACTTGGGTGTGATCGCTAAACGGTCATGACTTGGTATTGTTACGTTTGTAATGTAAGATGAACGTAGGTTTGATTCTTACAGCCGCAGGTTGTTGAAAAAATTTATCATGTAGAGACAATCTGACAATTATAAGACACAAATAATAATACAATTTAAATGGAAAATCACTGATGAGCCTGTCCATGAAAAGGCAGAAACTAGTCTAGTCTGATTTAAAAATTAATAGTGTTTATAATTTTTGTAGAAAAACGTTTATTCTTCTTCTTAACCTCAAAATTTTTAAAATAAAATTATTTCTGTTATTGTAAAAATGGAAGTATGAAGTATATTATTCCGTTTATGATTTTAATATCAAAAATGAGTTGTTTTCTCTCAACCAGCAATTAGAGTAGCAAAATAACAATTTAAGAAAATATGTCTTAAAATAACAAAATTTTAAAAAATTATTAAAAATAGTGCGTTAACAATAAAATCGTGTAAAAGTTTTTTTTATAGAAATCTGAATTCTGAGTATGATATAATTCAATTTTGTTACAATATTAAAAAATAATTTCTAGGATCCACATCCAATTCTGTTATCGCTAGTGCTGCTTTTGAATTGTTTTGGAAATGGGTGGAACATCTGGTCATCGATTTAAAAACCAAATTTATATTAATTTTCTTTTTAAATTGTATTGCATACTTTTAGTTTTTTTTTTTCAGTAAAGTTTTACACCATTAATTGTCTCGACTAATTTTCGTGTATAGTATTTTTTAAATATTAATTCTTAACATGTTTGGTTTCGGTTTGAAATTTTTGTTTAATTCAATACTTTTATTATGCAAACTATTATTAAAAAAGTTTAGTCTCTTTCTCTACTTAAAGCATCTAAAAGAAAAATAACATTAAAATAAACGATAATACCTAAAATATGACATAGAAGTTTGCCACAAAAACACAACATGCAACATGTAAGTTTCACAATTTTTATTTAACTACCAGTACACACATGTGTCTGTATACAAAACAATAAAAGAAAACCAAAAACTTTATTTTAGTTATTTTTTTAATTCGTAAAACTTTTTTTTTGGTTTTTTTGTTACTATTACTTTTTAATTTTTATATGGAAAATTGCATTTTGTGTAATGTTGGCAAAGCTTAATAATGTTATTTTTTTATTTTAGCCTTAAGTTGTAATTAAAACAAAATAATACATGAAAATTAAGATAACATGCAACATTTGGAAATCTGAAAAAGCTAAAGTTTTTTAATAGAAAATAGTATGAGGTTTGAGTATTCAAAGTCTATAATGAAGGATATTAAAAGAAACTGCAAATGTTACTCATTAAAAACTTGTACGACATAGTACTTGAGGTTTTATTTTATAAGAATAGTTTTTAATTAAACAATTTTTAATTTGATGTATGTCAGATTTGAATCTTGTAAATGAATATAACAACTATTTTCTGTATTAAAAAAAAAAAGGTTTTTATTTAATTTTTACTTTAAAGTTCAACTTTATATTTGTTGACATTATTAAGAAAAATAAAATCTATTTTTATCCGTTGTGGTGTAATGTTTAGCGCGTTGGACTGTTACACAGATGGTCCTGGGTTCGATTCCCGGTGACGACAACATCAATTTAGTAAAGTAATATGTATGAGATTTCTATCACTTATATGTATCGCTGCGCCCACCTTCGGTGTTCCCCATAGCACTTTACCCCACCAAAGTAAAATAATGAATCAGGGCTATGAAACAAAAAACTTCAATAAATTCGCCAACTCCGCATCAGGTGGCGAGAAACAACAGTTCTAAGACTTATCACCCTCGCGCAACTACAGTGTTGCCATGTTTGAAGCAATTCACCTTTCACCACCTTTCATCTCTCCACTATCCCCTTTCCAAAGAAAGCAACACATTACTTAATAGGAAGAATTTCCTGAGTGTTGCTTCTCTTAAAAAAAAAATTGGTAAAGTCTATCTTAGCTGCACTATATTAGCAAAGTTACAAACCTTAATAGTCTGATAATAGGCAATACTTTTTAGATGACAACGCTTTAGCAGGAAATTAATCTCAAATTTTCAAGCCGAATTTTATGAAACATTAATTGAATTAAAATGTACGATATCTAGGGATTTAAAACGAAATATTAATATAATTTATTTGTTTATCCCTGAAGTATGCAATTGTTTTTTGTTCAGCCAAGACTTACACCACTTTTTAAAATGGAATGTCATTTACATTTTGATGTCTTGTACTCAATTTAAATGTCGTCTCTTATCATTTCCTAACTTTTTTCTTGTTGAACTTATATATCTATTGGACAAATATAAATTTCTTGTAAACTTTATCCTGTACTTTAATTACATTTTTTTTCCTATCTAGCACATAACAACTTATGAATATTTTATTATGATTCTTGCACTACTACCAGTGCAAAAATTCTTTGTATTAGAAGTATTTGCTTTAATTCAATCTTTATTTCTTTATTTTTTGCTATTCCTGTATTCTAGGAAGAATCACTTTTGAGTCGAGATTTACCAACACTTCATGGTTTTCTTCTTTATAGTTGTAATTTTGCGTAATATTGTAATGGTTGAATGTGGGTTTGAAGATTAAAGTGTATTGCTGGCGATACTTCTGGTACTGGTGTGGTTGTTGGACAAAAAAAAAACCCTTAAGATGATAAATAAAATATAAGATCTCATTAAAAGTTTAAACCACAAAGTTTATTAACAAAAAAAAATATGTTCGTAGTTTTGTTGTTAATAAACAAAAAATGTTGTCTTATTTGAATTTATTTCCTTTTATTTCTTTGTTTATCATCTTCAGAATTTTTTAATATTTTATTTCATTTATACCACTAAAAAATATTTATGGGTCACTATAAAGATATTGCAAAATATTTATTAATATTGAAAGTTGATTAATATTTGAATTGCAATATTAAAATAGAGAAGACTTGAGGCAAGAAATATTATAATAATGAAATTCAATTGAAAATATACGAAAAAAAGAGAAGAATTACAAAAACCACAATTTTTTATATTTAAAAATTACATCTTAAGGAGCAAATAAAATAAATAAAAAATCAGATCTGTCTCAAAATATTATACTTTGGAAAATATTATAATAAAATTTAGAGAAATTAATGAAATCTTTATTTAAGTCGATAGATCGTAAATTTTGAACGCGGCTACGCCTCAAATGGTTTATACTATGGGTTCAATTTTGGCATACTCTATCCAACATATCGGTAGGTATCTCACAAATAAATTCCTCACTATTGGCTTCCGTTGCGGGTTTTGTCCCTATAGACATGAGCCTTAACATAGCCCCACAGAAAATTGCCGTAAGGCGTTAAATTTCACGATCTAGGCGGCCAATTGACCTGCTCCAAACGTGAAATAAACTGTTTACTGAACTCGCCTTTCAATTTGGCCATTGTTTCGCGTACTGTGGCACCGTCGTTTTGAAACCACATGTCACCCAACGCCAGCTCCTTTCATTTTGATGAAAAAAAAAATTGTAATCATCGCACGTTAGGGCTAACCGAATTGATTCGGTTTCTGCAACCTCTTAAATTCGGCAGTCACAACCCGCAATTCGGTTACAGCAACCGAATTCAGTTGTGACAACCGCATTTACGAGGATGCAGCAACTGAATCAATTCGGCTTGAATAAAACTCTGTTGAGACAAACGAATTTGTTATGCGAGTGTAGTTTTACTAATTTTTTAGTTGAATTATATTAATTTTGCATAAATTATACTGGAATTCTAAATAACTTAAGGGTGCTAAATTTGTAAAATAATATTAATTTCGGTACAAGTTTGTTAATATTTTACTTTTTCAAAAACAAAAACTCTATCCATTATTTGTTAGGACAATATCATAATAAAGAAATATAGAGTATGGCTCGATCTTGAATAATTTTTCATTGCACAATTAATGGTCGATAAAACATAATTCTTGTTTTGTATAAAAATTATATCAGACTTGTTTAGAAGACAAAGTACGGTCTTGTTTACTCCCCCTTTACATCTTGTTTTTAAACAAAACAAGTGTAAACTTAAAAAGGAGAAAAAACAAAAAGCGTGCATTATATATCTACACTCAAAAAAATAAGTTAGTAGAAAAGTTAGTAAAACCTCTTGTAAATCAGGTATACCATTTGTTAGCATATTTTTTGCTAAAATCGTCTTTTCAGCTAAAATGTTTGTTATACTTATTCAGCACTTAACTGCTTTATACTAATGCTTTACTAATATACTAATGTTTTACTAACTAATTTTGCTAAAAAAAATTGTGCCTGATAAGCACATTAATAGTGTGGACGACAACCAGATTGAAAGATATACGCAGAATGAAGTAGATGTCGCGGCACTGTCAAGATGTAGTAGAGAAGAGGAAAATGATACTAAAAAGTACAACTCTAATAAGACATATAAAAAAATCAACCATGGAAGACTTTTGTATCTTATTTTCATACATAAAACAAAATTGAGGATTAAAATAACTTAAATTTTGCGTTGTCAGCCGTCTTGTGAAAATAATTGTCTATTAATTAAAATAAAAGACAAAATAAAATATTTAAATTTAATATGTATTTCTAAACTAAATGTTTATAGATTAGCTAATCTAGTGTGGTCAAATTGCAAGCAAACATATACAGACATGTAGGACAGAGTAAAGCGAAAGACAAAGACACACATCTTAGGTAGATTTTTATGGTTCCCTTTTCTTATTGCAAAAAAAGAGGTTGTTTTTTTTGTTCGTTTGTTTGTTTATTTTTTCGTTTCGTTTCTATAATTATCTTCGGCAGTTGCGTCCTTTAAAAGATAGCATAATTTAGACAACCATTGATGTAAGTAGTTGATAGAAAATTTTTTTTTGTATTTATTTCTATATATTTTCAGATATTAAATTAATTCATGTCGTCAATGTGGGAACATGAAAATTTTTATATTTCGTAATTATTGTGAAATATTTTTAAAAGAATCACAAAAATATGTTTTATGATTTTCAGCAAATAGATTAACTAAATTACTATTTTCTACAAATTTTTTGCGTTTTTTTTTCAGTCTAAAACTCAGCAAAAAATTTATTAATTTTTAGCAAGGCTTTTTTATTTCTAATCTACTAAGTGCTAGCAAAACTTTTGCTGAATCTACTAATTTTGTTGCTAAAAATCAGCTCGCTGATTTTCAGCAAAATATTTTGCTGACATTAGCAATTTTTTTGCAAGCACCCTCCTGACTAAAATTTTGCTGACACAGCAACCTTTTTTGCTGACTTTACAAACTTTTTTTATTGAGTGTACCAAAGGTAGAGGGTGCACATACCAACAAGGTTTTCAAATTATTTTTGATCAATGGTAATAATCTTTAAGCTCATATATTACTTCTCATTTAGTGGGATAACTGGATTATAAAAATGTTCGATATCTTGCATTGGGGTTTCACTGCTTTCAAAACGTGTTCTGATGATGAGAACCTTTGAAAATTCCCGAAATAGATATATCAACACATTCCTGAAAGTGGTCAATTAATAAATTTGAAAACAAAAGCTCTATAGATTATTTGTTAGAACAATATCCTAATAAAGAAATATAGCGTATTGCCTCGAACTTGAATAATTTTTCATTTTCATTACTTTTTCTATCTTGTAATTTTATGTGTGGCAGAGATTTTCTGATAAACTCTTCAGGATTTATATAAGAATAATTTTTTTAATTCAATAAAGTTCCTAATTAAAGTTTTCTCAAAATCAAAATTTTTTTTCAAAGTATTTTATATCGAAGGCATTTGTTTCGCTTTCTATAAAAGAATATTATTTTAATAAGAAAAAAAAAAACGTTTTGAGCTGTTTTATTTATTCACTACCAAAAAACGGTTCCTACAAAATGCCATAAAATTTTTAAACTTTTTTCTGTAAACAAATTTAAGGGGTTTTCGCAAAATAAATTTTTTGAGAAAAGTTTTCTAAAAAAATAAAAATTCTTTATATATATATCTTAGTATGTATAGTAAAAATATTTGAAACTTGTGCAGCAATATTTGTTGAAAATTCGGGTTGATTAAATTCTTAGAGAAAACTTCTTTAAAGTTAAAGATTTACTTAGCTTGAAGCGATATTAACAACTGTAATTCATTAAAGTTAAACTTTTGAACATTTTAATTTTTTTTTTTTTTTTAAAGAGAAGCAGCACTCAGGAAATTCTTCCTATTAATTAATGTGTTGCTTTCTTTGGAAAGAGGATAGTGGAGAGATGAAAGGTGGTGAAAGATGAAGGGCTTCAAACATGGCAACACTCTTAGAACAGTCTTACAACAGTTGTTGCTCGCCACCTGATGTAGAGTTGGCGAATTTATTGAAGCTTTTTGTTTCATAGCCCTGATTCATTATTTTACTTCGGTGGGGTTAAGTGCTATGGGAATACCGAAGGTGGGCGCAGCGATACACATAAGTTATAGAAAACTCATACATATTATTTTTCTTAATTGATGCTGTCGTCATCGGGAATCGAACCCGGCAGCATCTGTGTAACAGTCCAACGCGCAAACCATTACACCACAACGCCCACATTTCCTAACTTTTGAACATTTTCTAATTTACTGGCCCAAAGTGCATGTTTTCTAAAATGTTATTCAATTTGTTAATTTCCGTCATTAATTTAACCATTTCAATTTTGAACTTAGACGTTTAAAAACTGCTTAAGAGACCTCTTAATTTAGCTACAAAAAAAAAAAAAAGAAAAAACCAAATTGTGTTCAATTACATTTTTCTTTATGCCATACATATACAAAAAAAAAAAATACTAACAAAGTTTAGTATATATTTCCTTTACTTCAAAGTGACTTTGATATGCCATCAAGTCTTATTTCCGTAATTTACCCTCAACAACTAAACTTGAGCTTATTTGTAGTGAATTGCCGCAAAAAAAAACTATGAAACATCATGGCATAGTTACGATTACTTTTGCTTAACATTTCAACCATATGTAATTAGCACCTATTGCAATATTTGTATCAAACGAAGAAAACAAAAAAATATATAGAGCTTCTTTTTGTGTGCGGCCAGCGCTTAGCTGTTTAAACTGAAGTTAACTTCAAACAATCAAAGACCAAGCCAACCAAACAGAGAGACCAGGTATGGTAACAGTCATTTTGTAGTAAATGCGTGGTGTTAAACGGACGCCACGGCACAACTATCTAGTATATTAAAGGTATGGAATAAGCCATTTTGGCATTCGTTTCGCCTTGATGAAGTCTGTAATTGCCTGTTAGTCAGTTTGACATGAAAGGTGTACAGTTTAAAGCTTTGACATCTATAATCAGTGGTCACAAAATGAAGAAGAAAAAAAAGGAAACCTAAAAATTAAACAGTATTAAAGTCTGAACAAAAAACCAGCTACATCATTCTTTTTAACAATATCTTGTTAAAACAATCTTAATCAGGCTGTTATTATATGTAAGTAATGCAAAAAAAAAAACTTTAAAGCATTTAAGAAAAATATGTAAGGTAATGTATCATATAAATATTATCATTCCTTTGCATATAAAAATTTCCCACCATCAATCATTATTAAACGCCCTCTCATACCTTTAAGTATGAGTGTGTATGTGTTTAATATAAAGGTAATTCTTTAAACAGGGTAATCTTTGATTAACCTACGGTCTTTAAACTTAATATTATAATATTATACCCACAATTTCATGGGCCATAAGTCAGAAAATTATGTTTTTAAAGAACATTTTTTTTTTTTTTTTAATAATTTACATATTATAAGGGATGTGATAACATCTATTACAAAGATGGGAGAGAGAAATTATTTCGTTGTAAATTGAAAATTTTAGCTAACAACTAAAGTTTTGTTGAAATTTATAAATTTTTAAAGGTTTATTATTTTTCAAAATTTGTTTAAGAGAAATTTTGTTTATGTTAAGAAATAATTTGCAGACAACCAACACATGTTGCATAAAATATTTAAATGACCGTACTCAGCATAATTTAGTGCTTATCCAGAAGCAGTTCTGGAAGAAACTATTTAATTACCGAGTGCTTTCGAAACAATTCCAGAAGATATGATTTTAGTTCACGATGTCCCACTTGGTATGTCTCTTTTCAGCAGGTGAAAATCGTTTCCTTCATGTGCTCTTAGATGTACTAAATTCATTCCTATTATTGACAACATTGTAAGCATTTTTTACTGATACACTGTATGCATTATTTACTGCATCAAAAGAATGCCTTCATTAATGTCTCTTTTTAGCAGATAAAAGTGATGTTAGAAGCAATAAATTCATTCCTTTGTAGGAAATTAAAATCGCTATTTGAGTATTGACAACATAAATGCTTCATTGCATGGATTTTTTTATATATTCATTGTATGCATTATTTACTGCTTCAAAATAATGAATTCAGGGATCTCTCTTTTTAGCAGCTAAACGTGCTTCCTTCATGTGATCTTAGAAGCAATAAATTCATTCCTTCCTAGGAAATTAAAATCGCTATTTGAGTATTGACAACATAAATGTTTCATTGTATGCATTTTTTTACATATTCATTGTATGCATTATTTACTGCTTCAAAAGAATGTCTTCTCGGAAGCACAAAAAAATGCCTTGCCAATTACTTTATTGTATGCAAGACGGCTAAGCGCTATTTTGGAAGCATACAAAGAGAGTTACTGCTTACCAAATCAAAGGTATTTTTTTGGTAAAAAAAACCAGTTACACTGGCCAACAGTGCATGCAAAGTAATCATTTTCTCATATTTTTTTAAGTAAAAAAAATTTTTTTTTTTTTTAATGTTATGTTTTCTTTGATTTAACAATTATTATTAATTGTTCCCTGAAGAAGTCACCCAATGTGGAGACGAAATATTGGAAATAAATAATTATAATTAATAAATAAATGATCTTAAGCTTAAAATAAGATTTTTTTTATTTTACAAAAAAAATTTACCGAATTAAGAGATTTACTAGCTTTGGAAATCGATAAAAACGACAATATTTATGCAATTATAAAAAAAAATTTTCAATTTATAACGAGCTTTCAACCTCCGTATATTTACAAAAATAAAGCAAATCAAACATATTAGCTTGGTTGATACTAGTATTTCGATCTGGCTAAAGATCTCATCAGAACCCGAAGTTTTAGAAAAGCTAGAGCCTTCATTATAGGCAGAACTTTAACAAAAAACCTATTAATAATCAATTTTGCTCCATTTTTGTCTTCTTAGTAATCAAGCACGTGGTTAGGTCTTTTCCTAACAAGCATCATGACGTTACTAAACTTTGAAGACCAAAAATGTTCTATTTATATAAAAAATTTTTAGTGTGTTTTCTGGCTCAAGTAATATTTTTTACAGTTATATAATTTTTTTGTTTTTATATACATCGAGATTATTTTTTTGTTATTTTCAATTTATAACGAGCTTTCAACCTCCGTATATTTACAAAAATAAAGCAAATCAAACATATTAGCTAGGTTGATACTAGTATTTCGATCTGGCTAAAAATGGTTTATTCCAAAACTTCTTTTTGGGATAGAAAAACATGATATTATATATAAGTCTGTGCGCCCCGGTAGGCTGGCTTATCTGTGCGGGGGTCGTGGGTCCGATTCCCACCAGAGGCACTGGTCTGTTTTCGCTACAACGCACCGAAGGCCATAGTAGCTAGTGCTCGGTTAGGGTAATAGTATATAATTTGTAATTATATGATTATTAATTAATAAAATAATAAAAAAAAATATATATATATTAGTCCAAAAATTATAATTTAGAATTCGCACTACCATGGTAACCATGGTAACCATTAAATTATGTACCCTTGTTTTAAGGCAAAATCAGGTATCATCGTGGCGCCTTGGGTACTCATCTGATAAACAAAATATTAATTTTGTTTCACACTCGAATAAATTCTTCAGCCCCTAACGTAGACGGATTTTTAAATTTTTACCTTGCATTAAAATGGTACTAAAATAAACTCAAGAATTTATTAAATGTTAAAAAAAATCGTTGTTTTTTATTCAGGTGCCATCGTGGAGCCTTGGCTACTCATCTGATAAACAAAATATTGATTTTGTTTCACACTGCAATAAATTCTTAAGCCGATAACATAGAGGGATTTTTAAATTTTTGATTTGCATTAAAATAGTACGAGAATAAACTCAAAAATTAAAAAAATTAAAAAAAAAAATCGTTGTTTTTTATTTTTCAAAAAAATATTAGGCAAACATTTAAAAATATCTCTAAGTCAGCTACTTTATTTTTTAGTCTAGTTTATAAAGCAAAAAAAAAAAAAAAAGAAAACCAATTGAAAATCGGTCCACCTGTTAAGGATGCACAGCGGCACCCGATTTTCAATATGTATTTTTTTAAGAAAAAACCATTTAAACTTAATATTTCATATAGGGCAATTAGTTGGTTTAACAAGCTGTAGCTTTTTTATATCTGCGATTTTTTTTTCACCAAAATTTCCATAGCATATATAAAAAAGTTCACGAAAACGATAAACAAAAAAAATAAAAATCTAAAGCTAGTAAAGCCCCGCAGAAAACTAGTTTTTCAACTGGTTTAATTTTCTAAATTTAATTCAAAAAATATAAGTTACGCACTAAATACACATGCCGTAAAATAAGTGTTTGAAGGAAGTTTTCATGGTGCGTTTTTATTTGTTTGTACACTTAGAGTAATATATAGGTAAAGACCACTGAAAATGTAGTTAAAAACAAATGACATTTCACGTAAAGAAAGGGCGACTTACATTTCAGTAAATTCAACTAACTTTGCCAGTTGTTTTTCAATGTTTAAAAAATGAACCACAATTGTGGTAAAAATGATCCACATGTTAGTAAAAAAATAAACAAACAAACAAACAAAGGAGGCTAGAGCCCCGCACACAGCATAAACCGTTGTACCTATGAGCGTATAATTTGGTGCAGGCATCCGCTGGGCATTGCAAAATGTTTACAGAGAGGTACAAAAAGAGGACCTGCACAAACGATTGAGGCAAAAAGTCTTAAATTTAAAATAATTTAGTTTTTAGTTATGGGTTATTTGAATTAAATATGTATCTATATAAATGGAAAATTTAACCTTAAATCATATAGAGAAGCTACCGTACATATCGTTTTTATGCATAACAACAGAACTCGGGCAAAGTAATTAAAAAAAATGTTTACACTAAAAAATAATTGCAAGATGTTGATACAAAATTGTTGCTTAAAACACTTATTTTTCACTTTGTTTTTCTCAAATTTTGTTATTTTCTATTAAAATTAAATCTAGGGGGAGATGTGGGTATATCACCCACATCTCCCCCTAGATCCGCCCCTGACCAAAGTGATTAAGATCTTGTCGTAGACCTGATAAATAGTAACATTTACTCACCTCTTTATATATTTTTGTTATGTATGCAGATTTTGTATGTAAAATTTTATATTTTTAAACGCACGAACCGATTACCGATTATTAAATAATTAATACATTATTAATATATTGCAAAATGACTTTATTATTAAATACGATTTCGTACTACTTTTTTCGAAACCTGCTTAGTATTTATTTTATTACAATTACACATCTTTCTCAATAGAGAATATTTCCATATTTCCAATTAAGAGAAATAAAGACATCATTGATATGTATTACAAATGCAGAACAATAAAAACAAAAAATAACACAAAAATTTACAAAAAAAAAACAACAACACTTTGATGAAGCAATAGTTTTTACAGAATCTTTTTTTACTGAATCAATTTTAAGCTTCTCTCATTCTCTTTTCACTTTGATTGTTTTTAGAGAAATGCAAAAATAGAGAAATAACAATACATCATATTTTTTATTGGCATTTGCCAAAACAAAGAAAATAAAAAAAAAGAAATCTTTAAAATTATCAACACTTTTACTTTACACTTTACTTTAATTATATATTCTTATTAGTTTTTTCTAGTTATTAATATATTTTTATTGCTTTTTCAATAACTATTTTAATTTTCACATTTTATTCACATTGATAAACAATTTTTTAAACAATTAAAACACTTTCACTATTTTTTAGAATGCTTACGGACGAGAGACGTGTTAAACCTTCCGATTTAGTCGAGTACGAAATTAAAACTAAATAAGAAACAAATTTAGGGGAGCTACCAAAAGTTAGGGGAGCTGACAAAAGTGAATAGTGTAATGAATGGGAGCGAGTGATTACGATCAAAAAGCAAGACACAAAAAATATTCTGATTTACACTTTTTGTATAATCTTGTAATTTAATTATACACTTATATTTGATTAGAATTTAAATTTATATATAAATATAATTTATAATTTTATTATAATTTTGTATAATTATATAATTTTTTATAATTTTTTTAGAAAATAATATTTTTGTTCACAAAAATCATCAAATTTATATGCGAATTTAATGGCATAAAGAAAACTTTTTTATATAAAAATTTCAGTATATGCATTTAATGAATTCAAACATGAATTTGTGTAGCGAACTTATCTCAAATAACAAAACTATTAAAAATTATCACTTTTATTTGCAACCCATTTTTCTCCTAATATCTTTTGGACTCTTAAAGCGGAATATGAACCCTTATGGCGCAGAAGATTTAAAAGATTTTTTCGTTTGAATTGATTTCTTTCTGGTTCTCAAATGTCTACGCCTTACACACAAAAGATGTAGGAACCCTAACAAAAAGAACAGCTTTCATATGTAACATTCGGATTTTTTGATTTAGTTTTAGATTTTTTTCAATGTCAAAAGCCAAATTAAGTTTCAAAGTTTTTTCCGTGTTCATTATTCAACGGTGTAAGCTATAACATTCCATAAAATTTTCATTTCCATTATAAAGGGTCCGCCAAATAACTTTTTTTTTTTTGAACTCCTGAACCAATTGGACTTTGTATGTCGTCATACCAAGGTCTTTATGCAAAATTCGTCTCAATGATGTCTCCGAAATGTTCAATTGTTGAGAACGACGGTGAATTGATGTTGATGGGTCTTCACGCACACTTTCAGCCACAGCAGCTATATTCTCGGGTGTACACACTGTTTTTGGCTTTTCACGCTTTGATTTATCGATGAGGATGCCAGTTTCTTTCACTTTTTTGACAAGATAACGAACATACGGACCATATTCGTTCAGCGGAAGGATAAAACTAATTATCTGTCAAATCAGACATGAGCTAAGTGTTACCATTCACGAAAAAAGCACTGGTTGAAAAAAAAAACATTAGATGGCGGATCCTTTATAGTCTTTATCAAAGTTTTTTTCTCAAACAACTTAGGTAATTTCAAGAATTTTTTTTAATAAAATAAAATGTCCAAATGGAAAGGAACTTGGTACAAATTGTAAAGTCGTAAACTTGTTGCAAGTAGCTAATGTCTGGAACGATTAATAACGTTGTAGCTTAATATGTATATATTAGTATCAGTTCAGATATAAATTTATATATCTATATAAAATTGGATTAAATTGTATCGCGCCATTAATTGGATGCAATTTAATCTTATATTGTTAAATTAAAACTAAGCAAACTTATGTAATTATATGGTCCTATTTCTCGGATAAAACTGTATTTAGATTCATATTAAATTTCATATAAATCATCCTATTCATTTTTGTTAACCGGGTTATTAGAAGTCGAAAGTTTCTGTATGCAATAGGGTTATAACTTTTGACTTTTTTTTTTAATTATCAAATTTTAGCTAGCCTAGCCGTATATAAATTCCGTATATAAAACCCGTATATAAATCCAGAAAAATGTAAATTTTATTATTTCGTTTCTTTATTTAAACTAAAAATTAATATTCAGCTAAAATTTTAACGTAATCATAAAATAACGTTGAATATCCAACTTAAAGGACACAAACGTTTTTAAATTTGACGTGTTTAGCGGTTTTTGATAAAACAGATTACAGCGTTGTTTCGCGATAATAGACATCAAAATGAGCAAAATAACGAACACAATAAGTAAAAAGTTATTTAAAATATCGCACATCTAGTTCAAAAGTGACTCAACTCAAAATTTAAATTTTTCGGTTTTATATGCTTAAACTATGCACAATATAATTGTTTATCTATTAAAAAAATATCAGTGTATTTTGTTGTTGTTAACTGTTGCTAAAAAACATTTATGTCTTTCTTTATGTTTCAATTGGTATAAAGTTGTAAATGTTTTTTTTTTCGATTTCTGAAAAATGAGAAATTTTGAGTTGAGTCACTTTTGTACTAGGTGTGCGATATGTAGTGCAGTATTATTGGTCGACTAGTACAAGTGGAATGTTAAAAACTTGAAAAAAATGCATTCTACTTAAATGCACTTTATGCGGGAGGGTTTTGTTTCAAAATGACCTGAAAACCCGATTTCTATTATTAATACATTACTGCCCATTATTTAGCAAACAAATCTATAACCCTAGTGTGCACTAGGTTAATAACTTTTTGCATTTTTTGCAAATATCAAATCTCCCCAGACAAAATCGTGTAGGGCATGAACAAATATTAAGAACTGGGTTTTTAGTTTTTCGCTATCGTTAAAAAAGGTTACGCACCAAACGCGTTAAAGTTTTGGAACAAACAAAGTTGAAAAAAAAAACTTTTTTTGATGACTCAACGTCTGACCATCACATCCATATAATTAAGGCATGCTGATGTCAATAGTAAAGTCCGTTATCGAGTCAATGGAATAGTTTCCTTCCAAATTTGCTTTTAATTTCCGCTACTTTTTGCAGTTTTTTATATAAAAAAAAAAAAATCTGTTTTCACATATTAATATATTAAAGGCATTTTAGAAATCGCTGTCGGTGCGTAAGGTTTTTTTTTTACCAAATTGAACTGAAATAGTTTTTTTTTTATCATTAATACAATATTTGCCATTAGAAAATCCCTGGGGAGAATGTTGTCCAAAAAAAGTTATCACCCTAGTGTGCACATATTGTTATAAGTTACAAAAAAAAAAAAACATAATCAAAATAAAAAATCGAAAAAGACACCCCCCCCCCCCCCAAATAAATTCCTAGCTACGTGCCTGCAAACAACTACATATTTTTAAAGTAGAATTTCACTGAGTATATTACAATTTATTCATATCAGTTCTAGTTTTTATAAAAATGCCAAGATTTTTTGCCTTAAAGTAGAAAAAAATTAGGGACAGTTCTTATTTAATGAAACAATTGTAGTTATAGTGTAAATGATTTGAAAAATGTCTAAAAATATTTGCCTTAAAGGTATGCAACAAAAAGCAAGTGAAATGAAGCATATTTAAAACAAACAAAACATTAAAAAAATTCCTAGAAAAGTAATATTTTTTTTTGTCTTTTGATTTCGATTCCACTTCAATTGATCAATTATCTTTCAATTTCAATGTTTATTTATTTTACCTTTGTTCTTACAACAAAAAAAAAAAAACTTTTTTGCTATCCTCTTCAAATCACAATATTATTGTTATGTTTTAAAATTTTCTCATACCCCTTTTTTCTTCAGTTTTTCTGAAACATAACAATAACATTTTGTTTTCAACTAGCGGAAAAGCCAAAAATAACAAACAATATGCTAATAATATTTACCTTTACCATTTTGCAACCACAAACTGCAGAGTAGAGTAGCCAAACTCCAGTATACAGTCATCTCAATTTCATATTAAACTATATAGACTTTATATGATTTCAGGGAACGAACATACAAATACGGTTTGTTGTTGTATTAACCAACCCAGCAAAAGTTAGTATACCTGTATCGCAAACTAATGAAACCTGTCTTCACCAAGTGAACAAAAAATTTCCTGAAGTTAATGAAAAGTTACATATTTTTTATGAAAGTAGGTTTTTAAAGAAAGTTCGTCAATGCGTTTGTGAAACTCTTAATAAATAATATAATATTTTTCATAAAATTTTATGAAAATATGCATTAGGTTAATGAAAAGTATCAATCGACAAGTAGCAGTGCAGCTTTGTAGGTTTTATGCAAAATTTCATTAATATTATGCAGATAATACTCTCAGTGTACTTATATATGTACCGAATAGCAAATAAAAGCATTATTTGTCCAAATTAATTGTATGATGGAGATAATTAATTTTTTCGTTGATCGAGACCAAGGAGATTAGAAAAATAAAACAAAAATCTAAAAATAGACCATTTGTGTTGTTAGTGTTGTCACTTCTGAGTGTAATATACAATAACAGAAGAGCTAATAGGAAAGAAAACTTCGATTAAGCTGCATTACATTCGAGGCCATACGTCGGTGTGATCGCTAAACGGTCATGACTTGGTATTGTTACGTTGGTAATGTAAGATGAGCGCAGGTTTGATTCTAACAGCCGCAGGTTGTTGAAAAAATTTATAATGTAGAGACAATCTGACAATTATAAGACACAAATAATAATACAATTCAAATGGAAAATCACTGATGAGCCTGTCCATAAAAAGGCTGAAGCTAGTCTAGTCTGATTTAAAAATTAATATTGTTTATAATTTTTAGAGAAAAATGTTTATTCTTCTTCTTAACCTCAACATTTCTAAAATAGAGAACATTAATGTTTAGCTGAATAATTTCGGTAGTTTATGATAAACACATCAACCTTAAAAAATATGATTGTTGCAGATAAATTCAACACAGAGAAAATTTTAGTGGACGAAAAATAATGAAAACGTTCATTAAACAAATGTAACTTTACTTTATAAAGTGAAGAAAAAATTACTTAAAATGAATAAAAAGCTTATAACTTTTCACGAAACTAGGTTTTTAATTAAACTTTTTCATTGATTGAATGAAACTATTTGTTAATGAAATTATATTTTACATAAAATTTTATGAAAGCATGCATTAGTTAAATTCAAAGTTTCAATGGACTAGTTCCATTTGCTTCTATGCAAAAATGCATTAATATCATGCAGAGAAGTCTCTCTAACAGTTTGGACAAATAATATATTTTATCTTTTTTTTTTTTTTGGCATTTTGAGGCATTATATACAAGTTACGTTATTGCACTGAGAGAATTGTCTGCATGATGTTGAAGAATTTTTGCATTAAATCAATTAAATTGCACGGGAATTAGTCTATTGAAACTTTTTTTTAACTTAATGCAAGTTTATATAAAATTGTGTGAAGAAATATAATGCGTTCGTTAGAAAACTGGTTTCATAAAAAATATGAAACTTTTCATAGAGTTTAAGCAAATTTTAGTTTTTTTTGTGAAGAAATGTTTCATTGCTATAATTTTTTTTTTTTTGCCAACAACATTTTCTCGGTACGTAAAAATGTTTGTTAAACCGATTTATTGTGACTATGAGTGTCGAATTATTTAAGAACGAAATCTGTAAAGCAAACTAAATGTCAAAAACTTTCGGATTTTGCTGAAAGTTCGGCAGCCAAAAAGTCGCAAAAATAAAAAAATTAAAAATTAAATCTCAAAATTACATTTGATCGGCCCAACAAAATGTTTTCATTAGCAAAACTACTTTTTTTATACTTTTTTTACCGATATGGTCGGTTAGATATTGTTTTCTCTTAAAACGAAAGTTTGTATGAATTTTTTGTATGCAAAATGACAAAATTATTCTTAATATGATCTATACATTTTCTGGAATTTTAACTATTCACTAAAGATTTTTTGAACATATCAGGATATTAGCTTAGCAAAAACTTTTAAATTTTGAAATTTTCGGGTGGTGGGGTTGTTCTTCTCCCCCACCCTGGATCCGTGCCTGATTAAGTAGACTCATATATTCAGAAATTGGTTTTTGTAGGACCATAATGCGAGTTAAATTAAGCTGTACTTTATATATTAGTTCGTTTTAATGTATACTAGAACTAGTTTTTTGGAATCACTTACAATAAAAACAGTTCCAGTCAAAAAGAGTAAAGTCCAAATAACAGGTTGCAGAACAAATGCCACTGTGTTATAATAGGTTCAAATTTATGTTCTACACCCGATTATTTTTGTATGGAGTTTGTCCTTTTTTCAGTAGGTTCTTTACCTCCAAACTAAAACAGGTTGCTTAAGAACCGGTTCTAACACCAGGTGTATAACTAGTTATTGAGCAGTGAAACCTTACATGTTGTGTCCCAATAACCTGTACCATGTAACCGGTCATAAAAGCTGTTCTGGAATAACATCAGAACCAGTTCTAAAAAATTTAGCTTGGGTTCTACAGAAAAAGAGTTGAATACTGAGTATAAAGATTTATTTATTTTTTATTTTTTTTTTTGAAAATTGATTTGTGCGAAGTTTTTATGCTTTAGATTTGTTTGTTTCCTTTAAAAATGTTGCTGGGTTACTTTTCATCATGAGTTCGAGTTTATGGTATTGTTTAGTAATTAGCATTTAACTTTTTGATGCTTCATAAAGTTTTCGAAAAACAAAACAGACACATTAAGAGTTCTATGACCAAAACGATACTAGTTTTGTGGTCTGGAGTATATTCTATTTAATATGATAATGTATAGTGATTAAAATTATCTTTAAGTTTAACACTTTAAAATATTTGCGGTTATTTTTTGTACAAAATAACTTAAAATTTGAAACATATATTGGAAAAGTACATACATTTTGATTGAGCAAAATTTTGCAGTACCTACAATTTTTTTTAATATCCCCATATTTTTATAGATTTAAGTTAAACAAAAAAAGTTTTAACAATTGCATGCCTTGCTAAAATAAGGGTATATAATCCATTTTCAGAAATTTATAGGAGAAGAAAAAAACGTGGGAAATGCTTATAAAATCACAATTTTTGCTGTTTTTGATCGCATTTCGATAACTCAAGTCCCATTGTATCCGAGGAGACAATTTAATTTAAATATTTAACATGTAAATGGATAAATTTCGAATTTAAATGT
Organism: Delia radicum; assembly: GCA_021234595.1. Lineage (NCBI taxonomy): Eukaryota > Metazoa > Arthropoda > Insecta > Diptera > Anthomyiidae > Delia > Delia radicum. Next base: position 10,636,477 of record CM037855.1, on the reverse strand, counting down.
GACAAAATTTCCCTAATTTTCTAATTTTTTTTTATTGATTTTTAGTTACTGGAGTGCATTCTTTGCGATTTCAACGGGCATTATTTAAATTATTGCATTGCATTATTGCTTCAGTACAAAAAAAGTTAATGCAATTATGTAAGTTTTGCGTACTTCAAAATTGGTTTGTTTTGCGTACTTCAAAATTGGGCTTTCCGAAAACGTTGCGGCCAAAAATGTATGAAAAATTTTCGGATTATTGATTGCAAGAAGATGACTCAAATGACGTATTATGCAAAAAAAAATAGTTTTCATAAGTTCTCGTTTATACCCTTTGAGAGAGGCATTCAATTGTTTTCAAAACATTTAAAAATAGATTCCGTTAATATTGGTGATTCCAAATCAAAAAAAAAAAGAGGATGTTAGCAAATGAAAATTTAAAACTACCGATAATAAAAAAAAAACTTTTTATGCATCGATAACGCCATCCTTCCGCTGAACGAATATGGTTGTGTATACGCTTGAACAACGCTGGAAAATATTTTTTTTTTTTTTTTTTTTTTTTAAAGTGAAAATATTGTGACATTACTTTGAGTGTGCGTGAAGCGCCATCAACATCAATTCACCGTCGTTCTCAACAATTGAACATTTCGGAGACATCATTGAGACGAATTTTGCATAAAGACCTTTGTATGACGCGATACAAAGTCCAATTTGTTCAGGAGTTGAAGCCAACTGATCATCCAATGCGTTTTCGCTTCGCTAAGTGGGCCTGCGATCGACTTACAGAAGATGCCGGTTTTGCAAAAAAAAAATCATCTTTTCAGATGAAGCTCATTTTTATCTTGGCGGGTATGTAAACAAGCAAAATTGTCGCATTTGGGACACAGAAAACCCGCACGCATACATTGAAAAGCCGATACACCCAAAACGAGTCACTGTTTGGTGCGGATTTTGGTCCAGAGGCATAATTTGCCGTTACAGTCAATGGCGATCGTTATCGGGCCATGTTGAACGAATTTTTGTTCACAAAAATTGAAGAGGAGGATATTGGCAACATTTGGTTTCAACAGGACGGCGCTACGTGCCACACAGCCGAAGCTACACTCGATGTTTTGCGCATTATCAGCCGAAGAGCTGATGTCGTTTGGCCACCTCGGAGCTGCGATTTGACACCGCTGGATTATCATTTGTGGGGTGCCGTCAAAGATAAGTGTTACGCCAACAAGCCAGAGACAATTGACACTTTAAAGGACAATATTCGTGAAGCCAATGGTGAAATACAGTTGCACACAATCAATAATGTGCTTAAAAATTGGACCAATCGTGTAGGCTACTGCATGGCCAGCCGAGGCAGCCATTTGAATGAAATTATTTTCCATTATTAACAGGAAGGATTGTACTTTCAAATAAAAAAAAGAAATTTGAGAAAATATTCAGTAGTTTTTTTTATAGCATTTTCAAAAAAAAAAAAAAATTATTTCGCGGACCCAATATATTGATGCATTTTCTGTTTTTCCTGGCTTTTTATTAAAAATATTGTTTTTAAATTTAATTGCCAAATATATTTTTTCAGTCTTTAATTGATTTTAATTTGGATATTTTTCACAAATAAAGGTTTTTAAACGATATATGTTGTTCTAAGTATAACACAAATTGTTTTTAAAGGTCCTATTATTTATTATCTTCCCAATGGGTTAACATTATTTGATTGTAATTTTTCTTTTTTTTTATATAAATTGTTGTTAAATTCTTACTTACCCCTTACGCAAGTGTAGAAATTCTCATGATAAAGAAAAGAACATTTTAGATTTTATGATAAACTTGTTTAAAGACAGCAGGATATGAATTTATGTAGGTAGATATGCAAGACCATGTGGGTATTTTGTAAACATATGATAAGTTATATGTTAATTATACTTTTACTGTAAATAAATGTCCTTTTTGTATTAATTTTATGCATAAAATACATTAATTATATTTTAGAGAATTTGTTGCAAATAATAGCAATATGTTGATTTTAATATGTTTTACATAATAGTATTTTCCTTTTGGTCTAAAGAGCATAATTTTATAACAAACTAACAAATAACATTAAGAACTTATGCAGCATTTATATAACATTAGAATATTATAAAACTAATTAACATTTTAAGGGACTTAAAAGTGCAAAAAAAAAAATATAGAATGAACACATCATATCAAGTTCTAAACAAAGGGAGTCTAAAGATTACAATTATTTAATTATATTAATGTCAAAATTTCAGGTTAACTCTCATGCTACAACCTCGTAATTAATAACCGGCAAAATAATAAAGAAACTGCCAGAGAAAGCTTTAAAAAAACTTTTATACATTATTAATGCATGTTTTCGAATTCAATATGTTCCGGAAAGTTGCAGAAGTTATCGTTATCCAAAAACCGGGAAAGCCACCTATTGAAATAGCATCATATAGACGCATTTCATTACATCCTGTGATGTCAAAGATTTTTGAAAAACTTTTTGTTAAAAGGCTACAGTATATAATAGAACAACGAAAATTGTTCCCAAAGCATCAGTTTGGATTCAGAGAGCGTCAATCTACAGTAGAACAAGTCCATCGTATTATAGACTTTGCTGAAAAGTCGTTAGAAAATAAACAATTATGTTCAGCCGTATTTCTTGATGTAAGTCAAGCTTTTGATCGAGTTTAGCATCAAATACTTTTATACAAATTACACAAAGATCTACCAAAAGAATTTTACAAAATTTTATAATCATATCCCGCTGATCGCCATTTTCGAATTAAATTGGAAAATGAATATTCAAACTTAAAAAAGATAGAAGCTGGTGTACCGCAAGGTAGTGTCCTTGGACCTATTTTATACTTGCTATACACAAGAGATCTGCAGATGACACTGCAATTCTGGCAACAGGAAAACATGAGCAAGAATCAACTAAAAAAGTACAACATGGATGAGGAAGTGGAGGATGAAACTCTATGAAAGTAAATCATTTCATATGAACTTCATCAACAAAAAAATTAAATACATATACAACATTAAGATACCACATGCTAATACCGCCAAATACTCAGGCATGACTCTCGACACTGAAATAAAGTGAAAGGAACACATTAAAAAAAAAAAGTCAGGAAATGAAACTAAAATTCAGACAACTATACTGGTTACTTGGGAGTAATTCTGATGTATCTCTCACAAACAAAGTCTTGGTGTATAACCAAATAATAAAACCAATATGGACGTACGGAATACAGCTCTGGGGCTGTTCGAAGAAAACTAATGTACAAATTATTCAAAAAACACAAAACAAAATACTTCGTACTATCGTCAATGCTTCATGGTTCCTTCGCAACGATGACCTGCATAGAGATCTGGGGATAAACACAGTAACTGAGGAGCACAAAAGCACGCTACAAAACTTCAGCTTCATGCAAATGAAGATCTTAATGAAATCTTCTTCTCTCATAACCCATATAGACCCATATAGAAGACTGCAGAGGACCCTTCCAATGGATCTGGTCAACTAGAAATATGAACACAAGTACATTAATTTATAATTTTTTTTTGAGAATAATTAATGAATTATCACTCGTCACACTATTTACCTCATATTGTAATATTACTAAATGAGTTTTACTCAGTTGTAATTATATTGAATAAAAAAAACAAAAAGTTGTCACAACCGAATTTGGTTGTCACAACCACCAATTCGGCTACAACCACCGAATTTGGTTGTCACAACCCCCAATTCGGCTACAACCACCGAATTCAGTTGGGACAACCGAATTTACGAGGTTGCAACAACATAATCAATTCCGTTGAATGAAATTCTGTTGAGACAACCGAATTTGTTATTTGAGTGTACTCATTTCCAGTAGGACATAATTATCGGAGTGTAAAGAAAAGGACTTGTTTTAAATCTAATGCATATTTAACCATATTTTAAAATATTCGATTAAAATTTCTTCTGTTTGAACTATAAAAATTAATTTAATCTTAAGGGATTTTCTTCATCATTTTCTATTCTTTTAAAACTGAATAGAAAACAAAAAAGAAATAAAATTTTGATTTGTTTGATTATGTCCTTTTTTGTTGGTAACAAAAAAACAGTTCAAATTTATAACAATATAAACATTATAAAAATTAAAAAAAAAGACAGCACAATTTTTTTATAACAATTTCCTTTTAAAGAGACTTTTGCTACTTCTTTCTTAACTTATGTCCTTAAGCTATTTTTTTTTTTTTTATTATAAAAACATCAAAATGTATTATGGCACTCTTAAGATATGTCACTTCAAAAAAAAATAAATAAAAAATATAAAAATCAAGTACATTTTATATATTTTGTTTGCAATAAATATATTGTAGTAAAAAAACAAAAATCTATATAAAGTTTATTGTTTACGCTTGGGATCATCAGCATCAGCTACAAAAACATTCATTTCTACTTTCACAGTCACACAAACACTGCCATCTACCCGCTACTTGTCTATATGACAAATATCTTTATAAACATTTAAGCAACAATACACACACAAAAAAAAGATAACAACAAATATTTAAACAGCAACAATAGACTGTTATAATCCATATATACAATACAAACATAGATGTGTATGTGTGTGTGTGTGTAAAACAAACACATACTTTCACACACAACTCGACTTTTGTTTAACCACACTGACCATACAGCATTTTAAGCTGTCAGTTTTTATTTTATTTCTACAAAAGCTTTTGTTTACCAATATTATTTTTAGTTTTTAAACAATTTTTTTTTTGTCCAAGCCATTATAAAGTTGGAAAAAATGTATTTTTGAAACCAAAAAAATTTAAGATATTTTCAACACTGGATTTTAAAATTAATATTCAAGTTTTGTTTTAAATATGACATTTTAATAATTTCGTTAAAATACTCTTCTGAAGAAACCATTTCTCAAAAATAACACTGTGAATAAATAATATTTTTCGATATATGCTTGAAAATTTTTTTAAATTTATAATTTTAATGGAACAGTAAAGTGCTAATTTAGTATCCTTAATATCCAATACATTTTTTCATAATCCTGGAAATATTTCCATAACAGGGTGACTGAAAATCAACTAATTTAGAGCTCCAAACATTTGCACTTAAAATACCTAACCATTGAATTTCGAAACAAAAACGTTAATATATACTGAAAAAAAATAAAGAAATACCACGAAATATTCGATAAATCGGCATAGTTTAAAATAAATTTTCTTTATGAAATGGGTTTTCTTGAAGCAGTGAACTTTGTCATTTAGTGTTACAGGATGCCAAATGGCGGTATTGATATTTTCAGAAATTATTTAAAATTTTACTAAATTTAAATAAAATAGTTTAAAAATGTTGAGGTTAAGAAGAAGAATAAACGTTTTTCCCTAAAAATTATAAACACTATTAATTTTTAAATCAAACTAGATTAGTTTCTGCCTCTTTTATGGAAAGGCTCATCAGTGATTTTCCATTTAAATTGTATTATTATTTGTGTCTTATAATTGTCAGATTGTCTCTATATGATAAATTTTTCAACAACCTGCTGCTGTAAGAATCAAACCTGCGCTCATCTTACATTAAAAATGTTTTTAAAAAATAAATCATAATTGGGAAATATTTAACTACGCCTACTTCGCTTAGTTTTTGGATTCCATGTTTTATTCGTATTATATATGCTAATGAAACGTGATGTTTTGATATTTATTTAAACAAAATTTAATGTAGACAGCTTTTTGTGTAAACGACAGCTATCTTTAACACAAAAAGAACATTCTTTGCACAATTTGTTTATATGTGTGGAGTATGAGTGATAATTTTAATAAATTAATATCACTCATACGCAGTAAGTGTATTTCTGATACACCCTTTATTATGATTTTATCATCTTCACAATAAGTTAACATAATTTTATCGTAACACAAATTCCAAAAAAAAAACAAAACAAATTCCAATCCCTAAAAATATTATTGAAATAGGTTTAAAGAAATTTATTCTATGATATGGCTTTTGCTTGAAATAGTCAACTTTGTCAGTCGGTGTTACAATTTTGAAAAATTTAAGTAATGTTAATTCCTGTTAGTGTTATTGTTGTTTGTAGAAATTATATACTCTAAAGGTCCATCTTTGACAACCGTTATTGTAGCAGTGTGCCCTTTAAGTTCATACTCTTATCTTAGACCCTTGATAATGCAAATTAAATTTGTGAAAATTTTAAATTTTTTAATTTTCAAATTATAGTCTTCAAGGTTTCTTTAAAATTAAATAATAAATTGTATCCACTTTTTTGTAGAATGGTGACTAGGGTTGTCACTCGAATAAAAATTATTCGAACGAACAAAACGAAAATTCGAATTAACAATTCAAAAACCATGATTTTTGTAATATTTTTCATAGAGTGATTATGCCAAAATGGAGTAGGATTGAAAAATCTTTTGGCATTAATATAGTCTAAAATAATTGCATTTGAGAATTGGTATTGTTACAGTATTCAAATTGATGCCAAAAGTCGTAAAATTTTTAGATTATAAGGTAAAATATTTTGATTATTTATGTATTTTTAGAATTATATTTATTCGTTATTCGTTCGATTAATAGAATAGTTTTTAAAAATTAGTCGTTTGATAGTTCGATTAAAAATTTGTTGATTGTTTATTCGAACAAACTAAAAACCCGAACGAATGACAATCCTAAGGAAGGCTCATAATACTGTTATCTCACAGAAAAAATCTATTTTTTTAAATTTTAAAAATATTCTCTACTTAAGCTTTTCGCACAGAAGATTGTGAACTTGTCAATTTCCTGCTCACCTAATTTTAAAACAGTGAATCTGCAACCATTTAAAATATTTTTAAATTTTTAACATATGTATGGAAAATACTCTCTTTAAGGTGTTTTCGATACCTGATTGGTAAATTTTTCCATTATAAAGGGTCCGCCATCTAACATTTTTTTTCAACTAGTGCTTATTTCGTGAATGGTAACACTTAGCTCATGTCTGATTTGACAAATAATTAGTTTTATCCTTCCGATGAACGAATATGGTCCGAATGTTCATTATCTTGTGAAAAAAGTAAAAGAAACTGGCATCCTCATCGATAAACCAAAGCGTGAAAAGCCAAAAACAGTGCGTACAACCGAGAATATTGCTGCTGTGGCAGAAAGTGTGCGTGAAGCGCCATCAACATCAATTCACCGTCGTTCTCAACAATTGAACATTTCGGAGACATCATTGAGACGAATTTTGCATAAAGACCTTGGTATGACGCAATACAAAGTCCAATTGGTTCAGGAGTTCAAAAAAAAAGAGTTATTTGGCGAACCCTTTATTAACACTCCAATTTAGTATTTTTAAATTCAAGATCGAACAGACGAATAAATTCTTTAACATATTACGTCGCCGAAATTTTAAATTTTTGCTTTACATAAAATTAGTTCAATAAACGCAAACAATAAAAATAAATAAACAAAAACGGTTTTGAAAATGAAATTGATTCAAGTTCGAGGCCATACTCTATATTTCTTTATTAGGTTATTGGCCTAACCTATAGAGTTTTTGTTTTCAAATTTATTAATTAACCACTTTCAGGAATGTGTTGATAGATCTATTTCAGAAAATTTCTAGGTTCCCATCATTAGAACACGTTTTGAAAGAGGTAACAATCCTTTGCCATCAAACATTCATATAAACTAGTTTTATCACTAAATGAGAACTAATATATGAGCTCGAAGTTAAAGATTATCACCATTGATCAACAATAAATTTAAAACTTCTTTGTTATGTGCAACCTCTACCTTTGGTAGATATATAATTCACGCTTTTTGTTTTTTTTCTCCTTTTTATTTCCACACTTGTTTTGTTGGTTTTATATTAAAAAAATACCCCAAAATTTCAATATGTTTCGGTCTATCCGTTTATTTTTACAGTGGCACCCGGTTTTCAATATGTTTTCACGCAAAAGTTAAAACTTTAAGTTTACTATTAAAATGATAAAAATGATAACATTTTTCACACTTTGGGAATTAAAAATAATCCAATTCATAACCTATTCACGCTAAATATTGTAAAAAAAACGTTTGCCTACATTTTCGATGACAAAAAAAAAAAAAAAAAACAATTTATTTATTAATAAAATTCGTCTATTTGAATAACAACCTAATAAGTAAAAATTTAATAAAGTTCGTAAAGAAATAGATTTTGTAATAAAAAAGGGGAAACCATTTTAAAGTAAAATTGCTTTAGAAATTTGGAATTTTTTATATAAATTTGTAAAATTCGGAATTTTCTCTTTCAAGTTCATTACATTTTTTCTTTATCTAACCATTTATAGCCCCAGTTATTTTTTTTAATCATTACACTCTTGAATAGTCATTTAAAAATGAATGCACATGACAATTATAAAAAAAGTGTTGTTTGATAACCTCACTTTTTAAAATAAAATCGATTTTTTTGGGGGAACCGATTTCAGGTAACACTGATAATAATATGATCATGTTCAATAATATTGTTTCTCTGCGTGTACCCAAAAATTACAAAAAATTATGATTTTGATTGATGATTTATAATTTTAAATTTATTTTGATGATTTATATCAATTTAATATTTTTTTTTTAAAATAATTTTCAATTTTATTTTGGGTAAAATTTCGTTTTCTGGGCTCCTTAGAAAGAAATTTTCAGTCTCTCTTTCTACAGCTGTAGATGTTGCGCATTAGAATTATTAACAGGTTGTCCTGCTTGTTTGAAAACAAGTTCGAAACGGGGACAGTGATTTTATCTTCATCTTTATCTCTTTAGAAATCACCATATCAAACGAAAATATTATTACTTCATCTTAATTCCGTTAAAATTATTGTTTTTTTTTTTTTTTTTTTTTTAGTTGTAATCATTCCCTCATTATGACAATTAAACACAATTAAATACTTAAAACCACGTAACTGTTTAATTGTTTTCCATAAACTATTTCCATAATCCTTAAACACAAAAACAAATTAACTGGTTTTATGTTAATAAAAACGTATTTAAACGTCTGCCACTGCTTTCGTAGTGCTCGTATCAAAATATTACATATAAACATGTCAAAAAATCATATACAAAGTAAACAGTTAAACGTCAATGTTTATACAACTTCTAGTTAGTTAAAGACTAGTGGCTTTGCGTGTTACTATGCCGTAAATCAGAAAATCATTTGGGGCCAAGCCAATTGATGCACTTTAAGTAATAAATTTTGAAAAACAAAAAAAAAAAATAACTTACCGATTTAGCCCTTAAGTGAAAGAAACTTGAGAAAATGGAATCAAACTGAAAAAAAATAATAAAAAAACAATTAATTCATTTACATCATACTCAACAATGAAATAAACCAGCAAGATTTTTTATAAAAAAAAAATGTTATTAAAGAAAAAGTTACTACATTTTTAAACTAAACACAAAATAATATATTTCCTAAACTCCGTCGATTAAAGATTTTGTTAAATATCAAAATCATGGTCAATTAATTCTGTAATTTATCTGACTTTTATAAATATCAGCATTCGCAGTACTTGCTCGGAAGATAATGTATTTTTAATGAATTTCATGAAGAAATTCCGAAAGTATCGCCAGTTTTAAAATTTAACATTAGTGGGCGCTGTGGTGTAATGGTTAGCGCGTTGGACTATTACACAGATGGTCCCTGGTTCGATTCCCGGTGACGACAACATCATTTTAGAAAAATAATTTCTATCACTTATATGTATCACTGCGCCCACCTTCGGTGTTCCCATAGCACTTAACCACACCGAGGTAAAATAATGAATCAGGGCTATGAAACAAAAAGCTTCAATAAATTCGCCAACTCTACATCAGGTGGCGAGCAACAACTGTTCTGAGATTTATAAACTCGCGCAATTGCAATGTTGCCATGTTTGAAGCCCTTCATCTTTCACCACCTTTCATCTCTCCACTATAACCTTTCCAAAGAAAGCAACACATTAATTAATAGGAAGAATATCCTGAGTGTTGTTTCTCTATAAAAAAAAAAAAAATTACTCACACAGAGAAATAAAATGCCAACCGAGTTGAAAGGTGTATATTACTGGTAACAACATATCAATTCAGTTAGTGCCATGATACTTATAATATATTTATGAATATTTTGGGAGTTGCAAATAAAAGTCACTTGAATTAACTGAACTTTGTTTGTGAAAACTAATGTTAAGTTGTGTCAACCGTCTGAAATTCGTAATAACTGAATTTGAGTTGTAGTAACGAAATTTAAATATTTATTTCACCCGCCACACAGTTTATTAATTTTATTCCAATAATGAGTCATAACCAGGGCATCGACTTTCACGCACTAAAAAATCGAAAATATGCGCTTAAAATAGGGGAAAAAAATCCAAAATATGCTCTCGAAGAATGCCCTAAAAGCCAAAAAATACACACTAAAAATCTAAAAAAGCTGCACTAAAAATCCAAAACTATGCTCTTAAAATTTTTGGATTTTTAATAAACGATTTATTACTTAAGAACGTTTGTTTAAAAATAAAATTCAATATAAATGTATAAGAAACGACAGCTAACTGATATGTTAAGGACTAAAAAAATGCCTTTTTTTTGATAATTATTAAATAAATCTTAATTTAAATTTTTAAAACTTTTTAAGGGCTATGCTCTGTTTTTTTTTGTTAATTTTTAAATAAATCTTAATTTAAATTTTTACCGAATATGCAAGAATATGAATTTAATTTCAAAAAATATGCTAAACATTGTAATGGCAGAAGTCGGGACCCTCGTTTCTGCCAACACCCTTGTATAATAACATCTCACAATTTGAATTAAGAATTAGTATGGAACAAAAGACATTTTAACAAATCTCACACTTGATACGTTATTTGACCTAATAATTCTCAGACGACCCTCGACACAATCTGAGAGTATATAAAGCGCAACATCACAGGAATCGGGATCAGTTGTCTGCAGCCGTGGTCGTGAACACAAGGTAAACTTACTAATAACTCTGTCTTCTTTTAGCTCTCAAGGACTTAGCCTGAAAAGGAAGCGTGCCGTCATAGGTCACTTCCATCCTTAGATATCCTGCCGTATCCTGCGAAGGTCCTTTGACATCCTGGGAGTATCCTGCCGTATCCTGCGAAGGTCCTTTGACATCCTGGGAGTATCCTGCCGTATCCTGCGAAGGTCCTTTGACATCCTGGGAGTATCCTGCCGTATCCTGCGAAGGTCCTTTGACATCCTGGGAGTATCCTGTCGTATCCTGTGAAGGTCCTTTGACATCCTGGGAGTATCCTGCCCAATCCTGCGAAGGTCCTTTGACATCCTGGGAGTATCCTGCCGTATCCTTCAAAGGTCCTGCGCCATCCTTGCGACATCTTGCGAAGGTCCTTCCACCTCATTCGAGTACACTGCGAAGGCCCTGTTAGCATCGGAGTGTGTGCCGTTCGTAGGTCGCCTCCCCTCAAGTGTGTCCCGTTCGTTGGTCGCCTGGGGGTATTACTAAGGATAACATCGGAGTGTGTGCCGTTCGTAGGTCGCCTCCCCTCAAGTGTGTGCCGTTCGTTGGTCGCCTGAGGGTATCGCTACGGACAACATCGGAGTGTGTGCCGTTCGTAGGTCGCCTCCCCTCAAGTGTGTGCCGTTCGTTGGTCGCCTGAGGGTACCGCTAAGGACAACATCGGAGTGTGTGCCGTTCGTAGGTCACCTCCCCTCAAGTGTGTGCCGTTCGTTGGTCGCCTGAGGGTACCGCTAAGGACAACATCGGAGTGTGTGCCGTTCGTAGGTCGCCTCCCCTCAAGTGTGTGCCGTTCGTTGGTCGCCTGGGGGTATTCCCGAAGAAGCCATCGGAGTGTGTGCCGTTCGTAGGTCGCCTCCCCTCAAGTGTGTGCCGTTCGTTGGTCACCTGAGGGTACCGCTGAGGACAACATCGGAGTGTGTGCCGTTCGTAGGTCGCCTCCCCTCAAGTGTGTGCCGTTCGTTGGTCGCCTGAGGGTATTCCCGAAGAAGCCGTCGGAGTGTGTGCCGTTCGTAGGTCGCCTCCCCTCACGTGTGTGCCGTGCGTTGGTCACCTGAGGGTATTTCCTGTAGAAAACTTCAGGGCCAGTGTCCATCCTAAACAACCATTCTTTCCCTTTCTTTGTACTTTAGCTTAAATGTTCTGGTAATTAGATTAAGAGAATAAAGTACGCTTTATAACGTTTAAACCACGACTTTTACTCTTTGTCACTGACAAAAATAAATATCTGTGACGATCCCTACCCCCGCGAGCTTACCCCAGCTAAGGGAGGAAAACTCGTCGTTACAGTGGCGCCCGAGCAGGGACAAAGAGTTTAAGGTTGTTGATATCGTTACCAGACCACTAAGCTTGAACAAGATACTTTAGATATTTCCACTACTACGCTTTCTCGTACCCGTTCGTCATGTTACGTACCTCGTGGGTATATTCCTTAAGAAAGGAAGAACTGATTTCTTACCTTAGCGAGTTTAGTCTGGAAGCATCAGGAAACGTCGAGGAGTTACGCAAACGACTCGTTCAATTCCTAGGCGGAGAACACGAATCTCAAATTAAAACCAGACTTCTAGATATACAATCCAAGCAGGACCCTACAACCTCAGGCGGGGAAGGTAAGGTTTCGACCCCTCGGAAGCATCAGACAGTGGAGGAGATTCTCGATCCTCGAAACGAAGAAAGTCAGGAACATGAATCGTCCCAAATTCCCGTGCCCACACCAGTTGGCGGTTCGGATCTTAAATCAACAGCTGACGAAATCCGAAAATGGGGAGTCAAGTTTGACGGGGCTGCCCAACCACTTGAATTCATCGAGAGAATTAAAGAGTTAGCGCGCATGTATGCAATTGAGATGAACGCTATGCCATCCATGATGCCCGAGATCCTCATCGGCAAGGCACTCATATGGTATCGAAACAACAATCGGTATTGGGTCACATGGTCGGCATTCCAGAAGGATTTTCTAAAATTCTTTTTACCACCCCGGTATTTCGAGCGCTTAGAGGATGAGGTCAGGAAGCGACATCAAAGAACCCGTGAGACGTTCAAAGACTACACGCTTGCCATGCAGAACCTTATGCGACATACCGGGTATTCCGAGATACAGAAGCTTGAACGTATATTCCGCAACGCCCTTCCCGAGTATCTGTGGTACATCCGCCGAAAGGATTTCGATTCCCTGGACGAACTCCTGGAAATGGCGGCCGATCTTGAGTGCATTCCTGTCAAGCCCCAACACCCCGGTGAACACCACCGCTTGATGGCACCAGAGGAGGGTCTGCAACAGCAGAATGATGCTATACCCAATCCCCGGGACGCGTGTCGTAATTGCGGACAAAGGATAAGAAAGATCCAGTGCTGCCGCCGTTCGGGAAAGAATCGTCGAGCCCGCGCAGAACGGGGGAGTGCTGGCCCTCGGAGAAGTTTACCCTCGCAACTAGAAACATCCTTGAAGTACACCACTACCAGACTAATCGCTAACGTTATCCTGGAGGATCGCCTGATAGCCGCTACTATTGACACCGGAGCCACAAGTTGCTTTGTAAGTAAAAACTTGGTCAACACCCTTCACGATGTCTCTTCACTAGAGCCGTACGAATCAACGATAACGCTAGGCGACGGGACCATACGATATATCACCCATGCTCTAGAACATGATGTCACGTTGGGGAATCGAAAGATAAGGACAAAACTCCTCGTCATGGTCAACTCACCTGAAGATTTCATTATTGGGCTGCGATTTCTGGAAAGCTGCGAAACTAAAATCACTATTGCAGGGCTAACGTGTGAATTCCGGCAAATACCAAGTCAAAACCCCACACATGACAACCACGAGATCATCCGCCGTCTAAAATCGTCAGAAGAACACCCGGCACCTGTCGCTGACTCTAGGACTGTTCCCGATCCGGAAAATACAATGACCCATACGGCCATAACTGGAAAGGAAGAAGCTCCGATAGAAACCGTTGAAACCGACCTGACGGCAGAATTTAAATCACGGTCCCCGGTAATAATATCACAATATGTTGCCAGTAAGTCACCGACCATTTGGCATGACGACCACGCGCCGTTGGGTCAGCCAAATACACCGTGTGCATGCAAACAATATACCCCAGTCAAGCCACCACGAACTACTCCGGCTCACTTGAAAACGTCTCCGACACCATCGACTTCGTCCGAATCACACACGTCGTCACCGTCATCTTCGTCCTCCTGCCCATCGTCGTCCTCCCCCTCGTCATACGCGTCAACGTCGTCCTCTTCATCTGAGTCCGATACAGACAAGGGCCCACGAAGAAAGGAAAAACGAGTTAACACGAGGCTAACTAGCACTCGTGAGGGCACACCACCATCCAGCGCTCCAGTATTTTCACCACGGCCGTCTTACACGCCACCTTACCCAACGCCACAAGATCGATACCACCCTATCATCACAGAGGACGACATTTCACAGTCGGTCCAGAAAAAATTACAACCGTACGTCCACAACACGTTGGGCCGTTATAAACCAGGGGTTCGTGGCAATCAAATCTGTGTCATAGACCATCAAAGATACCGGGTACATGTAAATCGCCAGCATTTGGCCATAGTCAAATATTTGGGCCCGTTGGCGAATCCACAAAGTCCCCGAAGTAAGGACACGTCCTTCCACCAGGTTCCCCAAGGGGGGAGCATGTGTAATGGCAGAAGTCGGGACCCTCGTTTCTGCCAACACCCTTGTATAATAACATCTCACAATTTGAATTAAGAATTAGTATGGAACAAAAGACATTTTAACAAATCTCACACTTGATACGTTATTTGACCTAATAATTCTCAGACGACCCTCGACACAATCTGAGAGTATATAAAGCGCAACATCACAGGAATCGGGATCAGTTGTCTGCAGCCGTGGTCGTGAACACAAGGTAAACTTACTAATAACTCTGTCTTCTTTTAGCTCTCAAGGACTTAGCCTGAAAAGGAAGCGTGCCGTCATAGGTCACTTCCATCCTTAGATATCCTGCCGTATCCTGCGAAGGTCCTTTGACATCCTGGGAGTATCCTGCCGTATCCTGCGAAGGTCCTTTGACATCCTGGGAGTATCCTGCCGTATCCTGCGAAGGTCCTTTGACATCCTGGGAGTATCCTGCCGTATCCTGCGAAGGTCCTTTGACATCCTGGGAGTATCCTGCCGTATCCTTCAAAGGTCCTGCGCCATCCTTGCGACATCTTGTGAAGGTCCTTTGACCTCCTTCGAGTACACTGCGAAGGCCCTGTTAGCATCGGAGTGTGTGCCGTTCGTAGGTCGCCTCCCCTCAAGTGTGTCCCGTTCGTTGGTCGCCTGGGGGTATTACTAAGGATAACATCGGAGTGTGTGCCGTTCGTAGGTCGCCTCCCCTCAAGTGTGTGCCGTTCGTTGGTCGCCTGAGGGTATCGCTACGGACAACATCGGAGTGTGTGCCGTTCGTAGGTCGCCTCCCCTCAAGTGTGTGCCGTTCGTTGGTCGCCTGAGGGTACCGCTAAGGACAACATCGGAGTGTGTGCCGTTCGTAGGTCACCTCCCCTCAAGTGTGTGCCGTTCGTTGGTCGCCTGAGGGTACCGCTAAGGACAACATCGGAGTGTGTGCCGTTCGTAGGTCGCCTCCCCTCAAGTGTGTGCCGTTCGTTGGTCGCCTGGGGGTATTCCCGAAGAAGCCATCGGAGTGTGTGCCGTTCGTAGGTCGCCTACCCTCAAGTGTGTGCCGTTCGTTGGTCACCTGAGGGTACCGCTGAGGACAACATCGGAGTGTGTGCCGTTCGTAGGTCGCCTCCCCTCAAGTGTGTGCCGTTCGTTGGTCGCCTGAGGGTATTCCCGAAGAAGCCGTCGGAGTGTGTGCCGTTCGTAGGTCGCCTCCCCTCACGTGTGTGCCGTGCGTTGGTCACCTGAGGGTATTTCCTGTAGAAAACTTCAGGGCCAGTGTCCATCCTAAACAACCATTCTTTCCCTTTCTTTGTACTTTAGCTTAAATGTTCTGGTAATTAGATTAAGAGAATAAAGTACGCTTTATAACGTTTAAACCACGACTTTTACTCTTTGTCACTGACAAAAATAAATATCTGTGACGATCCCTACCCCCGCGAGCTTACCCCAGCTAAGGGAGGAAAACTCGTCGTTACAACATGCAGCCAAAATATGCAGTTGTAAAAGAATATGCAAAAATATGCATTTATGTATAACAAAATATGCAAAAACAAATCGATGCCATTTTGTAGCAAATGCTTTGATTCGAAAAAGTATTTGGTAAAAATCTATTTTTTGCTACTGGCCACAAACCTGAATTTGCCTGAAAGTCGCTGCCCTGGTCATAGCGTTAAAATTTAGCGAGGGATTTTCCTAAAAGAAGCCACATTTTTATATGAAGGATTCAAGCTTTACTTTAAAAACTATCAGTGAGCATATATTTTATGTTTCTTACAGATTTTTGCATTTGGTTCGAAAATATAATATTTAGGTTTGCTGGGTTTTGTTAAAATTGAAAATACTAAAATTCATCTACACAAACATTAATTGAAAGGTTAAGAAAACCTTGATATTTTATTG
The DNA here is from genome assembly GCA_021234595.1 of Delia radicum. Taxonomy (NCBI): domain Eukaryota; kingdom Metazoa; phylum Arthropoda; class Insecta; order Diptera; family Anthomyiidae; genus Delia; species Delia radicum. Next base: position 10,619,917 of record CM037855.1, on the reverse strand, counting down.
TTTTATTTATTACTTCAACATGAATTTATGCAAAGTTTATGAAAAATTAAAATGAAATATTTATTACGCTCAATTCAAAGCAACTCTTTACAGTTGAATAGTTTTCAATTGAATTCTGATTGTTTATTAATATCTAAACTACCCGAGTAAAAACAATAGTATTTAATCTTATACAGTGTGACCCAGTTTTGTAAAATTTAATCTAATTAAGCATGAAACACAAACATATTTTTTAAGTTTGCGCAAAAGTTACGTTTTTGTTTCGAAATCCATAACATCCTACTCAAAGTTTTAATATAAACTTGAATATTTTCTTTGAAAATATCTATTATCTCAAATGAAAATCAAATAAATTATCAAACACCAAAAATTTTAGTTTGACTTAAAAAGTTTTGATTGTTAAGCATATCAAATTTACATTTAACTGTACTTTAAGTTTAAGTTTTGCTCATGTATTCAATTTAACAAAAATATTTTTACTATACTGAATAGTATGAAATTATATAAAACTTAATGTAATGTAATTAGGAGAGCCATTCGAATAAAACTTATTCGATTAATCAAACGAACAAAAGAAAATTCGAACCAACAAATTAAAAACATGGTTTTCGAACAACGAATAATTCAAATGAAATTTGACGATGAACTGAATAAAACGAATAATTCAAAAAAAAAATATTTTTTTAAATAAAACTTTTTTGAAAATTTACCAATTTGAAGGAAATTTGTATAAAAAATAATACTGGACAAAAAAAAATTGAAACCCAATTAAAGAAATAAAGGAAATTGATTGATTTAAAAATTTAAAAGTGTTTATAATTTTTAAAGAAAAACTTTTATTCTTCTTCTTAACCTCAACATTTCTAAATTAAATTTGTCAAATGCATATTAATTAAAAATTAATTACGGCTGTCAATGTGACGTAAAAATAACACTGTACTAAAATACATTATAAAATTTGCCCTGTGGCGATTTCTTAACTTAAACCGCAAAAGTTGTCAACACTGAACGTAAAAACCATACGTCAATCTGGCAACATTGTGAAATAGAAACGGAGGAGATTAGAAAAATAAACGAAAATCTAAAAATAAAATATTTGTGTTGTTAGTGTTGTTAATTCTGAGTATAATATACAATAACAGAAAAAGCTAATAGGAAAGAAAACTGCAATTTAGCTACATTACATTCGTGTGATCGCTAAACAGTCATGACATGTTATTGTTACGTTTGTAATGTAAGAAGAGCGCAGGTTTGATTCTTACATCCGCAGGTTGTTGAAAATTTATCATATAGAGACAATCTGACAATTATACATACACAAATCATAATACAAATTAAGTGAAAAATATCTGATGACGCCTGTCCATAAAAAAGAGGCAGAAACTAGTCTAGTCTGATTTAAAAATTAATAGTGCTTATAATTTTTAGAGAAAAACGGTTATTCTCTTCTTAACCCTAACATTTCGAAATTTTAATCGTTTGCCAAGATATGGCCTCTTTAATAATAAGTAAAGACAATATAAGTCCGTGACTTTCTAAATAAAACATAGTTTTTTTTTGGAAAAAAAAAATATTTTTCAACATAATCTCCTTTTAGCTCAAAACACTTAGTCCAACGTTTCTCCAATTTTTGTATCCCTTCCAAAAAATATGATTTTTCGAGGTCCATAAAATAGGCATTTCTTTGCCATATGGGATCGTTTGTTTTTAAATCCTCGTTAAATCGGTCCAGTAAGTTGGCATAATATTCGCCGTTTATTGTTTTTCCCTTTTGAAGGTAATCGATGTGGATTATCCCGTGTGCATACCAAAAAATTGTTGCCATCATCTTATCGGCCACGATTACGCTTATGGTCAATTGAGAGCAAACGCTGCACCCATCTTGCAGACAGCTTTCTTAACCCCAACTGATCATTTAAAATCGAAACCACACTGCCATATAAAATGCCGATGTCATCAATAATCTCACGCACTTTTACTCTTCGATCGACCAACACCATATGGCGGATTTTTTCAACATTTTCGGGTAGACCGTCCAAAACGTTCAGCGCCATTTGTACTTGGCCTACCACAACGAAAATCAATAAACTACTTTTTTACCATTGAAATCGATTGTGCAGAGTCCCCATAGTATACATCAACCTTTTCCTTCGCAAATAATAATGTTTAATGAGCACTCGAAATTCACGATTTTCCATTTAAAAAAAATCCACGAGGTTGTATGTTTTGAACTTGCTCAAAATTTGACAGTAGTCTATTAATATGTAGTACTTGATGGGAGCAGTGTTGCATTTCATATAACTACAAATTAAATTTTTTACTAACCTCGCAGTTCATTTTTTATTTTTAATAAAAGCAACACTCGGGAAATTTTTAATATTTATTAATATGTTCATTTAAAAAAACAAACCACATCAAATGCCTGTTTTGTGATTTTACATTAATTTTTTACATTCGCTTTTGTTACTTAAAAAATAAAAAAAATGTTTGTTTATTTTTTACTAACATGTGAGATTCATTTTTACTACAATTGTGGTTCATTTTTTGAATATTAGAAAACAAATGACAATGTTAATTGAATTTACTGAAATGTACGTCATGTTTTACTAAACTGAAATTTAGTTTGTTTTTAACTACATCTACTGTGGTCCTTACCTACATAGTATTCTAAGTGTGTAGTCAAAAATTATTTCTTTTGAGAAATGATATTGTTGTAGTATTCAAATTAAGGCCAACATTTCTTAAAATTTTGAAATGATAGGGTAAAATACTTTAAATATTTAAGTATTTTTAAAAATAGTTTTAATCGCTATTTGTTCTTCGAATAATTTTGTTTGACCGTTTGTTCGAACAAAATAAAAACTCGTATAATTGACAACCCTAAACGTAATCCATTTATATACAATAAAATCCACCAATTTTCGTATCAAATACTATATTAATTAGATATAAGGCCATATCAGATTTGATAAATTTCTGTGTTACATCATATTAATTTTTTTTAATCGGGTATTTACTTAGATTTCAATGTCTTTGGCGTTATGTTAAGCTATTTTATAGGGAAATTGTTTTATTTAAATGTGCCAGGTATCGTTTAGAACTTTTTTTGTTATTATTAAATTCAGCGGAAGTCTAAATTTTTAAGCGGAAATATTAAATTAAATTTCACAAAGTCTAAAACCAAAACTGTTAAAACTTTACCTTTTCCATAGAGAAAATGATGGCAACAAATAAAAGGTTGCCAGGATATACAAATTAAATTGATACACCCAGAAAACAGACTAGGTAGTAGCAACCGTATTTGTTGCCAATCGAATGTTTAAAGATTTCTACCAGCCAGTATTTCAAATTTATAGTACACAAATTTGTGACCCCTATATAATTCTTATTAAAGAGTTTTTTATTTTATTTTTATATCCTTACGCTCTATCTATTGTTCGCTGATTATCTGGCTTTTGTTGCTGTTGTTTAGTCTGTGTTATTTTTGTCACAATGTTCTTTCATAGTTTGTCATTGTTATAATTTAACAAATACTTAGAAATTTTGTATTATTTGATTCTTATAAAGATGATGGATATGACAGGATTTCCTAAATACTTACGAGTCATTACATAATAGCTTTGTTAAAGCTTTGAACTAAATAATTTGTGTTAAATAAACCTGGATAATTACAATAGAATCACGTACATGTAGAAAATTTAAGATTTATAATTTTGTTATTGAAAATTATACAACATTTTTGGTAAATTAAATTTATATGGCAGAAGTTCTTTGACTTCTTAATAATGCTAGTTAGCAATTCACATATCCCCACAGAAAATATTCTAGCGGCGTTAAATCGCACGATCTTGGAGGCCAATTCACGGGTCCGAAAGTTGAGAATATGCGTTTACCAAACGTTTCCTTGTTGTCCTGTTGAAACCACAGCTACTGCACATAATGGTTGTTCAATTGATGAACGAAAAAGTCAGTAATCATGGCTCTATAGTGGTCACCATTGACTGTAACGTTCTGACCAGCATCGTTTTTAAAGAAGAACGGACCAATGATTCCACCAGCCCATAAAGTACACCAAACAGTCAGTTTTTCTAAATGTAACGGTGTCTCAACATACACTTGAGGATTATCATCACTACAAATACGGCAGTTTTAGTTTTAGTTAATCAAATTAATTGCTCTGATGGAAGACTATGTTGACCGTAAAACGGACCTAGTGCGCGACACGTATTTCGAACCATGATTTTCAAAATAAATTTTCACAGTTTGGAAACGTTTTGCATGCGTCAGTCTATACATGTTGAAATGCCAAACCAAACTGAACATAAATAACTTGACAGCTGACACAATAGTCTCCAGTTAACAAAGTGTTGCCAACTTAAAGTTCTATACCTGTATAAATAACATCCTTTATATTAAGTTTTGTCAAAAATATTTGAGTTTACCGAAGAATTTGTACCCATAGGTCAAAACTCAAATGTTAACTGAAATATGTTTTGCAATTTGTTTGACCAAATCCGCTTGATACTAAAGATATTGTCAAAATTGGAGTCAATAGCTTTTTGGAGGAATAAATACATAAACCAGCATACAATAGGAGTCCGAAATACACCATAGCTATGCGATGCTGTTTTTCATTGCCAATGAAGTCTCTTTCTTATCACTCTTCTATGACTCCTAAAAGGCTCATAATTAAGAACATTATTGAAAATTTCAGAATTTTTGAGTCATTTCTGAATACTTTTTGCTGACTATTAGCTTTCACTACCAAAAATGTAATTTAACATTACGAAAATTGTCGCAACCGCCAGAATTCGATTGGCAACAAATTCGGTGACCACAACTGAGAGTGTTTTCTGGGAGTACTATTTCATATAAATATTTAAATAAAAAGTAGTTTAGAAATTGGTTTCGGTGCGGCAGGTTTTTGTTCCGAATTGACGTAAGAAAGCGCTATTTACTATCAATACAACATTGTTCAAAAGGTGCAGCCCTGTACATTTTTCGCAACAGAAAAGTTATAGCCCTAATGTTGATGTGTTATTCTCCTTTTAATAATGATTATATTTTTCGTGTTTTATCCTTTATATATTTAAGATTAAGATATTCTTAAAATTTAATGTTTAAGCTTATAACCAAACGGGTTTAAACGGGCCATTTAGCAGGAGACTTATTCACTTTTGAGTCCCAGTTCAACAGCGTTGTTGGTAAAAATTATAAAAGTCCTTTATAAGTGAATTAGTATCTAGTGTCAGGGCAAAACGGCTTGAACTTTTATCCATAATTTTGTCAGTTTACACGCGAACATTCCGAAAGTTTCTTATAAATAAAAATGCCCATACTCCAAGGACCACATATCCTAAATTTCTATAACCCGCATTTTCAGCCAACTGTTCACATAAACTCCGAAGAAACCCTAATTAGTTATTTATTTCATACCCCGGGCAACACAGGCTTTAAATTACATGTTTCTAGCCAAAGCGGTTTGTATTGGCCGTTAAGGGGGCATTTCTCTATACTGAATACAAAGTTTCTTTACCTTCTGTACAAAAATTTTAAAATGTGAATTACCCCAGGGAGCACAAATTTAGAATTTCTTACCAAAAGAATATTGGCAGACTTTTCCCTCTTTTGGCCCCTTCCCTTGGAAAATTTGATGAGCCGGATCATGAATAATAATAAGTTATTTTTAAGATATATTTATATTTTTTTTTTAATTCTTCTTATTTTAAACGAGCTTAAGATAATTTATTTATTAATTATAATTATTTATTTTCAATATTTCGTCTCCAAATTGTTCCCTGAAGAAGTCACCCAATGTGGAGGCGAAATATTGGAAATAAATAATAATAATTAATAAATATATGATCTTAAGCTCGTTTAAAATAAGAAGAATTGAATAAAAGAAGATCAAAGAAAACTTAACATATTTTTTTTAATCAATAATGCCAAGGAGTGTTTGTTCTCAAAAAGTTAAGAATTGCGTGTTTAGAGGGCAATGATAGGAAACGTATTAACAAAATTGGTGGACAATGTTAAATTCCTAATAGGTTTTTACGAGAATAATCTGCTTTAAGACTTCCTCTTGTTTATATGGATTTTTTTCAGTCCAAATTGTTTGCAAATTGCTGAATTAGAGGTGCGGCCATATTAATGATGGGTATGGTACCAAGACGTATGAGTGTTATTTATTAATATCACTCATACGCACGTATTTCATATGATGCCGGTGTTATGCTTGTTTTTTTAGGTTTTTTTGTGGCTTTTCTAATTTTAAGCAAAATTTTTTAACCTTTTCTAATTTTTTTAATAATAAAAAAATTTTTTTTTTTTTAAATCTTATTAACATTGGTAATATTTATGTCAACTTCCATTTTTTTGAAATTTTGTAATTTTATAAAAAAAAATCTCGGAATCATTTAGTAATACTTTTTCAATGCCTTGATTGTTTGTACACTGTAAAAATCTATGCATAAAAATATGTGAAAATATCAATAACTTCGCTCATAATAATCCATGATAAAAATACGAAAAAAAATTTCAAAACAACGAAATCTTTCGTAAAATGAAGAAATTTTCGTTTATTTTACAAAATTTTTGGTTATTTTGACATTTTTCTGTATTTTTACGCATTGGTTACTATCAGTGTTAACGTAAATTTAATAAGAATTTTACAATTTCTCGAAAATTTTAGTTATTTTCACATTAATTTCGCAGTGTTATGCATGCATTACTATAAACGTAAGGTTTTCTGATGTTCAGACCAAAAAATATAATTTTTTTAAAACCTATATTCGTCGTTGCTACAAAAAAGAAATATTTCAAATTTTTTTAAACATATGACCTGTCCAAATCTAACACTCCTTTTCGGAATGTCTTTAATAAAAAAAACTATTTTTGTTTTCAAATCAATTGTTTATTCAAAAATAGAAAAAATATTATAATTGCAAATTATGGCTTTAAAAATATGAAAGCTTTTTTTTTGCTGTTGTGTGGTTCTTGGTCTATTATACAAACAGCTGTGGTCTCACGCTTCACTTTTTTATTTGTGAGTTTATTTTAGCTTTTTAGCTGCAAGTAGAATTCAAAGCAACCAGACTTACAAGAAGAGGTGCTATTATTTATAGAATCAAAATGCCTTATTTAGATAAACAAACAACCAAGTGAATTGACAAAAAACCTATTAGAATCAATTTACCATATAAAGGCAAACGGGCAAAATACAAGCAACAGCAAAAAAAAAACGAGTAATATTATAGAAACCAAAATAAGCCAAAGCCAGTAGAAAGTAGCACTAATACCAGAAACACCTTAAAAAAGCCAAGCAAATTAAGGCATTTAAAGAGGTAAAAAAAAAACGATTTACCAAAATAGAAAAAATAAAAATAATTGCATGGTAATGAGGATGAAATAAAAAAGTATACACAATGACTTGGCATAGATTAAGTTTAAGCCTTAAAGGAGATTGAAATAAATTTTATAAAATAACGTCGTATGAGAAATAAATTTAAGAAATTTCAATATTTAAACAAAAAGTATAGATTTGTTATAATTGTTTGCGACCACAACGAAAGTCAGTAAACCACTTTATGTGCCATTGAAATCGATGGTGCAGAGTCCCCATATTATTTCTCAAGCTTTTCCTTGGTTTGATTGACGGTTTTTTTTTTCGCAAAAAATAATGTTTAATGAGCACTCGAAATTCACTTTTTTTCCAGCTGTTAAACGCATAGTAAATGAAGGAACTTGCACAAAATTTGACAGTAGTCTATTAGACAATAGTCTATTGCTTGGTACTTGATGGGAGATTGAAATAAATTTTATAAAATAACGTCGTATGAGAAATAAATTTAAAAAATTTAAATATTTAAACAAAAAGTATAAATTTGTTATAATTGTTTGCGACCACAACGAAAGTCACTAAACCACTTTTTTTACCACTGAAATCGATAATGCAGAGTCCCCATAGTATTTATCAAGCTTTTCATTTTTTTTTCGCTAAAAATAATGTTTAATGAGCACTCGAAATTCACTTTTGTCCATTTTTAAAAAAGACCACGAGGTTGTATGCTTTGAACAGCTGTTAAATGCAAAGTAAATGACGGAACTTGCTCAAAATTTGACAGTTGTCTATTGCTTGGTACTTGATGGTAGATTGAAATAAATTTTATAAAATAACGTAGTAGAGAAATAAATTTAAGAAATTTAAATATTAAAACTAAAAGTATAGATTTGTTGTAACTTTCTTTTATAATTTCTATATTTATGTTCCTTTTTTCCACTGTTAAAATATAAACTGGAAATATAATTGATAATTTATTATGGCTACAAAATATTTGGCTATATGTAAATATATTGTACAGTTAAGGGCAAAATAATAGCAAGCGATAATTTTCATTCCTAACATTAAAGCCTCGTTTCTCAATTAAGGGGATTTTCAAGCCAACTGCCCAATTACAAAAAAAGTACATCACATGAAAAAACGGACATAATGAATATTAAACTTTACTTTTGCCTTATTTTCTAACAATTTTATATTATTTTAGAGAGTTTTTTGTAATTAAATCTTAAATTTGTCTACTTTTTCTACTCATTTCTGCCATTTTAGTTTCCCACTCTTTAATATTAATATATTGAGTTTTAATTAAACTGGCCATATTTTTATCCAAAGACCAACCGTTTTGTTAAAATACTTTTTGCGAAAGAGAAATATCTGTATTGATATTGGATCAGTGGCTTAATAAATCACAACTTTACAAACTGCATACATATGGAATTATTAAATATGAAATACAAAAGAAATAACATACACAAAAACGATTCGAAACAAAATGCAATTAACAATAAAACATGTGAAAACAAATTTGATTTTTTGTTTATGCTTTTTTTGTACAGTTTTGCATATAGTACATCAGAATACCCATGAAATATATGAAAATTACAAAGTTGGTTTTTTTCTCGCTCCCCGAGCATTTTATGATAGATTTGGTGTAACTTTGACTTAAAGAATGATTATTATATTTGTTGCTCTACAATTTTTTAAATAATGGGTTTTCTTTAAAAAGTGTTATAAATGAAATTATGTAAAACAAAACAGCAATTATTTTTCTCATACACACAGAGAAATAAAGTACCAACTGAATTAAAAAGTGTATATTAATGGCAACAACATATAAATTCAGTTAGTGCAACGATATTTACATTAGATTTTTGAATATTTTTGGTGTTGCAACTAAAATTTACTTAAATTAACCGAACTTTGTTGTGAAAACTAATATTAAGTTCTGCCAACAGCCGGAAATTCATAATAACCTTAGTTGAGTCATACACACAGAGAAAACTTAGCTTTTTGCCAACTGAAATTCAGTTACTACCACTCAAATTCGGTTATTACGAATTTCAGTCGGTTGGTACAACTGAACATTAGTTTCCATAATAAAATTCGGTTAATTCCACTGAATTTTAGTCGGAACACCCAAAATATTGAAAAATCGAATTTAAATATCGCTGTACTAACTGAATTTATAAGTTGTTGCCATTAATATACACTTTTCATTTCGGTTGGCACTTTATTTCTCTGTGTGTAGTAACCAAATTTCAGTTGGCAAATAGCTAAATTTTTTCCTGTGTGTAGTTAGTTTTGACCTATTTGGAACACATTGTGACGTTTTTCGCATTCAAAATCAAAATTTTGAAAAATAAAATTTTTGAACGGCTGTTATTAATTTTTAAGAGGCTATAAATTTGTTTGCTACACTCAATTGGTAAACTTTCGAATTCTTTTAAATGTGATAATGATGGCCTTTCAGCCTTTCTTCTTAAGAAATGCTTTTCTTCATTTATTTTACCCCTACGAGCTGGTTACTTCGTTCAGAAATTTAAATTTACGACTTTTTTCCCAATTCTTAAAAATGGTAGTAGGAGCAGTGTTACTAATTATCGTCCTATTATTAAGTAAATTTTTTCATATTGATATACACTCAACTGAATATGCATTAAACGAACCACTAAATAGATCTATGAGATTATTTAATATTTATTGTAATAAGTTAGACATAAGTGTTTCTCACTCCCAATTTAAAATTTTGTTAAATAATTTATTTTAAATATCTTAATTTTTATATTCTAGTCTGTAAGGATATTGTATACATAGACTTATATATACAAAGGAAAATCTTCTTGACATGTTTCATACCCGCTACCAAAGTTTTAGGTTTTTGAAACCGTTTCTTAAATTGCTTTAATAAAAATGTGTTTGGTGACACATCATTTTTTATTACTAATGGAATGCTGAGCACGAATAATTTGAAATCGGACTAACAGTTTTCGAGACTTTTCGAGACCACTTGATTTTTACTAAAAATTATTAGTGACAACTTTTTTACAGTTTATGATACAATAATACCAAAATATTATTACGAGGAGCAAAAAAGTTGTACTTAGGAATTATCATCTTATGACCATCGTTTTCTTTATACATTTTTAAAATATGTACATTAACATAAAATTTTGATTTTGGATACCAAGTTTTTGAGATATAGGTTTCAAATTTTAATTATTGACTAATTAACTGTTTGGTTAAACATAAATAAAATTGGGAATATAATCGCAACTTTCATAAATGTTTAAAAACTGTAGCATTGTAGAGTACACGACAGAACATAAAAAACAAACAAAAAAATATCTCATTGTAAGGTTTTCATCATTTCCTTATGGATTAGATGATATATTTTAAAAACCAAACCTATGCTAAAACTGTAGTTAATATTTTAATAGCTGATGTGTAGCAAAAAAATAAATCACCCCACAAAAAAATAATAAGAGTCATTCAAAAAAATTTTTTTTACAAAGTTTTGATCGCAAAACATCCCGATTTTTTATATTTAGGCCTATGAAAAAAATCAAAAAAATAATTCTTGTTTGGTTTTGTATAACTGCACTCATAACACTTTTACAAAAAAACTCATTATTTAAAAAGTTGAAGCATCAATGCGGGAAATGACGGGTCGATTGATCCAAAGTGGTAATTCTGTGATATATGATTGCGGAGCACGTCACGAAATTGGTGAAACCAAAATTGTGATGCACCGAAAAGTGTTAATTTGGGTAAAATGTGCAATCACGTGACTATAATTATGGTGACAAAACATTCACTGGTTGGTACCAGATATATCATGTAACTGGAGAAAAAGTAACATGACATCAAAGTGTACTGAAGCAACTAGGGTCGTTGCAGTTGAAGTTGGTACTGGTCATTGAACTGGCTCAAAACCGTTAGCAGTGGATGAAAACATGGCAATTAGTACCAAAGGATGCAGTTTCATGACTGCTACAAAGTGGACTCAACATTGAAGGAATGTCAGATATGTGTAAAGTCGCGATCTTAAAACTCGTTTGGCAAGTTAATTTTCGAAATGCAGACTGGCGATTTTTCTAGTGAATGGAGATTTTACACATAAAATATCGCTACCAAACTTATTCAAAAACTTGAAACACTTTACAAGAATATAAATTTCAATTTAAATATTACTGCATATTGGTTTCGAAGTATTTGGTTTAGATATTTTACAAGATTTCTGGGAACGATTTGTCTTTCTTTGGGAACAAAATTGAAACTGAGTATATATTTTGTTACTCTGCTTGATAAGGTATACATTAAATTTGTGCTGAATTGTTGCAGCTCCTTCTTTTTTATAAAGATATTATTGTGAACTTGAATTATAAAGCAAAATGCAAAATTAAAATGTTCATGAAGTGCTTTTTAGAAGTGTTGGAAAATTAAAATTAGTAGAAAATATTAGAAAATAAAGAAAAAAACTTGCAAAAAATCTATATTTTGAATATCCGTACTTCTTGTCTAGTTTATGTACTTTTCCAAATTTAAATTGTTATAATGAATTTAATGTTATAGTTTTTTGTTGGGTATAGACAAAATAAACTATTTTTATAATTGATTTTTTTGTGCCTTTTTGAAGGTTTTTTGAGCAGGTGGTATGACACGCTGTTTTGAATAAGTGCAGTGAGTGGTTCCGGACGGGCTATTCAGCAACCCGTACATAATATGACACACGCTGAATAACAAGTGTCAGGTTACTTGCTAATTACTTTCCGTATGCCCGGCGACATGTACCCCTTAGACCAGTGCAGTGGTGCTTTACAAAACTATTTCACTCAAACTACGCCTAAAACAGAAAACATTTCGCTTAATATGTGACCAGTTTTCCTTCAACAATTTTTTTCCAGTTCTACGATACGTACACCTACACCAGTCACGTGATAATTTTTTCCCACTGGTTCTATTGCTGATCACATAAATCCTAAAATGGTCATACTTTGACACTCCCTACTTCTAACTTGTCCCGTAGCACATTGATTTCAGTCGGTACGGTGATAGGTGACCTTGGTCAAGTTATTCGCCACGTCACACAGTGCTCCACAGGTTAAAAGCACTGGTCACTTTCATATAACAGAACCGAAACTTGGACTGGTTCATACACACAAAGTTCTAGTCACGAGATCATACCAGTGACTGCCCATTTCCTTCTGGTATAACACAACTATCAATCATTTTTGATCCATTTTTATGTCAAAATGCAGAATGGCATGGACGGTTAGCACGATAGTAGTTCAGTTATTTCCCAAATCTTATTTTTTACACCCATTATATTATAAAATACGCGGGGAGCAAAAACAAAAAACTTTGCTTTTTTGGGTACTCTAATATGCATGTAAAAAAATGACTGGAAGGTTAAATCAAGAACTTTAATTTTTATTGATATTTAAACTCAAATGAACATGTTAAATTGTAAATGAAAAAAAATAAAAAAAAAATAATCCAAAAGATATTTTAAACTTTGTAAAACTACATGAGCACTTATAAACGTACCTGGTTAAATAGTAAATGGGAGGTTTTTATACAAATCACTCAAATATTATTTAAATTACCGACATAACTTTAGGGGAATTTTTAACGTAATACAGATTAATGTGGTTTGAAGTAAAATATAGGGCTTTTCAATCAACATTTTCAGCTAAATATTTAAAGGACTACAGAGCATTAATATATTAGCTAATATTTAAAAGGTGGTTTATCTGCCTTTTTCTGTTGACTTCAATCTTTATTCGGTTATCAATAATTTACATTAAAGGGTCTTTTTCTTCTCCTAAAAACATCGTAATGGTAAAATTATTTTATATTTTATCAAATCCCTGATACTTTTTAACTAAAATATATTCCTAACAAATAATCTATAGAGTTTTTTGTTTTCAATTTAATAATCAACCACTTTCAAGAATTTTTTGATGGCTCCATTTCGGGGATTTTCTAGGTCCCCATCATCAGAACAAGTTTAGAAAGCAGTGGCAACCTCATTCACAAACTCAAACACTTATATACCCCATTTGTTAAAACAAATGAGAATTAAGTTGAGCCTGAAAATAAAATTTCCACTAATAATTAAAAAATAGAAAATTTTTGATTTTGTATACACTCTATCTTTGACAGAGACAATATATGCATTTTCCGTTAATATTCCACCTTTGTTACTTTTATTTAAAAATGAAGTACAATGTTTAAATATATTCCTTTAAAAATGGAAAGTTTTCTTTGATCTTCTTTTATTTAATTCTTCTTAGTTTAAACGAGCTTAAGATCATTTATTTATTTATTATTTATTTCCAATATTTCGTACTAATTGTAATATTTGTTCCCGCAAGAAGTCACCGAATGTGAAGGCGAAATATTGGAAATAAATAATTAATAAATAAATGATCTTGAGCTCGTTTAAACTAAGACGAATTAAATATATTCATACAATATATTGGAAATGTGGGCGTTGTGGTGTAATGGTTAGCGCGTTGGACTGTTACACAGATGGTCCCGGGTTCGATTCCCGGTGACGACAACATCAATTTAGAAAATTTAGAAAAATTATATGTATGAGTTTTCTATCACTTATATGTATCGCTCCGCCCACCTTCGGTGTTCCCATAGCACTTAACCCCACCGAAGTAAAATAATGAATCAGGGCTATGAAACAAAAAAGCTTCAATAAATTCGCCAACTCTACATCAGGTGGCGAGCAACAACTGTTCTAAGACTTATCTACTCGCGCAATTACAGTGTTGGCCTTCATCTTTCACCACCTTTCATCTCTCCACTATCCCCTTTCCAAAGAAAGCAACACATTAATTAATAGGAAGAATTTCCTGAGTGTTGCTTCTCGTTTAAAAAAAAAAAAAAAAAAAAAGTGGCTCATGTTATAACATCTATGTATGTAGCCTGTTATAACATCGTTTTTGACCACCCAAATTGTTCCATTTTGTACTTATTTCAGATTACACAACATATTCACATTCTATATATGAATATGGACATTTAACAGAACCGTTCAAGTCAACCATGTTTAGTTTTTTCTTTTTTTTTTAGTTCTTACACAACAATGGCACTTTTACCAACAAATAAGCTTTTGAAAAAAATCCGCTTTTATCGGCATACAGAAGCTTATATCTTTTGCATATGGAAAACTTCTAAACAATACCAACGTATTTTTTCTAATTAATTAACCTAAGCCCTGTTTACAGCTATGAGTTGGTTGATAATTACTAGCCGACAATAATTGTCATCAGTTTTTTTTTTTTTTTTTTTTTTTTTTATCCAACAAAAGAATGTGGCTCCTTAACTACCGTATTCTAGTATAAATATCTCTTCTATATTTCATGTAACATACATTTTGTTTTATAAATTTTTTTTACAAATACATCAAGTACCTTGTTGAACAAAATAAAACCAAAAAAAAAAAATAAATGTATGTCATTTAACGAATGTGGTGTTTTAAAGGAAGACAATTATTGACAAGACAATACCTTTTAGCGGAAAGATAATTAATCTTGACATTATCTAAACAAGCATAAACAAAACAACAACAGCCAATATAACCACACAGATTACATGGTGAAAAACAAGGTTTATACCCAAAAAAAAATTGTAAATTTATTGTGTGATTTTTTTTAATGTAATATATTTACAAAAAATTGCTTTAAATTTAAACAATGTTCTTAAAATATATATATCTAAAATGTTTTAATAACACTGGAACTCTTTTATTTGAACTTTTCATTGAATTAATGACGTTTTAAAAAAAATTTAAAAAAAAATTTATTTCGGTAATTAATAATTTCATACGACTAATGAAAAAGTTTCAGTAAAACTATGAAGCTTTTTCATAAAGTTTAAGAAATTTTTCTTTCATAGTGTAAAGAAAACTGCATTAGTTTGGTGAAAAAATTTCTTTGAAACTCGTTCAAGAAATTAAATTTGTGTAAACATTTGCTAGTCATAACTATACGTATGAGTAATGTAAATATTTAATTGTATATAAAGTATACGTTAAATAGTAGTACTAATTTGTTGCACTGACTTATAATAGCCAAAGGGCAAAATGTGGTGTGGCAAATATCTTAATAGTTGTGACAGGTAGCATTAGGTCTAAAACAGAACAGAACCGACTCAAAAACAATGAGATATGTTGGGGAATAAATGATATTTGTTATTGAATTTGACTGACTCAAAACGAGACATAACCAAAAAATTCAAATGTCAAAATAAAAAAATATTTCAAAAAGTATTTGTAAATAAAAAAAATGTTAAATGCTATTTTCGATTTAGGTAGGCCTTAATACATACACTCAAAATATTTCATTAGTAAAATGAACAAAAATGCTAGTACATTTTAAGAAAATATTTGTTGTTTTTCCGTAACAAAATATTTCGTAAAATTAACTTATGTCATTTCGTAAATTGTTAGTATATTTTCTGTGTAATATTCACAACATTTTTGTTGTTTTACGAACAATTTTTTGTACAGCTAATAAATGAAAAAAAAATCTAGATTTACGAAATGTTTCTTTGATTTGAGCAAACAAAATATATAGTAAAATTAAGTTTTTTTATTTTTTTATAACGCGCTTTCAATCTCCGCATATTAACATCTGTCGATCTGTCTATATCATCAGAACCCGAAGTAGTAGAAAAGCTAGAGCCTACAGATTATGAAGAGATTTAACAAAAAACCACGTGGCTAGGATCTTTTCCTAACAAGCATCATGATGTTACTGAACTTTGAAGACTAAAACTGTTTCATTTATAATAAAAAAATGTTGTTCTTCTTTGAAAATATTTATTTTTTTTATTTTTCAGAAATCTTACAAGTAAAGCAAAACCACATTCACTTATAAAAAACAATATGTTAAGACTACTTGGAGCTTTGAAGTACCTAATTGTTATCTTTTCTATAAAAAAATATAAAAATTATTAAACATTTTATAATCAATTAGAAAACAACTCACCGTGATTTGTTTTATATCACATTGCAGACGCCAAAGTACAATCACAATTACGAAAATTTGTTAATATACACAAAATTTCCGTGCAATTCACGAAATAAACGTTCGTATTTCTATACATAAAATATTTTGAGTGTAATAAAAAATAGTCGCATGTTTGTCGCCTTCAATATTTTTTAAAGTTGTTAGCTAGTGTTATTTATAATGTAAAAACAACTTCCATATCAATTAAAAATAATCTAACCGTTTTTCATAAGTAAAAAAAAACTAGAAATATGTTGGACGATTTTTCAATAAATTGACTTTTCAAAAACTCTATAAATTCCGAATTAGTTATAAGTTTTTTAAAAAGATTTTGTTTTTTAATTCTTCATTGAAAAATATATTGATATAGAAAAATGTCTACTATTTGTTAAAAACAATTAATTAAATATAATACGAGGGCGGGTCAATAAGTCCGTGACTTTTCGAACTTCCCTCGTAGCTAGATGAAATGCAACACTGCTTCCATCAAGTACCGCCTGTCAAATTTTAAGCAAGTTACGTCATTTACTTTGCGTTTAACAGCTGTTCAAAACATACAACCTAATGGATTTTTTTAAAAATGGAAAAAAGTGAATTTCGAGTGCTCATAAAACATTATATTTTGCGAAAAAAAACCATCAATCAAAGCAAGGAAAAGCTTGATAAATACTATGGGGACTCTGCACTATCGATTTCAATGGTAAAAAAGTGACTTTCGTTTTGGTCGCACAAGTACAAATGACGCTGAATGTTCTGGACGGCCAATTGATTCAATACACCCGAAAATGTCGAAAAAATCCACGATATGGTGTTGGCCGATCGAAGAGTAAAAGTGCGTGAGATTGTTGATGCCATAGGCTTTTCATATGGCAGTGTGGTTTCGATTTTAAATGATCAGTTGGGTTTAAGAAAGCAGTCTGCAAGATGGGTGCCGCGTTTGCTCTAAATTGACCATAAAGTTAATCGTGTGACAACTTCAAAGGATTTTTGTAGTTGTTTAACCGGAATTCGAATGAGTTTTTGCGGCGTTTTGTAACTGTGGATGAAACAAGGATCCATTCCAACACTCCGGAGCAGCAGTCTAAACAATGGATTTCTCCGGGTGAACTGGCTCCGAAGAAGGCCGAGGTAAGTTTGTAGGCCAATAAGGTGATGGCAACAGTTTTTTGGCGAATAGTATGCCAACTTTTTGAACCGATTTAACGAAGATTTAAAAAAAAGACCCCATATGGCCAAGAAAAAGTTCTTTTTCATCAAGATAATGCACGGGTGCACACTTGTGCAGTCTCAATGGCAAAATTCCATGAATTGGACTACGAATTGGTACCATCATCCGCCATATTCTCCGGATTTAGGCCCCGGTGACTATTTCCTATTTCCAAACCTAAAGAAATGGTTCGGTGGAAAGACATTTAGCTCCAACGATGAAATTATTTTAAATGACTATTTTATGGACCTCGAAACATCCTATTTTTTGGAAGGGATACAAAAATTGGAGAAACGTTGGACTAAGTGTATTGAGCTAAAAGGAGATTATGTTGAGAAATAAATTTGTTTTTTTGCAAACAAAACGGTGTTTCATTCAAATAGATCCGGCCTCGTATATTAAAAATTTATTGCATAATTTGTCAATATTAAACCACGGCTACTTCATCCAATATTTGGGAAAATTTAGAAGTTGTTGTATTATTTCTAAGTCTCTTCTAGAGGAGTATATACTCTTAGTTTGACATTGCTGCAATATACTTTTTTTTGCTCTCCAGTTGGCTTGAAAAAAAACATATCGCACACCCAGTTCAAAAGTGACTCAACTCAAAATTTTAATTTTTCGTTTTTATATGCTTAAACTATGCACAATATACTGTTTATCTATAAAAAAAAAATAGCAGTGTATTTTGTTGTTGTTAACTGCTGCTAAAAAACAGTTATGTCTTTCTTTATGTTTCAATTTGAATAAAGTTGCAAATATTTTTTTTCGATTTCTGAAAAATTAAAACTTTTGAGTTGACTCACTTTTGTACTAGGTGTGTGATATATATATCATTCGATATAGACAGCGTATGATTAATAATAAATTTTATTCGTATAATTTCTATTACTCATACGCTACAGGTGTGTTAGAAAAATATCAAATACTAAATGCGAAAAATGTTTGACAATTCATAATTTTTTATATAAAAACAAAACTCTTCCGTGTTTTTGCCAGAAAATGCTAAATATTATATATATTTTAAAATAATATAAGAGAGGGGAATTTTTAATTTGGAAAAATTAGTTTGTTTTGCAATATATCTAAAAATTTACCAACACTAAAAACCTATTTGATGGTAGATACAGTAGACTTTGAATAATTATAATGGAGCAACAAATTTGTACTTACTTATACCGATATTTTAGCAAAACACCTTTAACAAATTCTCAATTAAAGACATCCATATCTTTAGTTTAGAATTTTAGTTACAACTCAAATACTAGAAATCGTTTACAATATTTTTTCTTTAGCAAAAATCTTATTAAAAAAATTATTGCTAATGGAAATAAATATAAATACCATCAATTTTCCTTTAAAAGATAACCATTATGTTTTTTCTTTCTTATTTATATGCATAACAAAAAAGATGGACCAACCATATTTGTATTCTGACATCTATAAAACTTTTATAAAGATGTTGTAATTAGACATTCTTGACTAGTGATTTTAACCTTATTACATGTATGGCATACAATATTGTATTGCTTTTCATAGTTATGGTTTTTGCTCAAAACTAAAGAATGCATTTATTGATTTTTCTTTTTTTTCTATATAGAACACAAAAAAAATTTATATTAAATTAAAATTTATAAAGCCTGGAAAAAACGAACGATTTTTTTTTTGTTCATAACAAACAATAAACAAAGGAAACTTAAGATGAGAATTTAAACCTGGTCCGGCCAGTGAGTATAAAAGTATAAAACAAAACTAAACAACCTGACCAAGTGTAAGCTTAAGCATGTCTTTGCTAATAAAGTCAAACATAAGTTAAGGAGTAGATGTAAGGAAAACAAAAACGTGGCTTACAACAATAACCATATAACTTTACCTATATTTATAACTCTAAACATGTACTTTAGATGATGATGGTGCATAAGTTGGATGGGAGAGTGTATTGTAGTGTATGGATGATTCTCCGCTGCTGCCTACATATAAACACAATTTAAGTCACTAATTGAACGCTTTACTTGACACATCAAATAAATCACACAATTTCTTGTGGCAACCAAAAAGAAAAACAAAAGGAACTGACAAAAAAAAAAGCAAAAACGTTTGCAACAAAAGAGCACAAAAAAAATTTGTAACGAAAAGTAATAATACAAGGTTATTTTTCTGTTAAAGCACTTACTGTTTAAATATTGGCAAACATCATCAGCACTCAATATGCCAGTATAGAAGCTACAAAAAACTATCCCAAAAACAATACTACCAAGCTAGCACTCTAGTCATATAGTCATGCGGTCAAACAGATATACAAAAAAAAATATAAATATTAAGCTAAACGAGCGCACCTCACTGTGGGCCGGAAACTGATAAATCTGTACAACATTTTTTCATAGGTAAAATGGTCATAGCTTTCACGAACATTAACGACTTTGATGTTGGCCAAAAGTTTTAGGACCTAGTCCCTAAACCATCATATTATATAAAATTTACTGGGTTTATGACCTCTTAAGAAACGGTCTTTATGCTTTTGGAAAATATGTCTAATTTTAACTAAATATGGTGACCAACACTATATTGGTCATAGTTCAAAACTTCGGTTATAATCTGCAAAATTAAATGGGATGTTATGACATGTCACAGAAAAAAAGAGTAACATCCCCATATAATCAATTTACTAGTCGATGAGATTGCTTCAATTGATTCACTTAAGCGGACGACATATTGTTTCACAAAATCTCGTCCGATTAAGTGAAGCAATTTTTGAAGTGAAAAAAATTTGTTGATGAGCAAATAAAATAACATTTGAGGTAACAAAAATGTTCCAGGTATAAAACATGTTGGAGGTGTAAGAATTTGTAGGTACAACTTTTCTTTGGAGTAAAAAAAATATTTTAGAGTAAAAAGATTTCTAAGTTAAAAAAGCCACAGCAAAATCGACCTGACTTTAGATCAAGCGGTTAAAGCGCCTGTCTAAAGTGTAGTGCGAAGTGCATGTGGCAAAGAAAGCAGGTTCAAGCCACGGTCAGGATTGCATTTAATAAATAAAACATTTCATATAGATGCAATCAAACAATAAAAACCATAACAAATAATTACAATATTGATGAAGGTTGTGTTACCAGAAACTACGCAGTCTAATTCAATAAAAATTTACAATGTAGTTATGATTTTTAGAAAAGTATGCTTAATCTTCTCTACCACGCCTATCTCAAAAAATTTTTAGTTTTAGACAAATCCAAGATGATTAGCATTTTGAAATTTTTATCTGAAAATCTCATAATTTACCAATAACTCATCATTCTCTTTTACGTATGAACGATTTGCAAGAATTTAAAATTTACATAAAATAGTAAAAACCTAGCCAAAACATGTTAATGACAGGTCATTGCCGTATATATTACGAAGTACTGATAAGTTGTTAACACTTGCATTATTTTATAGCATTTATATAAGTAATTATATGAGTTACAAGGAAAACATGTTTTAAAATTTTTTTAAAGATTTCTTTAAAAAAAATAACTTCAAGGTAACCACTTATTTTTTAACTCCTAGGTAACCACTTACTATTAATAAGCAATTAGGTAACTCATTATTCCATATTTTATGTAAGCGAGAGGGTAATGACCACCCACGAATTTTGTGACATCGCAAAACAAAAGTAATTTAGTGAGTAAATAGCCTGGTAACTAAAGCGTGTTTTTTTTAGAGAGTCACAACTTTGAGTTGGCATCCCATTTAACAGCTGATAGTTGCTTTTTGTTTAGTCTGCTTTGAAATTTCGTTATGAATCGACTTACACTAGGGCAACGCGTGCAAATTGTTGAAATTTTTAATCAAAATAATTGTTCTATTCGTCAAACTCATCGTCCACTTGTTCTATTTTATGACGTACATAATCGTCCTTCAGAGCGGCTTATTCGAAGAACAATAGATCGTTTTCAGACCGCATTTACTGTTACTGATAATGTGTATCCCGTGAGACGCCAAACAGTGCTCACTTAAGAAGCTGTAGCTGCTGTACAGGAAGGCATTACTGTCAATTGGTTACTGTCAATGGTGAACGGTATAGGAACATGATTCAAAATTTTTTCGTAATCTTTAATTTAATCTTGCTGATATGTGGTTCCAACAGGACGGAGCCACATGTCACACAGCTGGAGCTACAATTGATTTACTAAAAGAAACTTTTGATGAAAAAATAATTTCACATAATGACCCAATTAATTCGCCACCAAGATCGTGTGGTTTAACCCAATTGGATTGTTATCTTTTGGGTTATAATAAGCCATTTGTCTACGTCGATAAACCACATAAAATTGAATACCTGGAATCAACATTAGAAGAGTTATCGGCGCAATACGTCCGCAAATGCTGCGAATAGTTCTTGAAAATTGGTGTTCCAGAGTGCGCCTTGTACGCGCCAGCCGTGACGACCACATGGCAGAACTCATATTCAAACATTAATTTCATAAAATTTTCTTTCCAATAAAGCCCGTTTCATTGATATTCAATATATATTTCCTTGTTTTCTTATGATATAAACTTGTGTCACTCTATAAAAAACACCCGTTAGTAAGACTCTACTTAAAGCGCTACTTACACGTTTTTGCTGGAAATTCGCATATTTTTTCGAAAAATTTGTTGTGGAGACAAAAAATGTTGATCGATCAAAATTTTCCACTTTTTTCGAGTGATAAAATTACGTTTTCCATCTGGCACCCAGGAATGGATAATATAAATATTAACTTAAAAAGCAATCAAATCAAATCAAATTTTGTTATTGTTTTTAGTCGCATGCAGTATCGTCTTAAAAAAAATTTAAAAAAATATATTTCCAAACTTTAACTCTGACCCATTATGCCAGCCATACCATTCAGACAATACTGCCAAGTAACATGCTGTGTGTATGTCAATTTTTATGTGAGCACAGGAGATGCCTTCTTCTACTTCACGAAAACAAAAAAAAAAAAACGCTCTTTTGAAAATCATGACATTATTGTAAAGAATGATGCTGTTTTCCAAAAGCTGACGATGTT
This sequence comes from Delia radicum, assembly GCA_021234595.1. NCBI lineage: Eukaryota > Metazoa > Arthropoda > Insecta > Diptera > Anthomyiidae > Delia > Delia radicum. The sequence goes on along the minus strand of CM037855.1, from coordinate 10,597,318 downwards.
AACAATGAATGCAAGGTGCATCTTTAAAATGCAGCCAGTCAGCCAGCTACTCTTTTTTTTCATGCGACTTACAGTTTATGCCAATAATATCCCATAAAATATCGGAAATTCACAATAGTCTAAGACATTCAATATGTTTTTTTTTTGCAGCAGCAGGAAAGTAAGAAAAAAAATGGATATTAAACTCGCAAAAAAGCTTATACAAAACGCATTCTCATTGAATTCAAACATTTATACGTAGACCTGGCTTGGCTACCAATATTTATGAGCATATGACGCAAAGCCAATGCCAGTAGTTGTGTAGAGTCAATACAATGCAGAGAATCCTCAAAAAATATGATGATGGTTGTTAGAAGCAACAAAATATAAGCAAACAAAAAAAAAAACTCTCTATAATGCTGAAAAAGTGTTTGAATTTACTAAAAATGGTTTTATTACTTAACAATTTCTATAAAACTTAAGTAGACAATGTGATTTAAAAACTCATGAATTTTGCTATTTGGTCTTACAAATGACAAGTGGATTAACAGTCGATGGGAGAAAAAAAATAAATAAATGAAATAGTGGTAGAAATACATATTAGGTGGTATCAGGTGTTAAAGAATGATATAAGATAGAAAAAGTTTTGAAAATCTTTAAGTAGTTAGAATTCTTTTTGAAATAAGGAAAATATACAGTTAGAGTAATCTAATTCATTTTATGAAAAAAAAATTAGGTTAACTTATATATAAATTTTTTTGTAATTATTTAATTTACAACAAAAAATTTTTCACCTCAACATTCTTTTTTATATACTAAAAAATTGTTTCACCTAAAAAATTTCTTTTGACTAAAAATATTTTTTTTGCGTGTGCATAACATTAACGGTTTTTTTTTGTTGTTCAATCTTTATATATTTTAAAGGAATATGTTATTTTATCTTCACCACGAAATTTCCATTATTTTTTAAGTTTACCCGGCGTATTGATGTGAATAATATTCCTTATTCACCGAAAATATTTCTCAACTTCAACTTAAATCCTTTTTCATACTAAGACATTTTTTTCCACCATAGAGATTTTTCCTCCAAAAACACGAAATTTTTTAATACAAAAATGCAAAGATTAAAATATTAATTACAAATACTACGAGTCACTAGACTTCGGAGTTAGATTCTCTAAAAAGTAATTTACACATCGCTGCTTGGTGACAAGTTATATGGCGGTTTACGAGTGAAACCAAAATTTATGCAGCAAACTAAATTCTCATAACCTCAAAAAAAACATCCTTTATTTATAAATTTGTGAATGTAAAAGTAATTAATTTGATTTTCTGCAAATAAATAACCCTAAATCCAAATAAAGATCATTAAACCGGCAAACCATTCATGTTTTCGAAAATAATTGCGAATTTCTTTTTAAGTTGTATTATATGACAAACATTTTTTTTAGTGTATTTTTATAGTTTTTGATGTTGTAATCCACACCGGCAAACAATTCGTGTTTTCGAAAATGATCGCGAATTTTTTTAAGTTAATATAAGACAAACATTTTTTTAGTGTATTTTTATAGTTTTTGGTGCTGCAATCTATACTTTGAAATGGGATAAACACACCGAGATCTTTATTAAGTCCAAGCAAAAACTGTAATTTTAATATTTTTAATTTTCTTGAAAATTAAAATTGCCATGATTTTTGCTCCGTTAAAGATAACACTGTGTAACAAATTTAAAATCACCGATTGTATCCTGAATGAGACCCAACGAGAAATATGAAATATATCAAGGAATACTGTTTTAAAAACTTTATTTATTTTTTATCAATTAATAATCATTTAATTACAAATTATATACTATTACCCTAACCGAGCACTAGCTTCTATGGCTTTCAGTGCGTTGTAGCGAAAACAGACCAGTGCCTCTGGTGGGAATCGCACCCACGACCACCGCACTGATAAGCCTGCACGCTGCCAACTAGCCTACCGGGGCGCACTATTTCTCGAGTTATTTTATATATTTTAATAAAACAAATTACCCAGCCAAAAATGTGATAGTATTTTCAAATCCCAGAAAAATATCATTAATGGGCTACTATTACCAGTATCAACATAGCAAGCAGCAGATTTAGGGGCATTAATGGGCTACCATTACCAGTATCTACATAGTAAGCAGTATATTTAAGGGCAATTACATATAATTCGGTGTCAAAACTCAAAATTTTTGTTCGACATGGTCGTTTTGATAAGTAGTTTCAAATATTTACTTCATGAAAAATCGCACAAAATTTGTACACTTGCTTACACACTGCATTACAAAAAAAAAAACAAGTGGTATAAATTTTTATAAATTTGTTTATACATGTTATGAACTGAAAGCAATTCATACTACTTATGAGCGAATTTGGTTCTGTATACAAACACTCGTCGTATACACAATACTAATTATACGCATTATCACTCATTCGACTAGGAGTGTTTTCCTTGCATTATATACTTAGCGTTCCTAAAATATGAAAGAGTCAGTATAGTAACTTTCAAATTTTTTTGGATTTAAAATGTTAAATGCATAAGATATGTCCATTTGCTTAGTTAGTATTTTTTTTTAAGTAAAAAAACTGCGGTAATAATTAACAACTAAACATAGCTTTATAGAAAATACGTTCGCAGTAAATTTCGTCATACTCAAACTAAGTCACGGTATGTTTTTAACTTAACTAGTTGAGTTAAATAGATGATGTTTACAATTTAACACTTTAAGGCACGAAGAATGTTGATGAAGGCCGTTGCGGGCTAGAAAGTTAACTCAATTCATGCAGGTGTCAAATAACTTTTTTCTAAGTTTTTTCTGTTAATTAAAGTAAATTATCACAAATAAAATTATAATTTTTCTGTTATTATGGAAAAATATTCATGATCTTTAACCGAACTAACCAACAACTCATAAAAAAATTATATTTAGAAAAAAAAGAGTTCGAAATTTTTTTAAAAACTTATTTTTGTATTCATTAAAAAATCTTTTCAATATTAAATGTTCAGTGATTTCAATAAGCTATAAAAATAAATTCCATAAAGCTATAAAAATAAATTTCTAGCTAAACGTCAATCTGGTAACATTTTGAAATAGAGACGGACGAGAATAGAAAAATAAATAAAAATCTAAAAATAGAATATATGTGTTTGTTAGTGTTGGACACTTCTGAGTTCATATAGACAATCTGACAATTATAAGTCACAAATAATAATAAAATTTAAATGAAAAATCACTGATGACGCCTGTCCATTTAAAAGGCAGCAACTAGTCTAGTCTGATTTGAAAATTAATAGTGTTATTATTTTTTTTAGAGAAAAACGTTTATTCTTCATTTTAACCTAAACTTTTCTAAATTCGAGCTAAGTTTTCAAAACCATTTGGGAGTTTTTGTCTACTAATAGTCTAGTTTTAATTCCCGTTGGTCTCGTTAGGGATACAATTTCTTGTTGGATAGATAGTGTAATTGATTAACTCAAATGGATTAAGCATGCTTAAGAAAGAAAATTTGTGAAACTCCTCTTATATATTTTAATTAACTCAACACATAATTTTTAAATTATTTTTAAAAAAGATTTCATTACAAAAAAGTTAAAATTAATTTTTTAAATAAATTTTTATCAACCCTCCATAAAAGTTTTTTTTTATTTTATTAATTAATAATCATATAATTACAAATTATATTCAATTACCCTATCCGAGCACTAGCTTCTATGGCCTTCGGCGCGTTGTAGCGAAAACATACCAGTGCCTCTAGTAGGAATCGAACCCACGACCCCCGCACTGATAGGCCAGCACGCTACCAACTAGCCTACCGTGGCTCACCTCCATAAAATTGTACTATTAGTTTTTTTAAAAACGACTATAGTCAAGATTCGATTATTTTGCATTTAAAAAAATAAAATAATGTTGTATGACTTAGTGGTTAGAAAATTAAGCAGTTGGTCCATAATGAGTTAATAAAGAACCCTGCGGACATCCTGCAAGAACAACTTTTTATTATTATAATTTTTTTTATAATCTTCAGTTAACACTACTTACTCCTCTAATGTTAACACCCACTGGTATGATATACCAATACATCTTTATGTCCTTGTTATAGTTTATGTCTGTGATTTTTGTGAATCTAACTGGATAACACACAAAGTCATAACCATACATTCCATATAATCACATCACTTAGTGTATGCAATATATCACTTGTATAATGGCAAATGACTTTAAAAACTCTAATACATACAATATTTATGACTAGTTTAACAACTTCAATATCATAATACTTACTCTAAAATCGCCACCAAAAATATACTACAGAAAACTTCAAGAAATAAAAAAAAAAAAAGACAAAGTTTAACAAATAGTCATAAAAGGATAATGGCATCAACGATGTCGAAATGAAAGATGAAAAAAAAAAATTCAAACGAAAAAGAATCAACCAAACCTTTTGCAAAATCATACCAGCATATAGTATATAACATTCGTACTACAAAGACAAACTCAAACACATACGTTTTACTCTTTTGCCTGAAAACGTTCCGCGTAATGAGCAAATTTATGGGCAATTGATAATTTAGTGGCATTCGGAAACATCAATTATTTTTCTTCTTTTTTTTCTTTCGATTCGTATTATTTTTCTTATTTTTTTTTAAGATTCTTCAGCTCTTTTTGCACCAGCTCAAATTTTTATATTCCAATAAAACGTATATACTAGGGAGGCTTTTATTTTATCAAGCAATAATTTAGGGAATAGGAATAGACATTACGTCTTTGTTTTGCAACTCGAAATAAGCAAAATTAAAAAGAAATGCAATGAAGATCTTGAAAAATGAAATTTATTGAAAATTGTCCTCGTGTCACAATTTGGTCTACTCTCAACAAACTAGAGCTGTAAATGCCACCTTAATGCGTATGACTTTTAATCAGTTTTTCTTTATATGATGTTTGAATTGTACAGACGGGTGTTTGTAGCTTTTTCTTCGTTGGTGTATACTAAAATACTAGGATGTCCCTTAAAAAGGAATTTGTCGATGTTGTTCAATATACCCCCCAATTGTATTGCAAAACGTGATAAACGTTAACCCGAGCAGAATTTCGGCCGAATATTACACATTTGTAGATAAATCGTATATTTGTTAGAAATTTCCAAAATTTTTAATTTGAGTTTGAATTTTAACGTCTTTTTTTCAGACAATTGCAATTAATACTATAATTAATATGCAATTTTATTTACTTTTAATTCTGAAAGGCGTGGTAGAGATGAGTGACTGTATTTTCTAAAAATCATAACTACATTGTAAATTTTCAATTTTTTTCTGAATCAGACTGCGCAGTTTCTAGTATTGAACCTTCGCTGGTGACCCTTTTTTTTTGAATAATGTAATATTTGTTATTTTTTTATTTGTTCGATTGCGTCTATATGAAATTTTCTGTGCAATCACTGACCGTGGTATAGATAGACTGATTTCTAATGCCACATGCACTCGCACTACTCGTTAGACAGAGCGCTTTAGCCCACTGATCTATCGTCAGGTCGAGTTTTGTTGTGATTAAAACTAGTTTTATTCAATATACGGTGTTTTTGTTCTTGCATACATAATCTCTTACCTCACTCTAATGTCCACTGTTTTCCCATATGTTGTAAGTGATGCCACATCTATGATATATTCTTTGTATATTCGATAGATGGCGCTTACCTAGTTAGGGAAGAATTGCCAGAGATCAAAGTTTGATTTTTGTTTAAGTTTGAATTTTAACGTATTTTTTTCAGACAATTGCAATTAATACTATAATTAATATGCAATTTATTTAATTTTAGTTGTGAAAGGCGTGCTAGAATTTTTAAATTTAAAAAAATTTAATTTTGATTTTATTTGTGATTTTAGTATACTCCAAGCTATTTAGATATGGAATTCTGATTTCATCGGCTATTATTAACCCAGTTTAATCTATAATGAGAAATACCGAAGGATTTGTGGTATGTATACAACCACACATTTTGAGAGCAGATTTCTCATTTCTGTCGATAAATTTTGCAAAGCGAAGTATTTCAAATAGATTTCAGAGCACTATACTTTAGATTTGCTTTCAACTTAAAGAAAAGTAAAATGTGGATGTGGTACATATTTAAAATTTTTAAAAAAGTATAGCTTCCCAAAGGAAGTTTGGTGCATAAGAGGGTTAATAAAAATGCAAAAGCGTGCTTTTTAAATTAATTAACATTTCGTTATTTTGTTTGATTTATTTGCCTGATTTGGAAATGTCGGTTGCTATTTATATGACATAATAGTTGGCATTTAAAAAAATAAATAATTTGAAAAATGATAATACGTGTTTGTATGTGGAGCGACTCCTTTCCAGGACATTTTATGGAAATTATTTTTGCCAAAAGTTTAACAAAATATGTATGTTTTCATTAAAGTTTTGCACAGTTTTATGAAAAATATCACCCGAATTTGACTAACCTATAATTGTCTTTACTTTTATTTAAAAAATATTTAATCCTTAATAGCCTGGAGAAAAAAAACCGACGAAACGTAATATTAATAAACACCTACAGTCTTTACACATAACGATTCTAGTTTTGACCAAAAAAGATCCACTAGGAAATTTACAGAATAATTTTCTTCATATTTTTATTTAAATTAAATTATACTACACTAACGTACAAGCGCAATTCTTTATCGTTTCAAACTTACTGTTAAGGCTTAAAAAGGTGAGGGTCCAAAATGACTCCAAGAAACAAACAAGCATGTACCCATTTAAATTTATTTGGTAAGTCGTTAGATAGATTTTAAAAATGTCATTAAGTTGATATTAATTTTTGCATAGTTTCTTTGGAATAAATGTGAAAAAAGTACGAAATAAATAAAATTTAACCAATTTTTGACCCCAACTTTTTAACCCATAAAAGTAAGATTGGCCCTAAAAAGAAATTTATTTGTTCGTTTCTTAGTAGCCTTATCACATATCTAAATTTAATCTAAATCTGGAAGAAGTCATTCTGTAAATTTTCTGGTGGGTCTATTTTGGTCATAAGTGAAAACATTAACCCTGTATGGATCAAATTGCATAAAATAATTATTTTCATCAAGTGAAAATATTTGCTAGCAGTTTAAAAGCTTTGCACTCTTGTACACTGAGAGAATTATCTGCATGATACCAATGAATTTATGCATTAGATCTATGCATTGTCACTGGAACTCGTGAAACTTTTTTTTTATTTAATCAATACTCAGGGGATGCCCCTACTCATGCAGTGCATTGTATTGATCAGGAAAATAGGGTATGGGAAGGAGGAAAGAGGGAGTAGTGTTTGTGGATATTTGATTTAAATTTTTCTAATTTGTACGTAACAGGGAAGACTTCGCGGGAAGTTTGTTCCACATACGAATCGTTCGACTAAAAAACGAATTGTCTCTGTAACGCGTTGTTCGAAACACAGGACAATAAACTAGGGACATATTTTTATGAAGTTTTAGAAGTTTTTCATTCACATTGTGAAGTAAACTTTATTAGCTAAGTGAAAAAATGTCGTTAAAATTCGTCGAATTAATTTCCTCTGTGTAGTTATTATATAAATTTTTGGTAATTTTGTCCCCAGGCTACTAAGGGTTAAAGATTTTTTAAGATTTCTTTAAAAATATAAGGCTTTAAAAACACACGTTTTTGCATGTTTATTAAATTCGTGGTTAATTTTTAATTCTAAGTTAATGAATTAATATTTAATTTATAAAAATTTCGAGTATAAGAATTTTTTTATCAAAATACACTATTTTTACGAAGGGTCCATTTTCGGCCGAAATTCAGCACAGGTTAACATTTTCCAAACACGATTTTTCCATTTGCAACCATTTGCAATAAAACTTGGTGGGGGTGTAATGACAAATCTATTTTCGAAGGACACCCTAGTATATATGCAACATTTTGATATTATTCTTGTTGCTGTATTTATTGTTGTTGCTATTAGTGCTTATGTGGTATGAAGGTTATGAATCTTTATGTATGAAGTAGAAAATATGTGTATGTGTGTAAATGTATGGCGATGGTGCTTCATTTAAAATGAAGAATTGTTATTGAGACCAATGAGGCACAAATTGTGCAAAATGTTTGGCATTTTTTTCGTAACTTTATTATTGTAGCCTTTGCCATTTCCCCATACTTTTCGAATATCGAAGTGTATGGAATATGTGAGCTTAGTTTTGTATAATTTGTAGCATATGTTTGTTGGTTAGTTTGTGCCATTTTTGTTTTTTTTTTCTTTTTTTTAGCTCGTCGAGCTTAAATTGTCATGAATTATAGTTATGGTGGCATCATTAGCTTTTTTTCACCACTGACCATTAAATAATTTATTTTTCGAACGTGGCAGATGAATTTATAAATTAAATAAATACAAAATATTTCCTTAATAATAAGATGAAAATGTGTTAAAAAAAAATATTTCTTAATGGTGGACATGTGGTTTGAAAAAAACAGACACATTTGCTCAACAATATTCATTATAAATATTTTTATTAATACTGGTACTAAAAATAATAAAATTTATTGTTGAACTGTTGTTTAAACCATTTATACCCAGAATTTCAAATCTAGTTAAAGTCGAATCTCAAATGAAACTTACTTATTGGAGTTTTAGACTTTTCCAGCGCTATAGTTGTCTTAAATTTACTTTTAAAATAAGATTGACAACTGCAGAAATAATTAAAATTTCTCAAAAATTAGGCGAAGAGGGCATGGCTTAAACTTGTAAAAGCTAGAACTGTTTTTAATAAAATTTTTACATATACACACACACAATATTTTTGCCGTAAAGACTACTAAAATTATTTTAAATCAGTTAAAAAATGGACTGTCTACTTTTCGTTTAAAACAATTTGTATTGTTCAGTTTATTTTCAACTGCTAAAAAATAATTTGACAAAATCGCTAAAAACAATAGAAATTTTCGTTTATTTCAATACTTAATATAATATAAGACCTCACCACGTGGTTGATTACTAAGAAGACAAGAATGGAGCAAAATTGATTATTAATAGGTTTTTTGTTAAATTTCTGCCTATTATATAGGCTCTAGCTTTTCTAAAACTTCGGGTTCTGATGAGATCTTTATCCAGATCGAAATACTAGTATCAACCTAGCTAATATGTTTAATTTGCTTTATTTTTGTAAATATACGGAGGTTGAAAGCTGGTTATAAATTGAAAATAACATAAAAATAATCTCGATGTATATAAAAACAAAAAACTAATATAACTATAACAACTTTTTGTTTTAAATATAAAATTTTGACTGCATGTTTTAACTATTACCGATAGTCCGTTTTTTTTTTTTTGGTTTTTGAATAACAGACAGAAAGTTAAAAAATATATTTCTTTGTTAATTTTACTGTAAATTCAATTGAAACACCTTTACGGATTAACGTTTCAAATAACTGTTGAACTTTCATGAAAATGTTCTTGTGAGTGTATATACATAAAAGAATAAAGTTACTCTCTGACTCAAGTATCCCCCTGGCAAACTGCCAACTTACTAAAAAAAAAGGTCAAAATGAGGCTAGAGAAGAAACTGCTAATACTGGCAGATTTTTTTGCTAAATATTAATTAGATAAGAATAACAATAATAAACCTCTTAAATCTACAAAATTTTAGTTATATTTGAGTTTAATTTCAAATCTACGAAATCATCTACTAAAATCAAACAAAAAATGTTGCTAATAACAGACATGGGAGGCGTCAATTACATTTCACAATCATTCACTAATGAAATCTGTCATATAATTAATAATTCTAGGCCTACGCTCACACTTGTTGGCTTATATTTTGCCAATACCAGACATGGGACATAAGATCAATATTTGTTCATTTAATTACAGACCAATTACTTTTTTAAGTCTAAATTCATGTAATTGGGTGTAATTGAGTAATTGCCCTGTAATTAAATACTCTGATGTTGTTATTAATCCCCATGTTTGGTATTTAAAATTTTCCAAGTTTCATAAGGAAGCGTTTAAGCCCACAATTGTGAGCGTAGGTCCGCAATTATTAATGATATTGAAAAATTTAACATGTCGATGATTGTGAAATGTAATTGACGCCGCCCATGTCTGGCTAATAACCACTAGACAAAAAAATCTTCCCTTTTAATTCTGCAGTCTACCATTTTTTTCCCAAATATTTGTGTGGCTTTAACCGGAATATGCTGTTATTTGCACTCAACTACATTTGGGTAAATTTTATCAAAAATTTTGCAAATGTAACATTTTTTTTTTGCTGTTTTTTATCTACAAATACAGATTAACTTAAACAATATACAGTATAACTTAAATTTTGCAATTTTTACAGTATTATTTTTTTTTTCAATCTTACTAATATTTAGCAAAAAATAATTTTAGCAGCTTGTTCGGAAACTCATTTTTGGTAGTTTTAGCGAAATTTTTTGCTAGTGTATCGTACAATAATTAAAAAAAATAGCCCCTCCTTTGAGTGAATCCTGCATCCTCAACTCTTAGCCAGACAATGGAATTTAGGTAATTCAGACATAACTGTTTTCCTTAAAATAACGATACTAAAAAAACTTAAGTAATGCTACCCTAAAAACGCCCTTATCGTGAAATACCTTTATAATTGAAATATCGTTATCCTTAAAATACCCTTAAAGAAATAACTAAAATATCATTACCGCTAGAAAACAGATTTCGAAATAATATAAGTGATTTCGTTGTTTCTAAAATCCCGTTAGCGATATTACCTAAATATCATTACCCCTTAAATATCGATACCTAAATAAAATGGCGTTGCCCTTTTAATAACCGCTTAAAATTGGTTAACATCCTTGGTTTACTTTGATGAGTGTAGAAAGTGGAATGAGTGTAGAAAGTGGAATTTTGAATTTGCGTTAGAATACGGCAGAATACCTAGAATACGGCAGAACTCGACGATATGTTTTTAAAATGAGGGAAAGTCTCCCTTTTGTCAGCCTGATCCAAGCTTTAAAGCGGGGATATATAAATTTTGTATCGTAATTCCTTGTCCCGCTTAGTCTGCTTAGATGCGATTTTTGGAACTACCCTGGAATTGCTCTTTTTGTAGTTATGTTGATTAATCAAATAATTTATAACAATCAATAAACCGGGTTTTAAAATTTCGTTAGTTAGGCCTTTTTGCATTTTAGCTGACGCAATATTTGACAAATATTTTATTCAAAACAAAGTCAAATAACACACAGAAACTTTCTGACTCAATAGAAAAATATATGAGAAATTTTTAGGAAAAAAATTGTATGATTTTTAGATAAACTGAGTCATATTACAAAAAAATATGATATACAACTTTTTTAACTTTTTTAAAATTCATTAAATTAAAATAAGTTATTAAATTTTCTGATTATTTAATCTATTGAGTGTCACTTTTACACGTTTTAAGATCATGTGATCATGAATACCAACTAGAATACTATTTAAATTCAACGAATTTCTACACACAGTAAAATAATGACCCGAACGAATTGGAAAAAGCATTTGGGATGCTTTCGAAATAAAGCTAATGAAAAACTTCAATGGAGACAGAATAGTTTAAATTAACTTTCTGGTAAAGAAAGATCAAATTGAATTGGTTCTTTGAAAGTTTAGACTGCTCTCCTAAAGCTGTTCCTTTTTAAAATAAAAGACAGATTCTACTTGCAACCCAAATTTGTTTTCAATCGAATGATTTGGTTATATTGACAGATTTTTTGGTGTCAACAGTAGAAAATCATATAAGAAAACAATTATTTATTAATGAAAATTGCATTTTGGTTGCTAAAACAAAATTTCGGTAGTCACCCCAAAACTAGAGTGTAGCTTCATTATATTCGGTTGTTATCCCAAATTCGATTTTAGAGCAAAGTTATTAATACCAACTTAAAAACAAACACTTAAACAACTCCTTTAAAATGTTCCTTCAAAATATATATTTTCCACCACTTGTTTCACTATATTACCAATAAAACTTTACTAGAAACTTTTCTAATATTCGTAACAAGAATCCAATTTATATCTTAAAAATCGCGTATGCAAAAAACCATATATTACTTTGTAACGATTAATTTCAACACAACAGCAACAACACATGAATTGTAATAAATTGCAAAATAAATGCAACATGTGTGAATGATGAATACAAACAACATTTTGTATGGTTATGTTCAAGCATGCTTTATTGTGCTCGATGTTTTTTTTTTTTTGCATATTCGTATATTGTGAATAAATAACAACATCTTTTACAAGGTAAAAAGTCAACTTAAATCTAGATTCATTTAAATTGGCATGATTTACGAAGGAAAAAATATAAATGTATGAAGTAGACTTTACGAGGGCTAAGTGATGGCGGTTTGGGTGTATTATGCGTGGGGACAAAATTATTTTCAGTTAACTAGAAACAATTTGAAATTTTAGTGCGCGTAATAGATAACTCAAATTATTTAAAAAATCGGCCGAGTTATTAATTTCATTTTTATTTCTAAAAATTTTAAGATGTTTTTCTATTGACACAGAAAGTTTCACTGTAATACACGGCTTTTCTTTGAAGAAAATATACGTTAAATATTGTATGTAGCCAATTTTCATTTAAGTGTCTCTGTACGTAAACGTATTGTTATTAATGTTATTGTTAATAATACGTATACGTATAGTGCTCATGTGTGTGAGTCCATGTAGACATGGACAAGTCTAAAATTTACAAAATACGAAAAACGTTAATATTTGTATTGCATATTATTTGGATTCAGAACAACCACTTATATGGAATATTAAAAAAAAATATTTAGAAACCTATTTCCAGCCGTTTTTACTCCCCAAACATTGGATGAGAAGAAAAGAAGTATTGCTCCAAGAATATTTTTTTTTCTCTACCTAGATTTTATGTTCGGAAAAATAGAGTATAAAGCTTAAAATGCGGGACTGTTTAAGTTCAGCTGCTATTATTATTTCCTTTAGCTTTCAGCGCTTAAGAAATCTAATGTATGTTCGGAAAAATAGAGTCCAAAGTTTAAAATGCGGTACTGTTTAAATTCACCTGCTAGTATTATTTCATTTAGCTTTCTGCGCTTAAGAAATTTAATGTTGCATAAAAGTGTAAGAAATTCACTTTTCTTTTAAGGTCTTTCAAGGTACAGAGTCTTCGAATATGAAACCACTAAAGTTGTTATTTGAAGAAAGCTTACATTGGTTTGTAAGAGGTTTTCTTGTCACTTCTAAATAACCCCTCGTATTTTCAATTGTGCTAGAAAAATCAACGAAAGCCACACACCAACAAACACACAGGAAGACAGACAGACAGACATACATACAGACAGATGAAGGAAGAAGTTAAACTATGAATATGTATAAATTGCAACACAAAACTTAGAAGAGCAGCAAAACTTGTCAACCTGTAACAAATAGCAAGGTATAAACGACAACAACAACAACAAAAACCTACAATAGAAAAAAAGCAGAACAACCTGTAAGTATTTAGGAAACAGCAACAACATTCAGAAAATACCAAAAAGATTGACTAAATAAGTGTGGAAGTAGCACACAGTGGGGAAAAATACCAATCTAATACACATCATTTTTTTATTTTTTTAAATAATAATAATCATATATCTAACCGAGCACTAGCTTCTACGGCTTTCGGCGATTTGTAGCGAAACCATACCAGTGGGAATCGAACCCACGACCACCCGACTGATAAGCCAGTACGCTACCAAATAGCCTACCGGAGCGCACACACATCAACTTATTACGAATAAGCTATTGGTTCGAGACTAAAAAGATTTGTGGAAGATCACCCTAAACACTATACGAGATAACAAACAGAAAAAAAGTAGAAATACATCAAAGAAAACAAAAGTGACACGCCTTCTCAATTTTTTTTTCCAAAAAGGTGTTACTGTGTTGATCTGTGGTGCATCCTGTGTTTTTCCACCATGACCTTAAGGACATTCTTGAGTTGATCCTTCTGAGTAATCTTAAACAAATTTTATTAAGATCTAAATAGTTTAGACGTAATTAACTTTTGTATACTAGATTGGCATTTTTGCCCACTGCATAGCAGCAACACAAGAAGTGAAGAAAGCGAGTAAGGAAATGTTGTTGCAATGCAACTTAAATGTGTCTTTAATCATACACCAAAAGCCAGCAACATGAACAGCAACACATGTTAAACAAAAATCCGTAACATAACGAGTTGGCGGCGTTACACACAATTGCCAAGAATATTTGTATTGTAGTATAGTGTTGAAGAATGAGAATGAATATGTATAAAAGTCTGTCTGTCCGTTTTTATGTGTCTGTCTGTTTAGTTGATGATGATCATGACGATGACGGCGATGATGGTGACGATGGTGGGTATGGGAATTACGGCAGAATTAATTTCATGCCTTACCTCTACGCGTATCACTTTAAAAAAAGTTTTTTTTTCCACTTCGTATTATTCCTTTGCAAAAATAACAAGCTAAATTTTTATAAACAGAGTGTCTTTTTGTTTTGAACTAAAAGTAACCCAGGAAGATATACGGAAAGAAGTAATTCCAAGCACGCTTACAAGGAGTGAGCGAATAAATTATTGCCAATAGTTAGACTGCAATTTAATCTACTTGATTAACGTTTTTATTTATCTTCGTTTAAATATGCATTTTTTGATTAACTTGACTGCTTAAAGATTCAACTTGTCAGTTTAATTTTAAAATGCAGGCGCCGATAGCAATTCTGCATAAAATGAGCAAGAAAATTTTTGGCGTTAGCACAAATTATGCCTACAGCTCCAAAATTTTTTTTCAGTAGCCTCTTAGCTTTCACTCTCACTAACGAGAAGGAATAAGGTAAGCATGAATTTTAAAAAATATGAAAATTTAAGCTGAGATTGTCTAGAATTATTTTTGTTCTGGCAAGGAAAAGATACGATGCTCCAATGACTCAATAGAGCATACCCTTCTGTCATTGATGATAGCCTACTCCTTAATTTGCGCACGGTTCAGAAGCACCAATATAGACTTCGTAGCCCCTGATAATATTTGGGAGTTGTATTTCATCCTCGGTCGGATTCAGGTGGTACAAAAAGTAAGTCTAAAGTGAAGAACTTATCACACCGTGGAAAGGAATCGAGACTCTTGAATACTTCTCCCGACGCTTTACAATGTGCTTATTGCAACTAACATCACACTGAATTTTCATGTCCAGAACATCAAGAGCATCCGATTTCTCAATACAAATAACACTCAAGCGAATAGATGACAATGTTGAACCCATGGTCCTATGGGTTTAAATGCATAATTGGGTCTTGTGTGCATTGGAATCGACCATATTCGCAAAAGAATTTAGAAAGATCACGATTAGGTATGTTTATTCATAACCTGCCTTTTGGCCCCAAAATACTCCAGCTTTTTCCAACAAATGTGTCTGTCATCTACGAAGGGTTGAACATTTAGCCAAGAAAGCCATTTAGAAAGATAAGTAATAGGGAATGAAAAAAGACGAAGCCTTGTGGTAACCCTGAATATAGCTGAAACTCTTCGAACGAGACCGCATTAATAACAAATAACACTTATAGTGCGATCTCTGAGAAAAATCCAAATAAAGCTAGTGGAGTTGTTGCCGGCAAGTGTTTCGTGATACACACGATCGAATGATTTAGAAATATCCAGAGTAAAATTTTTGCTCTCACCAAAACTGTGAATGGAACGATTCCAACGATCCGAGAGGAGCGCTAGCAGGTCACCAGTAGAACGACTTCTTAGGAAACCATACTGTCGATCATTATGAAGTGATTCAGACTTCGTATAATGCACAAGATGGTAATTAACCAGAGAGCGTAGAGCATATTGCAATTTGGCCTTAGTTTTTAGGATTGATAGCCTCACCCTTTTTAGGGGTTGTCTGGATATTTGCCAACTTCCAGTTTGAAGGGAAGACTCCCACACTGCAAGAAGCGCTAAAAAGATTAGTCAATGGACGAGCAAGCGTTGAAGAGCACTGTTTCAGCACCGGTGGTCTACGAGCCCGGTTACTTATTTATGTTGAGGTATGCAGGAAGCCTTTTAAATGCTCAAGTTCGGATGAATATAGTAGGCATAGTATACGATACCCTTTTGAGTTCGTGCAGTGGTTGATCGCCATCCGTCAAAAATTAATTTCTTCTGGCGTTATCAACCGAATCTGTGAATATTTGATCATTTGTCATAGGAGTTTGGATTGTTGAACTAACATTATCCTTATTTACTTTAAGAAATTACCAAAAGCTCTTATTTCCCCGAGGAGCAGAAAGAACTTTAGTACGAAGACGTTGTTCGTATAAAAGCTTTTAAAGATTAATTATTTTGGAACTCAAATAGCTCACACGTTTTTGTAGCAGTTCAGTATTGGTATTTTTCTTATACTGAACTCTTTGACTGCGTTCGTCAAGTCCGGATTAACCAACATTAATCCTTAGGTTTAGCAGAAATTTTAAATTATTTCAACTACAAATCATCCATATATAATATATATTTGTTTTTTTAACCATCATTAATATTTTGCTGGGTTGTCAGTTAAGTAAGTTAAGGTTCGGGTTGTGGATTGCAAAAAAAAACTGTCCTCTACATACTTTACACATTACACAGAAAGTGTAAAAACAGCAAATGCAAAGTGTTGAATAATTTGTTTAAAAATAGTTCTAGACAAGTTTTCATACCAAATAAACTTAAATATATCGCAAAGCAAATGAAAGAAGAGCAGGAAGAAAGCGAAGAATAATTTAACAACAGCAACAAGAAGACAAATATGAAGTTTTCATGAACCATGTTAAAACTACGAAAGATGGACCGACGACTAAGTTTAACTTAGAGTCACAAAAATTGCAAACTTGTATACGACAGTTTTTTTTTTCTCTTCTATATTGATAAAGTACTTATGTAAATAAAACTTGTATACACTTGTCATTGAATGTCGGTGGTAATGGTGGTGGTGTTGGTAATGTTATGGCTTGAGCTGATGATGCTGGAGATGAAGATGATGTCGTTGGTGGTGGTAATGTCTTTGGTGATGTGGTGTGGTAATATTCTACTGTAGCTTTGCTATTAAATTGCTTAAAAGATTCATGTTAGTTTACAACTTTGCATCCTTTTTTTTTTGTTTTTGCTACATACAGCAACAAAATAGTTACACATGTAGTTACAAAATATAGTTATAATAGTTTCTTTGGTCTATGAGTTGCACGAGAGTTATACAAAAACTCTGAACATGAAATGTTCATATATATAAGTTTGTAATTAAGTGGGCGACAGGAATATAAATGTATGTTAAATTTGAACTCAAACATTGATAAACTACAAAAAGAAAATCATATTTCTTATTTAAACAAAATGTCAATACTATGGAGGATCTTCGCTTTTTGTTTAGTGGCATCGTGGGATGTAATAAAGACAAGTTTTGGGAGTTTATTAATGACTTTCTATTTTTATGGTGTTCCGGAAACAACAAAAAAATCTAGAATCAGATGATTATATTTTTGACATTGCACTGGAGATGGTAAGTTAGGTAAGGTTGTCAAGAGACAACAGAAGAGAAGATAATTTTCACATCATGCTTTTGTCCAAAAGAAGACATACACTGGTTATTTTCTTTTAGATATTTTCTGTTGAAGGAATTCCCGAGAATTAAAAACTATCTTTGGTAGTTACTTTTTACTTAAAACGGAGATATAAAAACATTTTCAAAAAAAACTAGAACACATGTAAGCCTTTGGATATGTTTTATATACTAATGAATCTGGCGTTAAAAATACAACGAAATAATTCTGAAAAAACGAAAAATAGGGTAACTGTTACAAGTGATAATGTGGGTCGGAAATTAAGACTAATCCAGTGACATCTTTTAGTACATCTCACAGAAGTCTGTTTTTTAGGAAACTTCTGTAACGTTTCCAAAGTTGGGTATGTGCCATCTCACAAGAGGTTAATTTACCCCTCTTATGGTAATTTCTTGAAAAGTGACAGATCTGTTCCATAAAAGTGATCGTTATAGTGGCAGTTCATCTGAGTTTATCACATGCTAGACTTGCCAGTTCGTCTGCCCGTTCATTGTCAAAGAAGTCCTTATGTACAGGGACCCATATAAGAGTAATGATGACAATATGACTTTCGATATTTCGGCCTTGAACTATCTAACAGGAGTGTAGATTGTCAAGTAGAAGTCCAAAGACATGAGGGTCGATTGATAATCAATCACTCCCATTTCAAGAAGTGACATACATTTCACCCGGATTGCTAGCACGTTCTCCTAAAAAATACAACATCGTCGGGCAGCCTATAAATGTTTGTTATATCTTTTAGTTCGGAATAAATATCGAATCCAAAATATAAAATTTTCCGTAGTACTTCCTCTTTCCCTTTTCCCGCTGGAAAGAAATGTATGCATACGTTAGCTGAAAAATTCTATTCTCGGAGTGGAGTAGTGAGAAGCATCGCGAAGATCTGGGAAAATGAACTTATGCGAATTGACCCAGTAACACCAATACATGCCGATAGCTGCAACCCATCAATATGAGGCATTTAATATAAACGCCTGTTTCAGTATCAGGAGTACCATTTCCGTGTATATCCATAAAAGCATTTTTGGGCTTAACCTTCATTTAGTACAAACTACTTTCCCACAACTTCAAAAACCCATTTACAATGTTAAGTTTTTATGAGCGTCTGGTGTCTTAACCTTGCATTAAGATAGCAGAAGCTCAGATTTTTAGAGTATCTGATATCCCATGTGTTCTTTCTTTAAATAACCTCCTTAATCAAACATTTAACCCTTTCTTTTTATTTCTTTCTTTTCTTTTTTATTCGATTATATTTCAAGTCCACGACTCACTTAATCGGTAGCTTTTGGCGATTTATAAATTTAGTCTTGATATTGATGCAAACATGACTTACTGTTTTATTCTGATTTATATGACTGTAGATCCAACGCTGCTATCTGTACACATGGCTATCCTGGGCATTAGAATTCAGTGTGTACTCCGCTGGCATAAGATCTTTTTCAAAAGTTGGAAGAACTATTTAAGTGTCTTAATTTTCTAAACAGTGCTAGAATTATTTTACTCCGTCCGATCTCCTCAAAACAAAAGTTAACATGTACTACCAAAAGCTTCAATGTCTCTTTTGGAACATTGCTATAAGAGTTTGCCTCCCAAAAGTTGTCTGGGACATCTTTTAACAACGCCGCTTCGGCTCGCTAACTTTCTTCATATTAATAACAGTGTTCTCGGTAAGAGAATGAACTTCGAAAATAGTTATTAAATGGTTTTCTATTGAGTCTTTGACGAGAATTTCTTATTCTTTAAGACTTTAAGGAATGCGCTTTGTCGCTCAAATATAAATGTTGTAGTCGCACAGCTTCTTGTGGTGGTCATTTTGATATTCTCAACATTTGTACAGAATCATTTTTCAAAACTAATCAGTTTCTCAGCTATCAAGGGCTTTTCTTCGAATGATTTTCTTTAACGTTGTAGACAGTACTTCTTATACCTAAGAAGGTCATTCGTTTAATGGTAAACTCATAAGTTGAGTTTGCATGTTCTAATCCCTGAATGTACAGGTTGTAATCGTTCTAGTGTTAATATTCATCTTTAAAAGAAAAAGATTTTTTTTATCATTATAGCATGCCTTGTGTAAATCTAAAATACTTAATTTCATCTTGTTAACTCAAATTGAAAATAATATCTCCTTCTGTGCAGTTTTTATCATTCGGAATTAAGATGTACGCCAGAAATATCTTAAATATTTCCTTTTCAGTTTATACCTTCATTAGTGAATCGAAAATAAAAGAAAGAAGAAGAAAAAACAATCATATATTGTAAAACATGTACATTGTAGGCTAGACGTCGTAAGCATGTGCAAATTAAAGCTCAACTTTTTATTACAGACATGATCATAAAACTACAAAAGAATCTCAAAGGGAATTCATGATATTCAGTGATGACAATACGATTACTGACTGACTAAATGAATGGCTAGATGGGCTGACAAAACGATCTTAAAAACAAAATGCCAGTGATACAAACAAACATTTTCATACATCTTTCTACCGGCAAAACACTACTCTATAGAAAAATGTGCAGCTCGTTAAGTTTAAAAGAAATGTTAAAGAAAAATGTATGTATAACATCAATAGACAGACAAACAGACAGACAAAACAGACATATGGACCTGTGACAAGTCTTTGGACAGGAATACAAAATCTAAAACTACAACAACAACACAAACATACTTAAAGCAATGCGAAAAAGTGTCGGTCATTAACGCCATTAAACCAGTTCTGACATTTTAATTAAACTACACGCAAGTAAATACTTTGAAACTACAGCGCGAGAGAGAAAAAAAAAACTTAAACATAAAGTGACAGCATAGAAAGAATACCGAATGTTAAGGATCACACATCTTTTATAGGTTTTTAACATATAAACGCACTTTGGATATTTGTTTCAAATACAGGGCTATATTTAACATAAGATTATTCCATGCTTTAGTATGTCTTAGCAATGTAATCAAAAACAATCATGCATTTAAGACGACAACAAGCTTAAGCTTTAACTTTATTATGTTTATGCCCTCCAACATAGAAGTATCATAGTTGATTGGGGCATCGCATTTTTTTTTTTTTAAATTAATTTGTTGGGGTATATTTATACACTATTAGAAAAATATTAGTAAAAATTTTTGCTAAAACTACTAAAAATTAAATAAAAAAATTTTTTTTTTCGCTAAAAATTAGTAAAATAAGAATAGCAAAATAAAAACGTTTGAAACGACATTTGTTTGGTTGCATTTGTGCTATATTTAAGGTAGCATGATTTTTCTCCTTTGAACAAATACAACCTTCCGAAAGGGTTTCCAATGCCAAGGAAGTCAAATTTATTACTCTGTGGTTGATCTTAAAGTTATAGTATTCCAGCTGGGTTTTCTCATTTCCCATACTTTCTTCCCTGGGGAGAAAGGAAATTTTTAAAATTTCCGGGGAACACAGGATGTCATTCGAAGCACTGCATCTTTACTCTAGGGCAACACAAAATTGCCAAAGGCTTAATTTAAACACCCTAACAAGGGAGGTATCCCGACCAGAACTTGCAGATTTTAATGTACTTTGGATATGTTGTAGGGGAACAATCTCATGTTTAAGACATACAAAGTGGGGTTAAAAATAAATTGGTTTTTGTATGAAAACTTGTATCTTATTAACGAAAACTAGATTTATTTGTACAAAGTCGCATAAAGACAGAAAAATTTTGAATATCAAAAAAGCTCAGATACTCCCCAGGTAAAATTAAATAGGCATTACTATTAATCATTTTTAGTTAAATACATCAACAACTCCTTAATAAAACGCCATTTAAAATAAAACGCTATTTGGTATATTACTTAAAACACATTTTTTTGGATAACAAAAATACTTGAAAGTCTTTAGACATAATTTGAACACCAGTGAATGCGTCTGGAAAAAACATATCAGTTGATACCAATATGCGGGGTTATTTTTGGCCCCACTTGATAACGTCGAAACATGAGATTGGGCTTCTAAAAAAAATCACGGGTTTCTTACATTTTCATTATCTGCAACAGATCCGAAGTTCATTAAGATTTGCCTGTCCGGGTAGCCATACCTAACTTGTAAGTTAGGCACCGTGGAAGAATTTTTTGTTTAATTAGTTTAAGTTACTATAAGTTGCAATAATCCAAATATTCATACAAACTTTGAATCGCCTTTTTATTTTGTTTCACCTAGAAGCTATCACCTCTTCGAAGTAAAAGTGGCGAAAATCAATCGGGTTAAATAAAACATTTTAAAAGTTTCATATATATTATTTTTTTTTAATTCTCTCCAATCGTGTTTTAAAGATAGGAAAGAAAATTCCCGAAGTATATCTATCAGCACATTCCTGAAAGTGGTCAATTAATAAATTTGAAAACAAAAACTTTATAGATTATTTGTTAGGACAATATTCTAATAAAGAAATATAGAGTATTGTGTTGAACTTGAATAATTTTTCATTTTCATTACATTTAAAAAATTTAAGAATCGTTTTAAATATATATAAAAGAATAATTTTATATAGTATTTAATTTATGAGTCCCAGGTATGGCATATCCAAAAATCATATATCAAGTCTTTAATAACACTTAGGTATTGTCTTTATAAAGTTTTATCGAAATGGGAAATATTAATCAATATTTTTTAAACGAACTTTTCTTAACGTATGAGTGATATGGAATAACAATATAAATAACTCATACGCAACCACTCACAGTGGACGAATTTCGACTTTTTGGAGTAAATTTGCCTAGATCTCTTAGTTTTAATTGAATTTGAGAAGAATAAATTGTGAAAATTACTTTACTAAATTTCATATTAATTCGTCATGATTGATTTTTAATAATCACTTAATAAATAGGCGTAATGAATCAGCAAATCAAGCTAGATTGAACTTTTTTGATATATCTGTTTTTAGAAAAAAATTAAAATAATTGAATGTACTACACTAAATGCTACTCTGCTTAAAGGTAATTTAGTTCTCTATGGATAGTTGTGACTTTTTTAAATGTAATATAAAATAATGTTCGCAGATGTAACAAAAAAAGCAAAAACATAAAAAATTAAAATTTCGCTGATTCTACCAATTTATCAAGAATATAAACTAGTTGACTTTTTAAAACCGGGCCTTATGCATCGATTTTGAATTTCCAGATTTAATTTGTGCAAATTTGTTTAAAACTGTAAGCAGTAGCCATATTCACTTAAAGAAAGTTCAATTTCAGCCACTGCGCCATATGCTGAATTACTAAAAAATATATTCTTTTTAAATGCTGTTGAATGGCAAAGGGAATAATAAAGATCATAAAAGCAATTATTATTTTTAAATTTTATTTTAAAGTAAGAATATTTTTAAATGGATATACGAGGGCAGATCAATAAGTCCATGACTTTTTATATGAAACACAGTATTTTTTGCAAAAAAAAAAATATTTTTCAACCTAAATCTCCTTTTCGCTCATTACACTTAGTCCAACGTTTCTCCAATTTGTGTATCCCTTCGAAAAATGGTTTGATTGACGGTTTTTTTTTGCAAAAAATAATGTTTAATAAGAACTCGAAATTCACTTTTTTCCATTTTTAAAAAAATCCACGAGGTTGTATGTTTTGAACAGCTGTTAAACGCAAAGTAAATGACGGAACTTGCTCAAAATTTGACAGTAGTCTATTAACAGGTGGTACTTGATGGAAGTAGTGTTGCATTTCATATAACTGCGAGGGAAGTTCGAAAAGTCACGGACTTATTGAGCCGCCCTCGTATGATTAATATGGAATTATTTATTAAATATAACTCATACGCACCCATGTACCAATATTTCTAAAATATTTATTAATATTTTAGTGGTGCTTCAAAAATGGCAACGCAAACATTCGATTCCCCGTAAACGACTATTAATTTTTTAGTTTTATTTTACCTAGAGAACACACAGTATTTTTCGAAGATTCCATTTTCTAGATTTGCTGCTAAAATTCTGTATTTGCAAAAAAAAAAATATATTTTTATCTAAGACTCATTAAAGTGATATAAAACATTTAACTGAATGTAATATTCACATCTACAACAAAAACAACACTAATCATGTGCACCAACAACAATGATGTAAAACGTGGTTAATATATTTTAAAACCGTCACTTAATCTTTAAAAGCGCATCTGCTGATTTACGCACATGACAAGAAGATCTTAACATATGCTTATGGTTTTTTTTAACAAAAAGACAGCAACAGCATCAACAACAACGACAACAACAACAGCAATATCATCAGAAACCCAAAGAAATTGTGTTTTGCAAGATGATAAAAAAAATCCTAAAAAAACACACAGTAGAAGAAGAAGATGATGGTGATGAAAATTTTGTTTTAATATT
Source organism: Delia radicum (assembly GCA_021234595.1). Lineage (NCBI taxonomy): Eukaryota > Metazoa > Arthropoda > Insecta > Diptera > Anthomyiidae > Delia > Delia radicum. The sequence goes on along the minus strand of CM037855.1, from coordinate 10,573,382 downwards.
GTCTAGGCTTTCAAAGGTTAGAAGGCTAGTTTTAAATAAGCATCTTGGTATTATAACTCTGACGACAGTAAAAACGGCATAACAAGTGCTAGAAATTCAATGTCAACAGCCAACATCATCATCATCATCGTCATCAGCTGCATGATCACCATCATCACTTGTGATTTTTTTCATATTCATTTTCCTCATCTTAACAAATAGTGGTCATCGTTTTCATAGTGATCATGCCATATAAAATCAGCATGGGTTTATTATACAAAAATGTCCAAGAATTAACCATATATGATCATTTTTATATGACCACGTTTATGTGTGGCTCATATGAGTATTAGAGTGCCTCCAAAAAAAAAAGTGTTTGTTGCACGCCAAATGAAAATAAAGCTTAACATGAGCATTTCCATTTTATTTTTAACACAAATATCTCGACAATCTCCGATTTTTGATAAAATTTGTTTGTTGGCATGCAGGCTCATATTTCTTAAGCGATTTTTTATTTTTTATTTTGAATGCTGTGGCAAACCTGGAGCTTTAAGATATAGCATATAGCCTAATTCAAATGGCCATAACTTATGTTGTGTAAAGGATATTGCATAGGAATAGAGAAAAAATTGGAGTCCAGAAATTTTATAAAAAAAATATACAAAATTTAATTTTTTTTTTTTTTTTGAAATGAATATGAAAATTATTCTAGTTCGAGGCCATACTCTATATTTCTTTATTAGAATATTGTCCTAAAAAATAATCTACAGAGGTTTTGTTTTCAAAGTTATTAATTGAACAGCAGAACATGTTTTGAAAGAAGTGACAATCCCATGCAAAACATCAAACATTCATATAACCTAGTTTTCCCACTAAATGAGAACTAATACATGATTTGAAAACTAAATTGAAGAAGAACGTGTTTTGAAAGAAGTGACAATCCCATGCAAAACATCAAACATTCCTATAGTTTTCCCACTAAATGAGAACTAATACATGATTTGAAAACTAAATTGAAGAAGAACGTGTTTTGAAAGAAGTGACAATCCCATGCAAAACATCAAACATTCATATAACCTAGTTTTCCCACTAAATGAGAACTAAGACATGATTTGAAAACTTGTTCGCTCTGTGCAAGCTCTACCTTTGAGATATCTGGAAAATTGGGTTTTTCATGCGTTATTTTGTTCAAAAAATAATTTGAGTTTTTTATTTTAAATATTTTAAAAAAATTTTGAACCCCAAAGTTTTGACTTCCTATACAAAAAGTTTTTTTTTTTAATTTCTTTCTTACAACAAAGGTACGTTGAATAATGTCCAAATTTCCTATTTTGATATATTTCAAAGCTTTAGAGTTGCCACAGTTTTTAAAATGTAAAACCAAATACGTTGCTTTAGAAATATAGTTTCACTGCCAAACACACTCACTAAATTTTCTCAAAATCGGTGATCATCGAAAAATTTGTCGTTGCAGTAAAATGGAAATGCTCATTTATTTTATGATGATTTCTTAAATATATATATATATAGATAGAACCCCGTGAGCTAAAGTTAAAAAACAATATCGTTCTGCATTAAAAAATTATAGAAACCAGTTTCTTTCCTCTTGATAATACGACTTTATGTAATTTTTTATGTTTTTAAATTTTTATAGCAATTTAAACAACTCTCCAATTTTTGACTTTTAATACTACTTGTTAACTGATCGACCCTTTCTTGCAGTATGGTATTTACTTGATACATTTTTTGTTCAATGAAACCTTTTTTTAGGGGGTTGCATCTTGCATTTTTTTTAAAGAGCCTCAAAATGAGGCACTCTAATAAGTATGTTTGTATTTATGTTTTGGCTTAAAGGAAGAAAAACTTATTTGACTTGTAATAGCTGTTGTTTTTCTGTTAACCATTTATTGTAAATTTTAGTAAGCAAGTTTGCAAAACCAAGGTTGCTGTTAGTAGTTGTCTATTTGTCCATTTGTCTGTCTTTTATGCGTTTGCCCAATGTTGTGGTCAATGTTTTAACTCTTTAAGCTGTAGGTTTTTTTTGTTTTAAGATTTTTTTTTCATTTGATAAATAAGCGATAATGTTTTATGATTATGGTAATAATTGCTAAAGCTAGTTAACAACAAAAAAGACATAATTTTATGTCATAAAAATACGCGGTAAAACAAATTGGGTGGTTACTAAAATTTGCACCTTGAGCAGAGTATTATGGTATTGTGCCAATTTTAAAAGAATTAACAGTTGAAATTAAATACTTGATTTTAATGCAGTTTTTTTCCTGGATAGGGAAATAATAAAAAATGATAATTAAATTAGGAAAGTATTTGATTTTTTAGAAAAAGCATATGAACATTAAACTTGAACAGGTTAATAATTTTAAAATAAATGAAAATTTGATAAATTTTAAATTGTCACTGCACAAAAAACCTATCCGGATAAGGCAAACAGTTTTTAAGAAACCTGATTGAAGGAATTCGATTGCGAAAATAAATGTGAACAAAATCACTCGGGTTAAATAAAATATATGAATATTTTTTGAAACGTTTTAAAAACTGTAAGAATAACTTTATATCAGTGTTTAATTCATAAGTGCCAGGTATGGCAGGTCCAAAAATCATAAAATATGTCTTCAATAATACTTAGATATCGTTAGTATGAATCTACGTCGAAATCAGGAAAAAAAAATCGACCCTCAATATAGTACATGTTAACGTATGAGTGATATTAAATCATGAAATATAAATAACTCATACGCAACCATTCACAAGGAAAATATTAGACTGCTGTTAAGTAAACTGGCCTACAGCTCATAAAATTAAACAAATTTGAATAAAATAAATTTCCAAAACTAGCTGACTAAATACTAAATCAAGTTTTAGAGTAAATTTTTCATAATCATTTACTGACTATTTGTAATAACTCAGCAATATCAGCGTAGATGTCATTTTCTTTTTTTGATATTTTGGCTTTGCACATTATTTTATTTATATAATACAAACGTAATGTTTGAGATACATTTCAAGCAATTTTGTTTTCTATTTATAATCGTTTTAAATTTGCGGTCGCTTATATTACCCTAAATTATATCTTATTACCCTAACCGAGCACTAGCTAACATGGCTTTCGGCGCGTTGTAGCGAAAACAGACAAATGCCTCTGGTGGGAATGGAACCCACGACCCCCCGCACTGATAAGCCACCACGCTACCAACTAGCCAACCGGGTCGCTTTTTTTTTTTTTGTTTTATTTAAACATATTTTTTTATGTAGAGATGTCACATAAATATTTAAAAAAATTCCATTTTTGGCTTTTTTGATAGATTATTTCTAAAAAAAATATTTAAAAATATAAAAAGACATATAATTTTATGGTTTGATTGTTATATTGATGATCAAATAGGAAAATTGTTCTCTAAACATATGCTCAACAATTGTATATAAATTTTGAAAGTTTACCCAATAGGAACATGATAATAGCTTGTTTGTCCAATATACAAATTATAATGTCAGTATTGTCGCATGATAAATTTTAAAAACGATCTAAAACCACGATATTTTTCACAAAAATGTAGTAAATCAGTGATTTGAAAAAGTAAATTCCATATTTAACTTATTACATAAAAATTTGTCCATAAATTTATAGAAACAAAATTTGGAAAATAGCGTCAACAATTTTGGATGCAAATGTTTCCACAAATGGCAAATAAAATCTATTAATGAGCCTTGGTTCTATATATCTACAAAGTATGGTTAAAAATGTAAACCACAATTCCGTTTGTTCTACTGAAACTTTTATTTAATAGCATATTTCATTGTGAAAACCGTATTTGCATTAACAACTTTTGATTACGGACAAATTTTTTTAATAAACATGATAGTTGGTACCAACTTTCTTGTATTATCACTAAATAAATGGTTGCTTCTACCGTACACAATTACTAACCGAAATTTTATGTGAAAAACTGACTTGAAATGCCAACAGTTAGATGATAGGATTGGTTCTTAGTTCCCTTTCCCTCTTTTTGATTACCACTAAAGTATTTTTGCCGTATTAATTGATTATTGGTAGTTCCCAATAAAATAGCGTCCTATTAAATACATTTTAATGGTTTTGACCGAATTCCAGTCGATATTTTTTCTGGGTGTATAAGAAATTTTAGGAGATTATTTAAGAAATTTTAGGAGATTATTTTTTCCAAAATTCTAGCACACATTTGGCATAATAAACTTATTCTAGAGAGTATCCGAGTAATACCATTCAGAAGAAATTCGAATTCGTAAATGGTGCACATATCGTAGTAAAAAAACTTTATAAAAAATTTCCTTTATTCTATTTTATGGTTATTACTAATTCGATAATTACGACCTTTTGAACAGTATGTAAGGAGTGAGATCGAATAAATCCTAACACAGATTATCACTTATAACTTTTTTTATGATTATAAAAGTGAACTTTTATTTGAATCAAGTTATATTTTAAAAAGTCGTCAGATAATGTGTATAAATTATTAGCGAAATCGGATCATTACTTTGTTCACAAATGGACTTTTAACAAAAATGGAAAACAAAAAAAAGTAGCATTTTTACAAAAAAAAAAAACCTTAAATTTCGTAGAAAAAAATATACTTAATTGCTCAGAACTCAGAAAATTAAATTATATTAAGATTATTTTTAAATTATTTTTAAATTATTGATGAAGGCTACAAAGCAAGTTCCCAATACTGTCACCTTTTTTTGGAAATGGTCTGCTCCTATCAATTAGGGCACTAAAAATGGCAAAAAAAAACTCTTTTACTCACTTTTTGTTCAGCTTCCATTTGTAAACAAAGTAATGATCCGATTTCGCTAATAATTTATACACATCATCTGGCAACGTTTTAAAAGATAACTTCATTCAAAAAAAAAGTTCACTTTTAAACATAAAAAAAGTTATAAGTGATAATCTGATTTAGGATTTATTCGATCTCACTCCTTATTTCTAAATTTTTTAAAAAGATACTAAGTTTAAACAGCAATACATTGCGAACTACAACAAATTTTAAAAAATATAAATTGCTGCTTTGTCATACTAATGAGCAGAATACATATACCAAGTTTCATGCAAATCGGAAGATGTGAAGTTAAAAAACTCATATATTCGACAATAAGTCTTCTGGAATGTAATTTAGTTTACCCCACTGTGCATAGGAAATGTAACCTAGACAAATGCTTTCAAGTAGATTGCATTTTATATTCATGAAAGCGACAAAAGTGTTGAAGTGGATGCTCGGTTAAAACAATGTTACTTTGGTATACGCACGTATGAGTAATATTTAATTACATATTACATCACTTATACGCCTCAGTATTTAGTTATTTCAAACTATACTCAAAACATTTGAAAAATTTTAATGATTTAGATCATTAAAGTATTAAATAGTGAAAAAGTTTAAAGATAAAACTATTTCAATACTCTTGATTTATGACCTACAATCAGATTTTGTAAGTTACACCCAACTCTTTTTTTGCACGGTCTTTTTTTACACGATTTTGAAATAACACGGTGCACAAAAAAGACAAACTCTTCTTTTTTACACGGTTTATTTGTTCTAACACGAATCCAAAATAATTTTAAACTAAAAAAATCAAAAACTCTCAGGATGCCTTACATCAAATGTCTACTTAGTAAAATACTTTGTGTGCATTTTTATAAATATAGATTTGATAAAACGACAAAATTTGCTGCATTTTTTTTATTTACTTGTGTTTTGGCAACGCATATTGAAATGCATTGAAATTTCAACGTAACCTCCAGATTTGTACAGCTGGGTACCATGAACTGCATAAGCAACTCGAAAAACCAAAAACCCAGCATTTGATTACAGACTTCCTAACTAAAACCAAACCAACTACAGACGACCTTATTATGGAACGGAACTCATCAATGGATTCAAACTCCTCAGATATGTTAGATATACGAGTATCTAGTGATGAAAGCAATAGTAGTCCAGTTGGCAATAAACATGGCTAATTATTAAGCAGTTATGCTATTTGCTAATAAAGCTTTTTTCTTTTATTTCTCAAGTTAATTTTTTTCATGTACAATATTTACTTATGGATTTAAGTTTTCTGTTACCTTTTTTAATAAAAATATGAATTAATTTATTTTTTTTAATTTATGTAACACGTGTTTAATTTTTTTACACGGTTTTTAGAACAACGTATAGGAATTTTTTTATCTAACGCGTTTTTTTTTTAATTTTGGAACACATCCCTGATTTAAGTATGGGCTTCGTGCTTTTTTTTTACACGTTTTTTTTTTACACGTTTTTTGTTGGAATGTATCTACCGTGTAAAAAAAGAGTTGGGTGTACTTCAAAACAATACAGAATAATCTTCTCCAATGGGAAATAATAAGAAATATTATGCTTAACCTTTAATAAGGCAGTAGGGCAAAATGACCAAACCCATAAAGAAGAATAAAACATGAAAAGCAAACCTACAAAATTTAATAATCTATAAAAATTTCTTTTGTATTTTTCAGATTTTTCAAAACAATGCATAAATTGTTAACGGCTTTCATTAGTAAGAAGAAATCTTGGCAAAAATTATATAAAAAAAAAAAAATGTTTAAAGAAAATATTAAAAAACTAACAAGGCGTTACAATAACTACACAAATACATACATTTGTATTTTGTTTAATATTCAAGTATGGAACCTAGTAACTTGTTGCCTTCGGCATATTTAAGAGGTCATATATTGTTCTGAATTATAACTTGAAAAAACATTCTTTTTATACAGAGTATTAGCTCATAGAAAAAAAATAAAAATATAAATTTGGCGCACCTTATCCTGGGAATAATGATTTAAAGCTTATTATTCATTGTATCATAACCAACATACTGCAGTATTCAGTTTAATGCGCTGTTCTACTGCTGATGTATACAAGACATTCATTCATTCATTGATTCATTTGTTCAAATATCACATTCATATAGACAACATATTTTTGCTATTACAAAGTATGAATCAATCATATTTACAACAAAAAACAAAAGCTAAATACTCATTGCTAGAATATTTTACTACAATACTATTGTCTGAAATTTCCAACAAATATTGGTATATTTTGTCTGCAATTTGTAGTTTGTTATAGGAATATACTGGCTTTTGATTTGTAGAATAACAATATGATGATGTTAAACAATATGTTATTGGGATAATATATGATTGTCTAACTCCAAGCTTACAAATATGGCAATGTACAAAAGTATAAATTTTGGGTTTACAATGATTGAAATAAATAGAAAAAAAAATAAATATCCGTTATATATATTTCAGTTGTTATTCATTATTTATGATTATGTAATTTGTATGTATATAAAATAAATTTAATATTAAGTTATTTAAAAATAAATATTTAAAGCATTTTTGTAGATGAATTTCCAGAATCATCTTCAAATTGAATATAATAATAATTTGCTTTTTTTTTCTTTTTAAATAGTTTTTGATATTAAAACGCTTTATTAAACACTTTATATAATTTAAATTATTTCCGTTTTATGACGCTGTATGCTAAAGGCATTTGAAAACAAAACGATATCATACAATAATGCCGACATTAATATGGACTACAGGAGAAAATTGAGGTGCCAGATTATAAAATAAAAACGGAGTAATATCAAAATGCGTAAAATGCAGCAGTAAAGAATGCATACAATGAAGCATTGATGTTGTCTATACACAACAAAGCTCTTCTTATTTCCTACACTCAAGACAACAAGTAAGTAGAAAAGTTAGTAAAACATCTTGTAAATCAGGTACACTATTTTTCAACAAATTTTTTGCTAAAATTCTGTTTTCAGCTAAAATTTTAGTTATACTTATTCAGCACTTAACTGTTTTGAACTAATGTTTTACTAATATTTTACTAATGTTGTGCTGCTCATTAGCACATTAATAGTGTGGACGACAACCAGATTGAAAGATATACGCAGAATGAAGTAGATGTCGCGGCATGTCAAGATGTAGTAGAGAAGAGGAAAATGATACTAAAAAGTACAACTCTAATAAGACATATAAAAAAAATCAACCATGGAAGACTTTTGTATCTGTTTTTCATACATAAAACAAAATTGAGGATTAAAACAACTTAAATTTTGCGTTGTCACCGGCTTGTGAAAATAATTGTCTATTAATAAAATAAAAGACAACGCTACATAAGTACGAGAGCGGATTAATAAGTCCGTGACTTTTCGAATTCCCTCGTAGTTATATGAAATGCAACACTGCTCCCATCAAGTGCCACACTCAAAAAAATAAGTTAGTACAGAAGTTAGTAAAACGTCTTGTAAATTAGGTATACTATTTTTTAGCAAATTTTTTTGCTAAAATCCTGTTTTCAGCTAAAAGTTTTGTTATACTTATTCAGCACTTAACTGTTTTATACTAATGCTTTACTAATATACTAATGTTTTACTAATTAATTTTGCTAATTTTGCTGATAAGCACATTAATAGTGTGGACGACAGCCAGATTGAAAGATATACGCAGAATGAATTAGATGTCGCGACATGTCAAGATGTAGTAGTAACGAGGAAAATCATACTAAAAAGTACAACTCTAGTAAGACATATAAAAAAAACTTTAAATTATTTTATCTGTTTTTCATACAAAAAAAAAATTGTGGATTGAAAAAACTTAAATTTTGCGTTGTAAATAATCGACAAAATAAAATATATAAATTTAATAAAGATTATATGTGTTTTTGTAAACTAAATGTTTATAGAGATTTATAATCTAGTGTGGTCAAATTACAAACAAATATACAACATGCAGACAGACTAAAGCGAAAGACAAAGATAGATAGATTTTTATGTTTCCTTTTTCTTATTGCAAAAAAAGGGTTGTATATGATATATTTTGTTATTTTTGGTTTCGTTTCTATAATTATCTGCGGCATTTGAGTTCCTTTAAAAGATAGCATAATTTAGACAACCATTGATGTCATTAGTTGAAGATAATTTTTTTATGTTATATATAAATTTTTCTATCTTTTTTTAAATAATGCATTAATTCATGTCGTCAATGTGGGAGTATGAACATTTTTGTATTTTCTAACGTATTGTTAATTATTTTTAAAAGAATGACAAAAATATCTTTTATTATTTCCAGCAAATAAATTAACTAAAGTATAATCAGCTCGCTGATTTTCAGCAAAAGATTTGGTGACATTAGCATTTTTTTTGCAAGCACCCTCCTGACTAACTTTTTTATTAGAGTGTACGAAGGCATGCATTTATTGCTCCCTAAACCACAAGAAGGTGGTATACTAAGTGGGACAAAAGAGATATACTAAGTGGGACATTGCGAACAAAAATCATGCCTACTGGCATTGATTCGGAAGCGCTGGGTAATTAAATAATGCTTTGCAGAACTGCTTCTGGGTAAGCACTATTTTTTTTGCTGGCTTAAAGGTAAAATATTTTCAAACATTTTTTTTCCATGACACAAATAACATTTTGCGTACATGTTAGCCGATGTTTAAACATGCTAAATACATTCGCGTTAATGATTTGTGTTTAACGGCGCAAAAATTATGTCGACTTTTATTTTCAAGCAAATTAAAAATAATAAAATTACAGTTTTTGCTTATATTAAATAAAAGCCACATCAATTTATAGAGCATTTATCGAATTTCAAAATATGTATTACACCAGCAAAAAATATATAAATACACTCAAAAAATGTATTGTTATATATTAGAACTTAAAGAGAAAAATACTTGGAAAAAAAGCTAGTAGAAAAAATGTTCAATGCTCGTAGCACTTTACTATTTTTGTACTAATTTTTAGTACATTTTTTTATTTTAGTAACATATTTTGCTATTCTCGTTTTTACAAATTACTGAATTTTGTACTAATTTTTGTTGCTGATTTTTTATTTATTTTTATTTATTTATTTTATTTATGGTTGCAATAAAAAAAAACTTCAAGACGGATTGCCAGTATACTTTATAGTATTACAAACATAATAACAAAGTTTCTTTTAAAATAAGTTCTAATACTAAATATAAAATATTAATTTGTACAGTTCACTTTCTGGATATGGTACAGCAGGCCGAACACTACTAAAAAAGAAAACAAATTATAGATTCAAGTCCATATCAGTGAAAGCATAATTTTAATGTATTTTCAAATGTTATAACTACAGGTTATCTTGGAAGAAAGATAATAATCTGTTTTTAAACATATCGTGCGATATAGTAAAAGTTTGTAGTCCAAGAGGCAAAAAATGCCATACCCTAGCAATTCTTAGAAGAAAAGATTGTTCAAAGATAGAATGCGATATAAGTGGTTCAAATATCTGGGGGTTTCTCACAGATCTAGAGAATATAAACATCGAACGTAAATAATTAGGTGCACCAGATTTAATGACCTTACAAAAATATATTAAATTTCGAAGTTGTAAATATTTTAGCAAAATATTTTAATATTTTTTGAAAATCAGTTGCAGAGCTCATTATGATCCAAAAGCCAAATAAACCGGAGAACTATGTTTCATCATATAGGCCAAATAGCTTATTGCCAATTTTTTCCAAAATCTTTGAACGTTTATTTTCACAAAGATTACTTCCTGTTTTAGAAACACAAAATATTATTCCAGATCATCAGTTTGGTTTTCGTCAGAAGCATGGAACACCGGAACAATGTCATCGTATTGTAAATATTATTACTGACACATTTGAAAGAAAAATGTACTGCTACGCAGTGTGTTTAGATGTGAAACAGGCTTTTGACAGGGTATGGCATGAAGGGCTATTGTATAAGCTTAAAATTATTTTACCAACTCCATTCTATTTGTTTTTTAAGTCTTACCTAAAAGAACGAACCTTTTATGTAAAAGTCGGCGACGAAAATTCCAATATAGGCCAAATTAATGCTGGTGTAGCACAAGGCAGTGTCCTAGGTCCAGTGTTGTACACAATTTACACTTCAGTTATGCCATTAACGGATGATGTTACTGTAGCAACCTACGCTGATGACACTGCTATAATGTCATCAAACGAATCACCAGTTGAAGCGTCCTTCTTAGTTCAAATCAAATTAAATCTAATTCAACACTGAGTTAGAAAATGGAAGATTTGTATCAACACAGAAAAATCAAATCATGTTACTTTTACACTTAGAAGAGAAGAATGCCCTTCATTATATATCAACGGTAATGAAATTCCGAAAACGAACATTGTGAAATATTTAGGAATGCATCTGGATAGAAGACTCACGTGGCAAAAACACATACTAGCAAAAAAGCAACATCTTAATATAAAAAATAAGAAAATGTATTGGTTATTAAGACCAAACTCAGATCTAAGTCTTTTAAATAAAGTAAGATTATATAAATCTATTTTAAAGTCAGTTTGGACTTCGAGTTACTCCAACGTAGAAATATTGCAACGTTATCAATCGAAACCCTTCGACGTATAGCTGATGCTCCATGGTTTGTAACTAATAAAAGAATTCATGAAGATCTTAAAATACCTTGGGTTAAAGATGAAATAAATATGTTTAGTTCCCGATACAAAGATCGACTAAGTGATCATTGTAATCCTTTAGCTATTTCTTTATTAGACGAAACGGAAGAAGTAAGAAGACTGCAAAGATTACATGTATTAGACCTGCCGTATAGGCAATAGTATTGTAAATTTTATATTTAATGTAAATAATGTATCATACAACCTTATAAATATATAGTAAAAAATATAAAATTAAACTTTTAAGATTAGTTTATTAAACTTGCTGAAGTTTAATAACGTATGTTATGATCCTTTTATATTATCAAATTTACTAAATGTTGTTAAAATAGATTTTAAATAAAGTTTTTATAATAAAAAAAAAAAAAAAAAAAAAAAAAAAAAAATTTAAAAAAATTGTTTTAATCATAAAAAAATATATTTTACACACAAACAAAGTTTTATTACAGAGTTAAAAAAATGTTCATCTGTTAAGAAAAAATCGCTTTATTTTACTTTTAATACCAAGTGTACTGTATTTCACTTTTTTCATTTTTATTCCGTGAAGTTCTAGTGGATGTACTTCTTCCGATTTTAACAAATTAATTTTGAATTGCAGTTTACTGAAATTCTACTAAAATTTATTAGCGGCTACTAATTTTTTCTACTAATTTCATTTTACTACAGTTCAGCATCCAAGTGTTGCTAAATTTAGCAAAAAAAATTCCGCAAGGCTCAAAATAGTTAAATTTTACGTAATAACAGCAAAATTTTCAGTAACCATTACATATCACTTTCTTTAGTTTACTTATTGTAATATCTTTTTTTTTTTTTTTTTTTTTTTTTATTAATTAATAATTATATAATTACAAATTATATACTATTACCCTAACAGAGCACTAGCTACTATGGCCTTCGGCACGTTGTAGCGAAAACAGACCGGTGCCTCTGGTGGGAATCGAACCCACGACCCCCGCACTGATAAGCCAGCACGCTACCAACTAGAATGCCGGGGCGCACTATGTAATATCTTTTGTATTGACATCTAATACGACTACAAAAAAGAACACATTGTGGGCCATTACAGATTTTTAGTTTCTAGTGTATTGTTTATAAAATGCACTTGGTACACTTAAAAGGATTGCAAATATTGTAAACTTTCATTAATATTAAGGGCATATTTTGGGCTAGGTACTAATTGTTATGGTTACTATTTTTTTAGGTCTCATAATTAAAATTGAAACGCTAAACATTTAATAAGTAAAATATATATAAAACTTTACTGCGTTAAAAGTGCTTTCATAACTCGTTATGGGTAAGTAATAATTTTTTTTTTTCAAAATATTCACTGCAATAGGCCCTTATTAAGAGACCAATATCTTGTATTTCAAAATAATTCAGAAATAAATTATATATTATTATTGGCAATGCAAAGAATAATGAGATAAAATTACTAATATATGGGCTTACTTAAAATATCGATATAAATATCTTATAAGACAAAATGTAAAAGCGTGCATAAAAAATCACAAAAAAATATTGTCAATATATTGCTTCGATGTCTTCTAAGACAATACGTGAAAACCTAGGGAAATCTAAATTAATAGTTTTATATTAGTTATTATCAAGTCCCAGGTATGGCAAGTCCAAAAAATGTGTAGCATATATACATTAAAACTTAAATATTGGCTCTACGAAAAAGTCAGAGAGGGTCAAGTATATTTTTTAAATGAACTTATATTAACGAATGAGTGATATGGAATAAATATAAATAACTCATACGCACCCATGCAAAGTGGGGTATATTTTGCATTTTTGAACAAATTTCTCAATATTAAATGAATTCGCAAAAATCAAAAAATTTGTGAAATAAATTTCGGATATATTCGGATATATTCCTAATGTTCTCTGATATGGCCCTACATCTGTGAATATATCTAAAAAAAAATATATACACTATTTCCAATTCAAAAGCATCAGATAATAGGTCAACTTTTTGGGCAATTTTTTGCTCTATATCTCTTTTTTTTGAACAATTAATATAAAAAAGTAACATTACAATTACCAGCACAACTCAATGGTTCTAGAAGAACAATAAAATAATGCGTCCGCTATTAAAAAATTACTAAAACTCGAAAAAAAAAATCAGAAAATAAAAAAATATATCAGAGGTGGGTGAACATTATGAAAATTTAATTTTTTATTTTTATTTATTATAATTTTTATGGAATCAATTAGTTTTATTAAAATTGTAAATAAAATTCTTACCGTTTGCAAAATCCGATTTGGAAAGTTCTTTAAATTTGGAGTGCTATTCACTTTTTGTGCTAATGAAAAATTATACTTTATGTTGCGTCTTTTTTTTTTTTTGAAACGACACCTGGAAAACGTTTATAAACACGTCGAAACCTTTTTAAAATATAGTAGTTAGCGGAAATTAAACTTGATGACAGTTGGCAGTTTTGATATATTAGTGAAAACATGACATATTAGTGAAAACATGAATAAAAACGAAAGGCACACTTTAGAGAACGGGACACAGTAGGAAACATTTCCTTACAAAAAAACTTGCGATTGTGACAGAATTTCTAATAAATATTAGAAATTATTATGTTTTAAAATTCAAAATTTTTCAATAATAAATGTACTTTGCTTTTTTGAAAACTTCCATTTTAAAGCAAGAAAACTTATTTCTTAGTAAAACTTTAGAAGCCCAAAATTGTGATTACCATATACTATAAGGTAGCATATCGGAATTTCAAACTTCATTTATATTTTGTTTCTTAAAAACGATCTGGCAACTATCACAAAAACTTCAATTTAACTATAGTTTTGTTTATTTGTCGGTATTTAATATGATATAATTTTAATAGTTTGGTTGCAAATAAACTTTGTACGTATTAACTGCACTACAATCAGGAATATACGCAAATTTCATATAACTGCAGATGCATGGCAACAAAAGGACTTGTACTCGGATGTATGAATTTTATGTACATACGTTTGCATTAGGGTGTCTCGTTATAATAAAAATTAAGTAATAGCCCTAAAATGATGCATATTGAAGAGCTGAATAAGGATTACATAAAAATTTTTTTAATGTACTTTTAGGTTCGAACAATCGATTTGAGATGTCAAAATTTTTATATTATATACAAAAAAAGTTGTCTTTTTATCGAAATAGGGATTAAAAGTATCGGTATGTAGATATTGTTGCGAGAAAGTTATTAATTATTTTTTTTTTAAGAACAGTTTTGTTCCACACCGCATAATTTTAAGTTTTTTGCATATATATTCAAGTATTTAAAGGTGGCAACCTGCATAATGGTGAAGTTTTGGAATTATTACAAAAAAAAAATCCACATTAATGATATATTTGTAATTCTGCTTGGATTATGTGAATTGAATACAAAATAAACACAGCAAAAATATTCATCTTAAATTTCCTTAAAAACTTTAAGTTTCTTAGTACAGGACAAAAAACACTATTTTGAATTTCAAATTTTCAAGCAAAACTAATTTACACTTTGTTCAGCAAACACTGCGTTATTGCGCCTATCGGCTCCAGAAATGGATTGCAAATGTTGAATGGCGAAATACAGCGGGGATGGCAACCTGCAAGCCCTTTCCCTAAAATTTTTTATATATTAAAACGCTTTTCGGAAACTAAAAGTACCATCTAAAAAATGTTCGTTATATTTTTCGTATTCAGTTTTTTAATATTCATCATTTGCGTGCTATTACTCAAGCGATTTCGTATAAACGTCCTTTGTCGGGACACCCTAATATGCATATATAGTTTTGTCTGCAATCGTTTGTTGTTCTTTATAAGTTCTTTATATATTTTGTTGGTGGCGCTTTTATTTGTCTATATGCCGAGAAAGAGTGAAGCTAAGGTATGGTTTTTTTTATTGTACACCCAGAAAACAGTATTAGTTGTGGCCACCAAATTTGTGGCCAATCGAATTCTGCCAGTTGCGACAACTATCGTAATTTTAAATTATATGTTTAGTCGTGATAGCCAATGTTCAGTTGTCTAATCCAATATTAAATTCCAAATAAATATTGTTACGTTGATTTTCCTGTTATTTACCCATGGCCTTCAGATCAATAGTCATCTGTCCTACTGATTGCTGCACAATCACTTTTAGTTTTCATTACCTTAGTTGCTATTTAAACATTTGAATATTTTCTTTGAATAAAAAAAATGTTTGTGGTTGTCTTTTTCGAGATTTAAACTCGGAAGTTCGGAGTATATGGATAACTCTCTAATCACTACACCGCCAACATAATACCAGACTTGGGCGACATAAAGTACATTTCACAATCATTCACTTGTGAAATTTTTCTATATCATTAACAAATTCAGACCAACGGTCACACTTGTGGGCTTAAATGCTTCCTTGGAAAATTTGCAATTTTGTCAACAACAGACATAGGGGCATAATACCAATATTTGTGTATTTAATTACAGGCCAATTACTTTTTTATATCTAATTACATGTAATTGGGTGTAATTGAGTAATTTCCCTGTAATTAAATATCCAGATGTTGGTACTAATCCCCATGTTTGATATTAAAAATTTTACAAATTTTTCACGGAGGTTGAAAGCTCGTTCTTTATTGAAAATAACATCAAAATAATCTCGATGTATATAAAAACAAAAAACTAATAAATCTGTAAAAAATATTACTTGAGCCAGAGTAAAATCTAAAATTTTTTTTATAAATAGATCTTTTTTGGTCTTCAAAGTTTAGTAAAGTCATGTCCTACGCGAATGAGGAGTCAATTGACCTAAAAGTGACTGGTTAAAGAAGGACTTATCACAGGACTGGTATAATTTAATACTGAAGTGGGTTAAGCAGTGTCAACTGTCCTAAAATTACCATTCCTGTGACTGGTAAACGGAGGACATACCACTTAACCAGAATGCTTATTAACCAGAAAAAGCCAGTTGGCCAGAATTTTAACCATTGGAAGCTGTTTAGTTTTCGTTTATTTTTATGCCCGTCTTTGGTTAGTCCTGTGGCATACGACTATGTGTTTTAAAGCAGCACAAATGACCCCCTCCTATGACAAGCCCATGTTAAAGTTGCCAGTTGTTTACATAGGGTAGGGTTTAGCAGAGGACCGGTCTCTGGCACGAAGGGATCGATCCTGTGGCACACGTAGGACCGGTCCCATTCCCATAGGGTGGTGCTTGTTAGGAAAAGACCCTAACCACGTGCTTGATTACTAAGAAGACAAGAATTGAGCAAATTTCATGATTAATAGGTTTTTTGTTAAAGCCATCCCTATTATGACGGCTCTAGCTTTTCTAAAACTTCGGGTTCTGATGAGATCTTTAGCCTAGCTAATATGTTTGATTTGCTTTATTTTTGTAAATATACTTAGGTTGAAAGCTCGTTATAAATTGAAAATAACATGAAAATAATCTCGTTGTATATAAAAACAAAAAACTAATAAAACTGTTTCCAAAGTAGCGTTTTAGCTCACAACTGTGAGCATAGGTCAGAAATTATTAATGATATAGAAAAATTTCTCATGGGAATGATTGTGAAATGTAATTGACGTCGCCCATTTCATAGATATTACCAATTATCTTGTATTATCTCAAAATAAATGATTGCTTCTAACGTACACAATTACTAATCAAATTTTATTTGAAACGATGAATTGTTTATGAGTTCCTTTTCCCATTTTTTAATTTCCAGTAGAGTATATCTTTTTTTATTATTTGATTATTGGCAGTTCCAAATAAAATAACGTCCTATCAACCAAATTTCATTGGTTTTAACCATATTCCAACCAATCCTTTTTCTGGGTGTATTATTGCTGCAATATAACAACCACTTGGTCTCTTATGAAGGCCGTTCATTTTCCTTGTTGTGCTTTATAACATAAATAAATGAAACCGTTCTTTTTAGCATTATTTTATTGTTGATGCCTTTGGAGGACAATGATATCTTTAAACACATAATATCTTCAAAAATACTCTCAAGCGCCATATGTATGAAAACAAAGTTTTTTTCTTAAAAACTATGGTTTTTGATGAAATTTATGCAAACCGAAAGTCTTTATGAGTACGTAGACATTTTTGATAAATTATTTTCAAAAATTTTATAATTAAGGTGCATGGTAATGCAAAGATAGATTTGTAGATCAAATAAAATTTGCAAAATTTAAAATGACGACTAGTTCAAAGCAACAATTTGAATACTTTGGAAGGACAAAATCACGATACAACTTAAGTACTTTTAAGACTAAAATTGTGGGTTTCATAAAATTCGGGATATTTGTAATTGTGACATCAATTAATAGTTAAATGTTAAGTGATATAGAAGTTAAAATGTTGGGTATTAATCGTGTACATTTAAAGGTTAATATTAAAAAATTGCAAAAGTAATCTTGGTACTATTTATACGAAATATTTATAATTTTTTTTGGGTACATTAAAAACTCAAATTTTTTCGAATTCCAGCAGTCAGTTTTATTTTAAAAATGAAGTTAAATTAAAAAATTACCAAAATGTTAAATAAAAAAAATAATTACCTTGATTCCATTGTCTCTAGCTTATATTTGTTAATGGTCTTAACATAATACTGAATTCATTATGTATAAGAACTCTAATTAAAATTACTTTAGTTGGTCATTTTAAGATACAAAAAAAAAAACATATTATGGAATTTTTTACTGAAGCTCGTTTATTTCATTAAACAATAGCCATAAAATACATTATTAACAAATCAGCTTAAAAACAAAAGACTGCATATTTTTCCGCATTAAAAAAAAGCACAGTCTTTTACGGAAAAAATTAAATAAGCTTTTTTGCAAAAACATAAAAAATCACATACATACCATTCTTGTTGCATTACAAACAATAACATACTTGAGTTAAATACTGGAAAAAGTTTAAGCATTATATTTATTGTTGTTGTTGCTGATATTATGGGCAAAAATTGTAGGCATTTTATATCAACAGCAGGAGATCTGTTCCTTATTAATTAAGAATTATTTTAATTAAGGTAATAAATTTAAAAATAAACAGCCAAATAAAAACAGAAACAGGAAAAAATTAAAAAGGAATAAGAGAAAAAAAAATTCGGACAATAAGATAAAAGAGTTGCCAAGTTGATAAAAAGAATTAAGAGGTTATAAAATTGATTAACTAAATATTTAAAATTTAAAACAACAAAAGCCTCACGTTGTTTGCTATATTACGATATATATACGAGTATATATATAACGAACAAGTTTTGAATTTATTTTTGATCAATGGTGATAATCTTTAACTTCGAGCTCATATATTAGTTCTCATTTAGTGGGAAAACTGGGGTTTATGAATGTTTGATGTTTGCATGGGATTGTCACTTCTTTCGAAACGTATTCTCATGATAGGAACCTAGAACATTACCGAAATAGGTCTAGTGGTCAATTAATAAATTTAAAAACAAAAACTCTATAGATTATTTGTTAGGACAATATCCTAATAACGAAATATATAGTATGGCCTAGAACTTGAATAATTTTCATTTTCATTGCGCAATTAAAGGTAGAAAAAACATAATTTTTATTTTTCATAAAAATTATATCAAACTTTTAAATAAAATTATATAAAGTTAACTTATTTTGGCCCAAGGCACACTGTGGTAAATCACAAATATAGCAGGAAAAAAAAAAACAAAAATGTCTGGCAACATTCCTTTGATCGTTTAATGAGCTTCTCAATACAATAGGTAACTGTAATTAATGCTTGTTTTTGTTTTTAGCTTTGATTAGGAAAAAGTAAGCTTTAAGGTCAGTTGTTGTCTACACGTGCATTCAGATTTCAAAGAGAAGCTTATTTTTTGTGTGACTTTGGTTTATTATTAAAAAGGCTACGGTGATTTTATTGTCATAATTTTTTTTTATTATTATTAGCTCTATTTCAAGGAAATATATAACGATTTTTATTTGATTTGTGAGAAGTCCAGAAAGTGCAAAAAAATAAAATATTTCCTTTTTTCAAGTAGAGTTAAAGCTGTTTATTCCGGATAGATCAGGTGTAAAACTATGTTTGGTTTAATCTTTTGAGTGTTCACTTTAAGTTAAATCAAAAACATCTTGCGCATTTTTGCGACCGCATTACATTTTTTTTTTTCACTTTTCCAGTATGACCTCCACTATTTTATTTTATTATTTTAATACTAAAAATGATTATCTCCGACTCCTTACGTAAAAACTCACTTAATAGTTATTAATCATGAATATTAGTTATATTCATCCTAAATACTAGTATATATTACTACAAATAATCTCAGAGGATGTATTTAAGAAACCAATTTTTTATCTTAAAAATGTATTTTTTCTTGACAGTGAGAAATGTCTATTTTTTGCCTCATTTCATTAAAAACAAAATTTCTTTTTAAAAAATAGTTGATTTTTTATAATCATTTATATATTTGAACTAATTTTTTATATAATACATAAGTGAGAAGTGAACCCAACGCGATTTATTAATTTTGTCCAGTTAGATTTGCGATCTACCACACTGTGCAAGGGTGGGAATATTGAGAAATTCTACATGAATTTTTAATGGTTTAAAAAATTTGGTTTTGTATAGAGTTTTTATTGTTGATCTATAAATTTAATGTGTGATGTTATATTCGTTCAGTTCAAGATCATGAATATTTTTCTAAATTAATAGAAAAATTATAATTTATTTGTGATAATTTACCTTAACTAATATAATTTTGTACAATATTATGAAAAACTCTTGATTCAAAAACTCATGAAATTTCATTTTGAACTGTCAGGTTTGAGATCATAATTAAAATGTTACGAGTATAAATAGAAAACACAAATTATTAATAAATATAATACAAAGATGAAAAAAATCTGGTAAAGATCAGCGCTAGAGGGAGTGCCGGCCTTAGGACTTAAGCGACTAGCTCATCATAAGACTCATTCTAATCCACCACCCACAAGAACACATGCACAGAGAAAAAAATTAGCTTTTTGCCAACTGAAATTCGGTTACTACGACTCAAATTCGGTTATTACGGATTTCAGACAGTTTTCACAACAAAGTTCTTTTAAATCAACAGAATTTTACGTGCAACACACAACATTTTCAGAAATCTAATGTAAATATCGTTGTACTAACTGAATTTATAAGTTGTTACCATTAATATACACTTTTCAATTCGGTCGGCATTTATTTCTCTGTGTGTAGTTTAATCATGTATATTTAACAACCAAACACACAAAAACCGTGATATTAATTGATTGCTATGACAAGCCTGCCAATAAAATTTTCTATATATAAATACACAAAGAGCAATAAAGTGACAACCGAATTGAAAAGTATATTTTAATGGTTACAACTTATAAATTCAGTTAGTACAACGATATTTATATTAGATTTCGGAATGTTTTGTGTGTTGCAACTAACATTTAGTTAAATCAACCGAACTTTATTTCGAAAACTAATGTTGAGTTGTTACAGCCAACTGAACTTCGTAATAACCGAATATAGGTCGAAGTACCTGAATTTCAGTTTGCAAACATCTAAATTTTTTCTGTGTGTATAAAATTTTTGGTATTCAAAGTTTAGTAATGTTATGATGCTTGTTAGGAAAATACCCTATCCACGTGTTTGATTACTAAGAAGACAATAATAGAGCAACATTGATAATTAGTAGGATTTTTGTTAAAGTGCCTATTCTGAAGACTCTAGCTTTTCTAAAACTTCGGATTCTGATGAGGTTTTTAAGACAGATCGACAGCCTTGTATCAGCCTAGCTAATATGTTTTATTTGCTTTATTTTTGTAAATATACGGAGGTTAAAAGGTCGTTATAAATTAAAAATAACATTAAAGAAATTTCGATGTATATAAAAACAAAAAACTAATAAAACTGTAAAAAATATTACTTGAGCCAGAGTATAAACTAAATTTTTTTTTATATAAATAGAACATTTTTGGGTTTCAAAGTTTATTTTATTATTGCATCTAACATAAAAAAATGCGAAATATGGTCAGTTATGAAACTGCTCTTTAACCCCTAAATATGAAATAAGAGTGTTTAAAAAAGAGAATATATGTTCCTTATTTTTACCCAAATATACAAAATTTAAAAATAAAATTTAGCTGAAATTTAACAAATAAATTTTTTAAAAAATAGCCATAATGGCAACTCTGTTATGCTTAAATTAAGCTCCCCGGAAAAAAATAAAGGATGTATTTGCCAGGAATACAAATGTTGCATGCAATCAATACAATATGAAAACAAAAATCGTATATATGGATTTTTAAAAATTTTTATTGTGGTTGGTTTTTTTATTTCATACACACATACGCCACAACAAGACACTGACTGGCTTTACGTAATTAACAACCAACAAATGAGTCAAAATTTATGTTGTTGCTGATTTTGACGCTGATGATATTGCGTAGCGCCCCCTTTGGTGAAGCCTTATTTTCTTAATAAGACTTATGCTTCTTCTTTCGTTGTAAAACTTAACGAAGAAGAAGAATCATGTTGTGTTGCTTTTCCACCATTATTTGTTGTTGTATTTCTTTTCTTAAGGTTTGAAACATGTTGTTCTTTTCTTAACAATGTGGGTCATTGTAGATCAATTGTCATTGATAGCTGGGGTTTTTGGTGTTTTTCTGTATTTTATTTTTTTTTTTCTTGTTGGCTGGTTTGTATTTTTTTTTTCTCTGTTAAAGGAGATGTTGCTTTTTAACAAATAAATCAACCAATATAATGTCAAAAAATTTAATTGGTAGAAAATTGTTAAAATACCATTAACGAAAAAAATAATTCGTTATTTTTTATATCACTTTAATAGTGAGAATTTTGTTGTTTAAAGTTTCCCTAAAAATTTACAAAAAAAAAAAAAAAGAAACAAAAATCGTGTTGCTCCAAAAACTTAAATTTGATAAAGACAAAATATGATTTCACTTCGTGTTGTTAACAAAACACTTGATAAACATCCTTGTCTTGAAGTTTTATTTTTTAACCTAATAACCTATTATCAAATTGATGACATACTTAATAATCCAAATAAAATGTTTCGTAAAGTTTCACCCTAAAACACTATGGGTAGGGAGGTTATAATACTATAAAAAACAAGAATCAAATCTATCATACATTGAAAGCTTCAGAAAAAGCTCTGTTGAAAACAATTGTTTCTGTCTTTAAAATCTAATTAAAAAAACAATTAAATAACAAAAAATTGAAAAAAATTAAAAATGACAATCTAAGTAATATTCTCAAACTGAAAGCTCTAAATAAAAGGGAAATATTAAATCAAATAAAACAAGCTTTGTCCAACAACATTTTATAACGCCTTTGTTTAAAGCTAAATATTGTGCATAGTGAAAGCTCCAGCTTATTGTTTATAATAGTATATAATTTTGTGTTTACTGCTATAAAAGCTTTCAAATTATATATATTTTTTTATTCCTAAGTCAATTAATTTCTGTATAACAGGCAATTCAATTTTGAAGTCTTTTAATTTTAGTTTATAAAAAGCCAAAAAAAAATTATTTTAAAAATCAGTTTTTGTTTACATAGCATTTCACAACAAAAAAACACATTTTTTTTTAAATCGGAGTTATTGTGCATTTGAGTTCAACTATTTAGCATCTTAAATAATTCAAATTTAAATTTTTTCTTTTTTTGTTTTTATAAAATCAGCATTAAGCACTTTTTTCAAGATTCGATCTTTTGCCCCATAGTGCAATTTCCAGTACATATTAAAGTTCTACTAATGCCATTTGAAATCTATAGTGGAATAATTTGAAAAAAAATTCCCTAAGTGTCATTTATTTGCTTTTTTTTAAACTTTGTAAACATTGTTGTTAGCATGGCCAAAACAGCAAGTAACAGCAACAAGTCATTGTTGTTTATGTGCTAGTATATATTGCTAGTAGTTACTGGCTTTTAAATCATTGCAATCGCTCTTCTTTTCTCTGTAAGTCTAACAAAGAGAATCTCCCCATGTATTGTCTCCGCTTTTAATGAAATCTAGATATGTGATAAAGAAAATTAATTAAGACACACACTTTTTTTTTATCGGCCGAGTCTCATGTTCAGGGGTTTTAAAAATGGGGTCAAAAAGTACTCCATTTTTCGTTTTTTCGGCTTATTTCGATTTTTTTTCAGCGAAATTTCAGACAAGTGGCGTACCAAATGAAAAATCGTTAAGAGACGCATTAACATGTCCGATAACTTTCAAGTATTTTTGTTATTCAAAAAATGTGTTTTAAGTGATATTAAAGTGGCGTTTTTTTTATAATTTTTACTTTTTTTTAAAGAGAAGCAACACTCAGGAAATTCTATCTACTTTTGTAGTGAGTTGATTTATTTGGAAAGGGGATAGATGAGAGATGAAAGATGCGCAAAGATAAAGGGCTTTAAGTGTGGCAACAATGTAATTGCGCGAGATGATGATAAGTCTTAGAATAATTGTTGCTTGCCACCTGATGGAGAGTTGGCGAACATTATTGAAGTTTTTTTCATAGCGTTGATTCATTATTTTAATTAAGCGGGGTTAAGAGTTATGGGAACACCGGAGGTGGACTCTGCGATACGTATGAGGACTAGAAAATATATACATATTATTCTTCTAAATTGATGTTGTCGATGCCGGAGATCGAACCAGGGACCATCTATGCAACAGTCCAACGCGCTAACCCACTAAAAATACGTGTATTAATGTAATGTAACGCCCACTAAAAATATGTATATTAATGCCTATTAAATTTAATCGAGGGAGCGTCTGAGTTTTTTATTTCTAGATATGTGGAATTGTTCAGCTTTTATGCGACTTTTTCCAAAACGCTTTTTTACTTATTTTTCAAATATTTTAAATAACTGGCACCCATAACACTTTATATTGGAAATATTGGTATCAGAATTTTTGTTTTTTCGAGTGTAACAAAAATGCGTTCAAAAAAATCTGAATTAGTTAGTTTCAGACATATCTCAAAAAAAAAAATATATTAATTTTGGGCCCACCTTTTAAAACTTAAACATGAGAACGGGCCGCTAAAAAATACGTTTCACTTATTTTTTTTTTTCTTTATCACATGTCGAAATTTCATTAACATCGGGGGGAACCAACCGGGAAACTTCCCTTGTAATTACTTAGTAACCTTTCAATATTTATTTTTCTTTTAACATTTTCTTTATAAAACTATATTCTCATTTTGATATTTTTATCATTGTTAAAAGCCACCTTCATCATCAGCATTACAATTATCATCATCATAATGTTATTATACTCCTTCTCCACTTTCTTAAGTTTTTTTTTTTTTAAGCCGTATCAAAGTTGCATCAAATATTTAGTTTGTTGCTGTTGTAAATGATTTTAGCGTTTGTAACGCTTTTGTCCTATTAAGCTTTCACATCATTTTAGAGAAACAATATTGTTAAAGATGCCATCATCGTTAGTTATAAAGGTATTATTAATCAGCAAGAAGATGATGATGATTTAGTGATTGTTTTTAGTTTCATATTTTTTTTTTTTTTTAATACAAAGGCGCACCTAAAATTCTATTAAAGGTGTGATTATAAAATAGGTTTTTTTTTTAGATGCTGGAAAAAATTAAATTTTAAACAGTTTACCACTAACATATGTTTATATCATTTGTACTCCATTATAGATATTTTTTTCAAAGGATTTCTTCATAAGGACTTTTTTTAGAAGTTAAAGTTAGATATCGATTTTTGTTAAGTTTAAAGTTAAAAAAAGTTAAAATTGATCTTATAATGAGGATACCCATTTTGCTTTTCGAAGCATCCATCGCATTGTACCGGATGTTTTATAAATGTTTCATTCCGATTGTAAATTATCGGAAAATGTACTGTGACTTCTATAAGGTTTTCAAAATTGTAACGACTCTTTAAATTTTTTCATAAAAAGGCCGAAGATGGAATGTTTAGATGTTGAGATATTACGTGCCTATTTATGGTGCTTTTTTAATAATAATTTAATTGCTGTGCGCCCCGGTAGGCTAGTTGGTAGCGTGCTGGCTTATCAGTGCGGGGGTCGTGGGTTCGATTCCCACCAGAGGCACTGGTCTGTTTTCGCTACAACGCGCCGAAGGCCATAGTAGCTAGTGCTCGGTTAGGGTAATAGTATATAATTTGTAATTATATGATTATTAATTAATAAAAAAAAAAAAGAATTTAATTGCATTTTACTGCATTAAAATATTTTTTATTCAGAAATAGTTCTTAATTTTAAGTGCTATAATTCATTTAATTTAACTTAAAAACTTCCACTTTTTTTTGTTTTTTTTTTTTGTCATAAAAAAAAGTTCCAAAAAGTTTCAAGGTGTTAGTCGGCTTGGTTTTGCAGACAAAATGTCGTTGAATATTGTCGTTCTAAAATATTAAAACATTTGCTAGTAAAAACTACAGTGCATGTAATGAATCATATTAACTATTTAGTTGTATTTTATTATTCATCATACACGGTGTGGTAATTAAAACCGTATTTGAGGTGGCCAATATTTCACTTAGAATATTATGTAGCTAAAGATTACTGAAAATGTAGTTAAAAACAAATCAAAGTTTACTTGAAATTACTAAGATTAAATTCAACTAACATAGTTATTTGTAGTAAAAATGAACTACAAATGTAGTAAAAATTAACAATCGTTTATTTGCTTAATTTATTTAAATAAAAACAAAAAATAACGGCTAATATTAATATAAATTCATACACACAGAGAAATAATGAGACAACCGAATTGAAAACTGTATTTTAATGGTAGCAACTTATAATTGCAGTTAGCACCACGATATTTACATTAGATTTTTGAATATTTTGGGTTTTGCAACTAAAAATTCATTTGAAAATTGATTTTCAATTGCACCAACCGACTGAAATTCATAATAACTTCAGTTCAGTTAGTAAATAGATAAAATTTTCTCTGTGTGTAGTATAGTAATTTGATGTGGTTTGTTTTTTTTTTTTAAATGAACTACAGATGTAGTCAAAACTGAAATTTCTTCTACAAATGACTGATTTTTTACTTAAAAATAATGATACTGTATTACTACTCAAACACCTACAAGTATTTATAGTAGAAGTTCCCTGAAGTATTAATTTTCTTACAAATAATGCAGCGTACTGGCTACAAAAGCTAATTTACGGATTCTCTTTTAAAGAGCGTCCATCCGCATTCTGGAAGTCCCAAATATTAAGATATTTCTATAAAATATCGCAAATATCGCAAACATTAAGATATTTTGATAACATTTTTCACACTCACTCATATCGACTGACCAATATCAAGAGTCATGAAACGACTTGATCTTGGTGAGTCGTTATGAGTCAGTGCGACAAATTTGATCAAAATATCTTAATATTTGCAACATTTGCGATATTTTATAGAAATATCTTAATATTGGGGACTT
Organism: Delia radicum; assembly: GCA_021234595.1. Taxonomy (NCBI): domain Eukaryota; kingdom Metazoa; phylum Arthropoda; class Insecta; order Diptera; family Anthomyiidae; genus Delia; species Delia radicum. The sequence goes on along the minus strand of CM037855.1, from coordinate 10,546,492 downwards.
TAAGAATGTGGATAAAAGCCAATTTTTTGGAGGGGACCGTTATATGGAACTAGCTCTAAACATGGACCGATGTTACCGAAAATCAATAGGTTTTATTTGCTGGAGTACTAGGTTTAAGAAAAAAATATTTTATATTACACTTTTTTGAAATTTAAAATTTGTAATTTTTTTGTCGAAAATATTGATTTTTCCGTGTAATTATGACCCATAGGTCCTAAACTAAACTGATAATAATCCACGCCTAAAATTCCGAAACAAAAGTCATAATAACCAAATTTTTCGTAAAATAAACGAAAATTTGTACATTTTACGAAAGTTTTTGTAGTTTTGACAATAATTTCGTACTTTTGTGCATGGATTTTTATGAGTGTTCTGAATCGTAAATCAAGATCAAACTACTCAAAATTAAATTAAAAAATAAAAACTATTTTAAAAACTACTCCACAAAATTCTATTTTAATGTGATTTTCAGCTTTAGGAAGCCTAAATCCCTAATAAAAAACCTAGTGTTCTGTGTCTATTATATCGAATTTTAAAAATTTTCAACATACTGCTTAACAAATAAAATAGACTTTTTTTCCATCCTTTTAACTTCTTAATATCAGAGTTGGCAGATGAAATAAATAAATTTTATCCAAATCAGCGTATAAGCACTAGGCCTCTTCCATTGCAATTTATTTTTCTATGAACTATAACAAATTTTTTTGGTTTTAGTTTCTGAAATTTTGTTTTTCACAATTCCTTGAATTATTTTGTTCATCATTGAAATTTATTTTTGTTTCAATGACACTTCAATTCATTTAAAGCATTATTACTTGTTATATGACCATTGTATAATTGTTGTATGATGTTTGTATCAGGAAAAAATGCTTTTGTGCGATCCCTAGTGGCTTTTTGTTTGGCACAATACACTTTAGAGAGAAGAAGCTGAAAAAAAAACAACTCCAACAAAACCTAAAATAAAAGCCGACAAAAAGTGTGTGTTAAAAAAACTACAAAAATAAAAACTTTAAACTCAAGTACAACCTGGGCGCCCTTTTTATAAGTTTTGTACAATAAGTACATTATTGCAGCAGTTTATATTTTTTAATTTTTTATTGTTTGTTTTAAAAAAATAAACGACTACTGAATGAGTTTAAAACTAAAGTGCAGTAACCACTTTACTAATAAAAATATATAAGGGAATGTTCCTTAATGTGGTCACACCTGGTGAAAATGAAATTAGTACACACAAAAAATGGCTTTTTCGCTTTCATCTCTACCGATTTTCACAAAATTTTGGTGTATCAATCTCACCTTGCAAAGATTTTAATTTTTAGTTTTTCCCAAATTCGTTGTAGTTCGCGTTTAATATCAGTTTAAATTTTGGACTTTTTAGTCAAATACATGATATTCAAAGTATCATCATTGAACGCGTCATCCAATTATTATGTTATTAATGGCAGTAATAGCGGATTTAAAACTCGATAACAGTTGACAGTTTTGATATATTCATGCAACAACAGGAAAAAAACGGAACGTTCACTTTAGAGAACAGGCCACAACAGGGAATATTGCCTTACAAACAAATAATCCTAAAAAAACAACATTTACAAGATAAAAAAATAACAAACAAAAAAAAAACCTTGCGGAGTATTGAGTTATATAGGAAATATTGTAGAGAAATACATTGAAACTAAACTCGATTCACAAAAAGATATGAATGTTATTATTCCAGTGTTTCCTAGTAGTACGTGTATACGACCGACTGTATGGCATGTTAAATGTCATGGCAAATTTTAAAGTTTGACAGCTTACATGTGCCTTTAGTGGCGCTTCCTTTTTTTTTTTTTTGTTGTTTCTACTGCTGCCGCTGATGCTGTTGGTTGGTCTCTCACTGATTTCCCATTCTATGTCTGATTATTAGTTTTTTGTTGTCGCTGGTACAAAACGAAGATGATGACGTTGCTAATGCTATTGCTCCAAGAGTTGACGATGATGATGATCATTATCATTGCTGTGGTCTTTTAAATGACCAGTATACACTAGGGTGTCCCATTCAAAAAAAAATTTTGGGGATCATTCTTAATTTGAATACTCATAAGGCTAAGAATTTTTGAGAATTTTTTCAGATTTTTCGGAGGTGGTTTAGAGGTCGCGCAAATCGTTTTTTTACCAAAAATCGAGCTTTTTGGGCTTTTTTTGAATTCTGCTTGAAAATTGGTAAAAAATCGATATTTCTTCAGCTTCTGAGTCAATATTCTTAAAGAAAATTTTCCGATCTCTGATTTTATGTGCATAAATAATAAGTTTCGGCAATGATTTTGCACATTATGACAATTTAATAACGGGTTTTCATAAATTTTCAACAAATATGGAAAAGAATGCTTTATAACTTTTAAAATTTGTATAAAGGCTAAAAAACTAATGATGCAGTTTAATAGATTATTAAGTTTTAAATTAATTAACAGAAAAAAATTAATTTCCTCTCACCGTTCTCGAGTTATACCCTTTTAAAGCTTTGTACACATTGTATGAAATGTATAATACTATAAGGTGTGAACTAGGTTTGCATTGGTTTAAACTTTAAAAAATTGGATTTAGAAAATGTTTTTACAAATAAAATAATAGCTACTTACCACTCATACATAACAATTATATTAAAAACAAAGAAAAATAGATTTGTTATAAATCATTTATTAGAGTTCTTGCGATGCTGCTCTACCCCCTGCAGTAAACTCTGAAAGTCTGTTTCAGAAGTTGTGATATTGATATAACTATTAGCCAAGGCCACACCAAAAAAGTTAGGCTGGCTTTTGTAATAAAACACTGAATTTGTTTATTTTCAATCATGTGTTCTGTTAAATTTCCTTTCCCTAATTCGTTGTTATTACTTGGTTCATGTAGGTTTCTAAGCATTAGCTTAAGCTTTTCCAGAGATTTTATATATATAGAGATTGCTAATTACCGGAAGAGGGCTCTAGCATAAAAGCTTTTATCTCAAGCCATAAAATTTATCTCAATCTCAAGCAAGCGTCTTCCACTTATCAGTTTACAAAAATTTTAATTGTATTGTGACTTGTTATCTCTAAACCTATAGACTATCGGCCAAAAATAGGGTTATAGTTCCCCCAAATCCAATAAATCATGAATTTTAGTTCGAGCCATATCAGTGCCACCAGTGCAGATAACGGCATTTTGGCTACTTTTTTTGCTGTCCACAACTTGACAACACTTAAAACTAAGCTTTGACATACAATAAATAAATTTTCAAATCTCATAATCTAAAGTTTACAACAAATCGGATGCCCAAATCTTATAGTACTAAAAATTTCATACAATGGGTACAAAGCTTTAAAAGGGTATAACTCGGGAACGGTAAGAGAAAATTATATTGTTTTTTCTGCTAATTTATTTAAAACTTCATAATCTTTTAAACTGCATCATTAGTTTTTTAGTCTTCATACAAATTTTAAAAGTTATAAAGCATTCTTTTTCATATTTGTTGAAAATGTACAAAAACTGTTATATAATGTATCAAAATGTGCAAAATCCCTGACGAAACTTATTACTTATGCATATAAAATTAAAGATCGGAAAATTTTCTTTAAGAATATTTACTCAGAAGCCGAAAAATTACCGATTTTTTAGCAATTGTAAAGAATAATTCAATAAAAGCCCAAAAAGCTCGATTTTTGGTACAAAATCGGTTTGCGCGACCTCTAAACCACTTCCGAAAAATCTGATAAAATTCTCAAAAATACTTTACCTTATGAGTATCCAAATTAGGAAAGATCTTCCGAGAAAATCCAAATTTTTATTTTTTTTGGGACAACCTAGTATACACTTTTATAAAGCTTTTGGATTAAATAAATGAAGGGTATGCTAGAATTACTTTCATTTAGGATCCCTGTATATGTGTGTGTTTAAGGCTACTTAAACTAAAAATACCAACTTAAATATTATATAGAGCAGATGCACTGAAAGAAAATTTAAGTAAACTACTCGTGAAATATACACTGATATCGATTTGATATGTCATATAATATTTACAAAATTACACTGAAAACCACTAAAAATGCAACTCAAAAGTTGATAACTACATTACGCATGTTATAATGGTTGGGCGTTTAATTTCTTTAAACAAGACGTTTCCAACGCTCTCTTCTAAAATCTGGAACAGGTTTTAAGAGCTTCGAAAAGAATATGTTTACAGTGGTACTTTTAATAAACTAATTTTCATACTTTTAAGCAATTTTAATTTAATTTTGACGTTAATTTGTATCGCTTTTTTTGTTTATACATACTCGTATATACTAAAAAATATGCATTAAAAAACCTCTAAAAAACTGTTTCTCTTAAAAACAGTAGGCATATAAAATTCAACAGATGTTGAACCAAGGTTTGTCTTTAGCCTGTAGGGTCGTTGGTTCAAAACCTAAAAATTATAACGTAGTTTTTAGGAATAAAAAATTTTTAATAATCATTACTAAACAAAAACCCGTAGTTATTCATGTTTTTTTGCAGTAATTTTTTGAACTCATTTAAATTCTAATTATAAACGATACTAAAATTGTTTCGTTAAATTTTGCTCTATACATTTATATATAATGTTCTATTTTAACATATATAAGTATAAATTAAATTGAAAGAATTGTTTTTGAATATTTGTACCATATAGACTTACACGTGATCATATATGGTAGAATATATGGTCAGATATAGATATATATATATATATATTTCATATGATTAGATATAAAAGATATAACATAAAATACAATGATATATGATGATCAATTTATATATACTGATATGTTTTTTATATATAATGTAATTGTTCCATATACACTTGCATATGATCATACATAATGGAATATATATATATATATATATATGTATATGATCAGATATAAACTATATGCTAATATATAACATAAAATACAATGATATATGATGATATGTTAAATGCGGTATTAAAAAATTCCATAAACTAAGTATCGTAATATATTGCCTCACATATAAGCATCATGACATCAAGTGTTACATGAGTATATAGAAACTTCTTTCATCTGGAATTTAACTTGCCATTTATATAAAAACCTTTTAACTCCAAAACGTTTCTGGGTGTACTAACATCATCGTAATATATTGCCACATATATAAGCATATATATTAATATTAAGTTGTACATGAGTATATAGGAACTTTTTTTCATCGGGAATTTAACTTGCCGTTTATATAACCAAAATCTTTTAACTCCTAAACTTTTCTGGGTGTACTGATATCGTATGTGGTATTTATATGAAAATAATGATGACAACCAGAACAATACAAACAATTGAGTCAAGTGTTTATATGCTTTGGAAATAAAATTAATGAATAATAATAGAATAAGGAAAAGGAACAGATTTCAATAAAAAAATGTAAATAGATTAATAAAAATTTTCAAAATTTTTAAAATTTTCAAGTTTTTATAAAAATAAAATCATAGGATTTAATGGGTTAACAAAAATGTATGTCACCATTAATAGTTTACGTATTCTTTCTGTGCATATGAATTTCCATTAATTTTTCCCTTTATTTCTTAAGCACCTGCTTTAATTTTTTTTTTCGCTTTTTTCTTCAACCGTCATCATCTGCTGTTGTTTATTGTAATTCAAAACGAGAATTATTAATTTGTATTCAATAATGTTTTTTGTTACTCTTCGGCATTGTTGTTAACCAATCTGGCCACACAATTTGTACATTTAACACAAATCATCATTGAACAATTTGTTTTGAAAATATACAATTTACGTAAATTAAACCCGCATCTTTTTTTTTTTTTGAAATTATTTTTTAAACAAGAATCCCTAACAAGATTCACGTGCCTTTTTTTTTTGTTAAAACAATAGCAGCCTGTTACAGCGAAAGCAAAAGAAAAAGTAGAATGTTACACTTAATTAAGGTTTTCAACACCTGCTGTTTCTTTTTAGCCGCTAACTATAAAAAAATATAATGATGAATTAGAAAAGATATAAAAATTATAATTATTCATAAAGGCATGGGAAAAAGGATCGAAATGAAAATAAATAAATTAAAAAGATCACTAACAAGTTGAATAGTGTTATCTAAGGTATGTCAATTATTTCTTTAGAATTCCAATAATTTTGTGAAGCAATATTAACCAACATTATTTCAAATTCGTGGTTAATTCGTCAAGTTGTTATTTACAAAACCCCCTTCAGTATTTAAAATTTAATTATTTTTTTTTTTGCCAGATTTCACTTATTTTAAAATATCGTGTTTATGGGTTATTTAAAAAATGGTCTACACCTGTTGAAACTGACTTTAGAAGCCAATTATTTCTCGTTTTTTTTTAATTCAGAGAAAAAATGGACTGGGTTAGGTAGACTATACTTTAAATTTATGACATGCAAAGTTACACTTTGAAAAGTATTCACCTAAAGAATTAATGGCCATATAACAAAAACTCGAAAAATTAATTGACACTTATAAGAGATCCTTCATTGATTTAAGTTTTGTGGTCATAGTTTTCACATACAAACCAACACAAAATTGAGTCACTGGACTTGGGAGATGCATTCACTAAATAAATAAATTTAAATATCGCTGAAAAGTTGTATGTTTAGATTCGTTTTTTTCCATAAGGGTTTTGCGCAGTTTTTTTTTTTTACGTTGAACCAACGCTCAGGGGATGCCCCCTACTAATGCATTGCATTGTGTTGATATCAGGAAAATAGGTTATGGGGAGGAGGAAAGAGGGAGTAGTGTTTGTGGACATTTGACTTGAATTTTTCTAAATTGTAATTTGCAGGAAAGACCTCTGATGGGAGACAATTCCACATACGGCTAGTGTGACTGAAAAACAAATTTTCTCTTTAATGCGGGATGAGTCGGCTTATCTCAGCAGAACCCTTCCCATGGTAATACATATAGAACAAAATCACACAACAGTCACACAACAAAGTCCAACGAGTCAATAGAGTACGAAACCCCACTGCCCTTCGAAACCCTACTGGCGTTGAAAGGGTACGTTTTTTGCTTCTGATATTCACAATTTTATTTAAAACTGAGTTTCTTAGCAATTAGAACCTCCAAGTCAAAAAGTCATTTGAAAATTTTTAAACAAAAAAATTTTATTTACTTAAAAAAAAGTTTTTTGAAACACATGGCTTGAGAACATAGTAGGATGTCCAACGGTTTATCGCGTTCATTCATTGCAACCCTCAGTTTTATTACAAAAGTGTTCAAATGTAAGATATCGAATTTATGTTATTTCGGAAAACGTAAAAAAAAATGTATTTTTTATTAAAATTTCTCAAAATTCGAAATTTTACAAAAAAAAATTAATATTTTATTTTATCTATTCCTGTTATATACTCATAATTATTTAGATTTAAAATTCTTACCACTCGTATATGATTAAACCACTTCAGCTGAAAATTCAAAATGACGCAAAAAGTTCATAAAACTGCAGAAAAGTACGTTTCTGTTCTTCTTTAAAATTAATTTTAAAGATTTTTTGAAATGCCTGATTTTGAGATGTCGTCGGCAATTTTTATAATATAATAGTTGTAAATATTATAATTTGTGTTTGTGTGTGGAACGACCCATTTTCAGGATATTTTAGGGAAATTTATTATTTTGACAAACATTTAACAAAATTTTAAAGTTTTCCTCAAAGTGTGTATAATTTTCGGAAAACTATTACAGAAATTTTATAAGCCTATAATTATCTTTACATTAGCAAACAAAGTCTTTAACCCTTAGTAACCTAGGGACAATAATATTTGCAATAATATTGCAAAGTGTATGGGTACCTTAAAGCGCTCTATTAATTCTTCCAAAAAGTACATAAAAAAAAAGATTTTAATAAGTTTAATACTAAAATCTAAAAGGCCTAAAAAAGTTTTAAGAACTCAACATTTTATGAAGGAAACAAAACCTTCATAACCTCAAATAGTATCGTTACATAAAATTTTGTGTTTTGCGAATTTAAAAGTATTTAAAATGATATTATACAACTGGAAATATTGTGTGATATCCCAAATAATCGTTGTTTTAAGTTCTAATATATGACAACAAATTTTTTGAGTTCTTTTTTATATTTTTTGGTGGTATATTAAATATTTTGAAATGAGATAAATGCAATGAGAATTAAAAATTTATGTAACTTTAATTAATTCCAAGCAGAAGCTGTAATTATAATACTTTGCTTAAAATTTAAAACCACCATAAAAGATAAATGATTATTTCGGATGGATTTAGCATGCTTAGAATAGGTTAGATGCTTAAGCCAGAATGTCGGCTTGTTGTGCGCTCTAAACAATCGGTCCTATGTCACATTCCTACCCAGGAACTCCGTCGCACTGACGAAATAACTCAACTTCTTCCATCCTATGCCCCTAAGATCCCCCAATGTGGATATTGGGTCACTGGATAGTATTTTGACCCGGATCCCGGGAAATGCCGTGCATTCACAGAGATAGTGTTCCAAGGTCTCCTCGTCCTCCCCACAGGCCCTACACACTCTCGAGTCCGCCCTACCAACACGGTGGAGATGGGCCCTTAGTGTCGAGTGTCACGTGAGACTTTCCATCAAAAGACTTAGTTGTTTCCTACTGAGATTAGCATGCTTAAACATCGGCTTAAACATTCAAACGAATTTTTGGAAAGTGTTTGGCCTCAAAATGTCGAAGATTTTTGAAATTCCTCACATATTTTTTGTTTAACTTATTTATCAACATCTATTTGATATTTCAAATTTTTTGCCCATTTTTTTTTTTCTTATTAAATCTTGTTAAAAAATGGGAAAATTCATATTTATTAATACCACATTATGCATTATATTACATAACATGATTCTTTGGTAATGTTCGACATTTTGATTAACATATCACGTTGTAGTTTGTTATTTTGCTATTATACATACATATATATGACAGAGTATTATAAGAAATCTAAAAAGACTGTTTAACAGTCATATAAAATCTCACCTTTTGCTTCAAAACTTAAAAACAAAAATAAAAACTTCACTAAAAAAGAAACAGATTTGCTGTTTATTATTAGTTTTCGGGTGTTATGGCTATAATAACAACAAAAGAGGTAACAACTATCATGGATACATAATGTTTTGTTACTTACTGACTAACTGACACATCAATTCCTAATAGGCAACTAATATGCAACCAACAACAACAACAATTGCAGCAACACTAGCATTTACTATAGAATATTGTGTTGTTCAAATGCAGCGACAAGAGAAAACAACAGACTGCTTAAAAAAAAAACTGAAAACACGAATTATGCCTAAATGCACGATTTAGACTCCTTGGAAATAACTCTTTACCATCATAGACTTAAAGACCACTCTATAGACCAACACCTTTTTATGCATTAGTATTTTTATTGTTGTTATTTTCTTTCACATAACAATACATTAACTTTTTTTTTGCTGTTTATTCCCCCACCACCAACACTATTTAAAAACTAAAATCTGCAAAACTATAAAAGAAAATTTTTTAAAGTAATACCGACTAGAAAAGCTGCTATTTCTGTATACAAAAGCAGCATAAATGTTAATAGGAAGAAGAATATATAAACTACAAGGAAAAAACTAAAACGGGTTTCAATTAAAAAATTTATTGAATCAATTAATATTTTAATTGATTTTTCACTTATCACGGCAATTATACTATTAATTAAACCTTATATTAAAATTAAGAAGAAAAAAAGTTATAAACAACTACTACAAAAAAAAAATATGATACTCACAAAAAAAGTGTGTGATCTATACGTTGGTATGTGTGTTTTTTTTTTTTTTGCAATACTGAGTCTGTTTGTGCGTGTGATTGTTTTGTTTGTTAACTTCAAATGTATTTGGTATTTTATACTGAAAATTTTCTATTTATGCATACAGTGTATGAAAATGATAATTGCGTCTAAAATAAAATATGTATTTATACACTCATAATAATCTATAGGTAAAATACACGAAAACCGTTGTTCATTTTACGAAAGTTTTGGTTATTTTGACATTACGAAAAAATTTGTAGAATATACAAATCACATTTCGTACAGTTTCGTAAAAACTTTTTTTAAATAAAAATGTGGTGCATACCTTACGGGTTTATTTTAAAATTAAAAAAAAAAATGTAATGGTGCCACACCAGAATCGAACTCACGATTTCAGTGACGTCCTGCTGTGTTGAAGTAGACCCCTCTACCATTTGCACCAAAGTAGCTGATGCAATACAACAAACTAAAAAGGAACTTAAGTCGAAAATATTATGAAATTTTTATGAAAACTAGAAAAATATGCTACAAATATTTAATAAAAAAGGTAAAATGGCAATTAAATATTTTTATTATGTTTATTGAACTAAATAAAATAATATAATTTTTTTTATAAATATATCAAATAATATATTAAAAAACAAAATAATAAAATAATAATAATAAAAAACTTAAATAACAATTTCAAACTAATTGCATTTTATTATTAAATATTTTATCTTTTTAAATATTTTTTTTTATTGAATTTCATACTAAAACCTGGCAAATAAAGTGGAAGTAGTGTTTTCGGGTCCTCTTTAACTTGTTTTAGGATCCTCTTTATTAAACAAAATACAAAATATCCATTTATATCAAAACACAAAAATAGTAATAGTGAAATAAAAAAATAAAACTTAGAAATTTAAAAAACATTAATAAACAAAAAATATATAAAAACTAAAAAAAAAAAAAAATTGTCCTGGCCAGGAGTTGAACTCGCAACCTCCTGATTGCAAATCCGACCTCTAACCACATCAACATCCATATGTAATATTTGTAACATTACAAATTTTTGTACAATGTACTAAAAAAATATTACGAAATCATGTTTGTATTTTTTACGAAATTTGTAAATTTATATAATTTGTTTTATACAACAGTTTTGTAATATAAACAAAATGTTTATACATTCTGCGAAAAAAAAAAATTACGAAAAATATATTTGTATTTTTAAGCATGGATTATTGTGAGTGTATATTTGAAAGTCAATTAAAATATTAATTGATTTAATTAAATATTTGTTTAGAAACAAATTAAATTCAAATCAAATCTTTAATTAGATATTTTAGGTTGATAATTTTTTCTGTGTAGCAGCTGAACCTTACTTGGTTTTTGATACTGATAATTTTAAAAAACATTTCTGATTTTCAAGTTTTCTATCAAAGTCCAGTTTTGTAAGGGGGTTGACAACCCCCACAGGAATAAGAAAGTTCAAATCAACACACTATGCAAAAAAAAAGTTAAAAAATCACTGCATAAATATCTAATGGCCATAAACTCTATTCGAGCTAAAAAAAAAAATATTTGCTCCAGGTATTAAAAGTCCGATAGTCAAGTTGTGACTAAGTTTGCTATACTTTCAGATCATGATTATCACGAAAACAGCTTAGAGTGAGGAGGGTTATCATTTGCATTATCCTTAATTTTATTAACGAATAAAGCCTAATAAAAATACAACTAATTTGGCTCAACGAAGTCAAAATAAACCAACTTGAGAAACAAATTCGCTCAGATTTATATTTGTTATCATCAGGCATAAATCATCCACTAAAAAAGTGTGGTTTAGGCATTAAAAATCTAAAAAATATGCACTAAAAATTTAAAAAATATTTATTTTATTAAGAACATAAACATAACAAAAAAATTATGATATAACAACGAGCGTATAGACTACAGAGAATCCAAAGTGTTCAAGCCCTGTTAGCGCTTTCTAAATTGTATATGCAAGCTGGGATTAAGGGAAGCAGAATGTGTACGTTGTCTTAATTGGGCAAAACGCCAACTTAGAATACTATGTAGGTAAATACCACTGCAAATGCAGTTAAAAACAAATGAAATTTCACTTAAAGAAAGGACGACTAACATTTCAGTAAATTCCACTTAACATTTTCATTTGTTTTTTAATGATAAAAAAGTTGCTAACAATTGTAGTAGAAATGAACCACATAGTAGTAAAAAATAAACAAACATACTTGGGTGTGATCGCTAAACGATCATGACTTGGTATTGTTACGTTTGTAATGTAAGATGAGCGCAGGTTTGATTCTTACAGCCGCAGGTTGTTGAAAAATGTATCATATAGAGACAATCTGATACAATAAGACACAAATAATAATACAATTTAAAAATGGAAAATCACTGATGACGCCTGTCCATAAAAGGCAGGAACTAGGCTAGTCTGATTTAAAAATTAATAGTGTTTATAATTTTTAGAGAAAAACCTTTATCCTTCTTCTTAACCTCAACCTATCTAAATTTATTTTTTTTTTATTTTTTAAATAAAAAAAAAACTACTGTAAAAATTAATATAAACTGATAAAACAGTCATTTGATGTGGTTTGTTTTTTTAAATGAACAACAAGATTAGGAAAAAAAATAACTTTGTTCTACAAATGACTGATATTTGTATTAAAACTAAAGAAACTGTATTACAGGCCAAACAATCATATATTTTTGAAGCAGAAGTTCCCTGAGTGTATAGAGATGATATATATAACAATACAAATTAGCATTAAAATTAAATTAAAATGTCTTAAAAATAAAAAAAACCAATTAATTTAAAGTGCGTTTTATGTTTTTTTTTTAGTATCAAAATACCATGGATTACATTGGTTAGCGCTTAAAAAATGAACACTTATATGTTAAATATAAAATAAAATTGATTTCTTTACGAAAAACTAAGAAAAAAAGCTATACAAATATACATGTAAAGCTAAAAAAATGAAAATATGCAATAAAAAAAAATGCATTTGAAGCAAAATTAATAAAAATATGCATTTAAAGCAAAATATGCAAACATTTTCATTTATAGCAAAATATGTAAAAATATGCGTTAAAAACTCGATACATTTTCAACGCAAATCAAATTTTTTTTCACCACATAAATATGTTTTCACCTCAAAAATACCACACACTTTCTTTTTCACATTTAAAAAAAATTTTCTTCTTAAATTTTTTTTTTTTCACCTTAACATATTTTTTTTTTATTTAAAATAATTATTTTTTCATTTTCATTATTCTTTTATATTTTGATGGTTGTTCCATTTATAAGGCTTTATTGTGGAGGGTATAAAGAAAAAATTTTAGAAGACCAAATTTAATGCATGTTTTTAAATGTTGGGACTTTTTTAATTTTGTCACTTTTTGAATTCTTAAATTTTTGCAATTTTTGCCATATTTTTGGCGATTTCCCAGTACTGATATCATTGCTAGTATTCTAAAAAGAAATAACATGTCATTAGCGTCTCACACTGAGCTTTTAAAAGAAAAAATATAAAAGTTTGAGCCAAAAAAATGAGAAGCATATTTGAAAAAGGCAGAAATTAAAAATCAAAAAAAGCCAAAAAATCAAATATGATTAAAAATGCCTAAAAATTGCCAAAAAGGAAAAAATGCAAGTTTATCTTCTCTGATAATAAAATACAAGTAATTTGGACCAACGAAATAAAAAACTTAAAAAAAAAATTATAAAAATTGCTCATACAGAAGTGTGTTATCGTCGAAATATAAACGAGATACAGATGTAATATTCCACCTTACCTAAATTTTGTGGAATTTGTGTGGTGGTATACAAATGAAACCAAAACTTTAAATTTTCGAAGTTTTTTTCAAAATATAAACGAGATACAGAATAAATGTTCCATCTAACCTAAATTTTGTAGAATTTGTATACAAATGAAACCAAAATTTTAAAGTTTCGAAGCTTTTTCGAAATATAAACGAGATACAGAATAAATATTCCACTTGACCTAAATTTTGTAGAATTTGTATACAAATGAAACTAAAATTTTAAATTTTCGCAGTTTTTATCAGGGGTTTTGTTTAAATTGGTAGTATCTCCATCTCGTGGTACGATATAAAATATTTGGTTAAGGCATCGAAAAGGCATCAACAAATTTTAAGGACTTTAAATTTTGTGTAGCAAAAAAAAAGACAGCATCCATAAGAAAAATGTTGAATTTGGCGATTTTTTAAGTATGCAACAAGTTTGCACAACAATTTATTAATAGATTCTAATTTATGTTCTAAAACGGATTCTTCTCTGCATATAGGTTCATTACCTCCAAACTAGAACGGATTGCTTTAGAGCCGGTTCTACAACCAGTAATAAAACTAGTTTTGGGCGGGAAACCTTACATTTTGACTTCCAGCTTCCTATTCTAGAATAGATTCTAAGGTAAGCAGTTCTAAAAAGTTTTACTAGGTAGTGTAAATTTTGGGGTTCAAAAATTTTGTAAAAAAAAATTTACGTTTTTTTTTTAATATTTCCTTTTTTATAAAAAAAATATAATTATTTTTTTATATTTTTATAGAAATTGCTACAAACGTGTTCTAAACACCCTGAAAATTTCAGAGTGCAATCTCTACTATTTTTTGAGATATGCGAAAGTATATGTAGCGTTACACTACAATTTAATTAAGATAGCTTAAAAAGAAGAATAAAGTTCGACATTCTAAACATTTTTTTCAGATATCTCACAGACTATTAGAGATTCCACTTTGGTTGATTATAATACGTTTGTTTCTATTTGTAAAAGAAAATAGAAAAAATGTAAAAGAATTATTTTCAAAAAATAATTTTGAAAAATTAGTCTTTCACATAAACTGGAAATGCTCAATTATGTTTTCACAAAAACTTCTATATTTCCAATTTTTTTTTACTATTTTTTCTTTGCTAAATTTTTCTACAGCCAACATTTTTTGTAAGATCGTATCTGTAATTCAGAAAATCTTAGATATGTGTTAAGTTTAAATACCATTACAAAATGTAGAGTATGCAAAGTTCTTTTGTCTGTTATTATGATTTTTTTTTTTAACAAAAAAAATTTAAAAAGAAAACCAAAATGCATTTTGGTTAACAATAATCGCCATGATCACGAGTAGGTGTCAATAACTTTCAAAATACATGTTGTTATTTTCTGTTTTTTGTCTGTCGTCTTAGTTGGTAGTATAAAACAAAATATGGTAAATATGAATAAACCATGTTATAGTACATTTATGCATGAAAATGAAATGAAAAACAAAACTATTTATGCATTATTTAACATTTTTTGTTAAAGTTTAAACTATGTTAAACTTTTTATTTCAACATGATTTTAAAATGCATTTTAGAAAACAAAAGTGTTTTCCAAAGAAAAGAAAAATTTTATCGTTTTTGTAGTATAATGCCACAGTTTATAAGGAAAAATAGTATTGTAAAACAAAATCATGTAATATTTTTTAATTAATTATTTCGTGTTAATACTGTTTTATCTATACATTCATTATTTTATTAGAGAAAATTTTTATATAATTAAAAAAAAATAGTTTTCAATTATTTTTTTTATGCATTATCATTAAATTATTCTGATTTTTTTTTTTGTATTTATATGCAACAGCCAAGCGACACTACACTTTGTATTGCAACCTGTCGCCTGTTTAATATGTTTAATAGCACGATTTGTTGTTAAGAGTAATATGGTACAACAACAACGTTATTATGCTTAGTCAAGCATGCTTAAACCTGCATTATGTTGCAATAGAAATTGAAATGCTATTGGCATTTTTTTTTTCTATATAAAATGTTAATATTAACATTTTTGTTTCTCATGTATTTGAAGTTATTACACAGAGAGAATTCCTTGCACGAGTTTAAGTGAAATTTTTTTTTACTAAACTAGTGAAGTTTTCCTCACAATGTAAATGAAAAATTTCTTAAATTTATAGTTATAATGAAATTATTTTGATGTATACAAGAACAATAACACCGTGTATTGAATAAAACTAGTTTTAATCACAACAAAATTCGACCTGACGATAGATCAGTGGGCTAAAGCGCTCTGTCTAACGTGTAGTGTGAGTGCATGTGGCATTAGAAATCAGTTTATCTATACCACGGTCAGTGATTGCACATAAAATTTCATATAGACGCAATTGAACAAATAAAAACATAACAAATATTACATTATTCAAAAAAAAAAAAACGGGGTCACTGACGAAGGTTCAATACCAGAAACTGCGCAATCTGATTCAGAAAATTGAAAATTCACAATGTAGTTATGATTTTAAGAAAATACACTCATTCTTCTCTACCACGGCTTTCACAATTAAAATTAAATTAAATTGCATATTAATTATAGTATTAATTTCAATTGTCTGAATAAGATGTTAAAATTCAAATTCAAACTCAAAACGAAATTATTTTTAATTAAACTTTTACACTAATCGCATGAAATTTTTAATAAATAATAAAATATTTTTCATTAAATTTTAAGAAAAATTTCATAAATTTAATGAAAATATTCAATGGAAGAGTTATAGTGACAATTCATAGATCTAATGTAAAAATTCATTGATATAAAACATATAATTCTCTCAGTGTACGTAGAAAAAATGGTTTTGCAATTTACTTAATGAATTTTGTAACATTTGTTATAAATTTCATAAAAAATGTCTACCAAAATTGTAAATTCAATATTTTAAATTAAATTATCATGCAGAATTTTTGAAAAGCATTTAAAAAAAAAAAAGAAATACAACATTTTAGAAATTATTCGTGGAATATTATGTTGTCCACACTTGACAAATCATCTTGCCGTTTTTGGAAAATATCAAAAATGCTTAGGAAGACATCAAAAATCATACCAATTCTAAAACACAATAACATGGTATGTTACACCCAGCAAGAAAAGAGTGAAATCCTGGCTCAATGCTGTAAATCGAATCATTGTATTTCGACTGTTAACGAAATTCGTTCTGCAAATCCAAGTCCACAAGATTCTTACATCATAAATCAAAGCCGACATTATAAAAAAACTAAAAAACAAAAAATCTCCTGGAGGGGATGGTTTCAATAACAAATGCTTAAAAAAATCTTCCAATCATAGGAATAATTTTTCTTACAACAATATTCAAAGCATGTCTAAAGCTGTGCTATTTCCCCAACTCATGGAAAATATCCAAGACCATACCAATACTAAAACCAAACAAGCCTGCAGATACTCCAGTGTCTTATAGGCCAATAAGTCTACTCTCTTCTACAAGTAAAATGCTGGAAAAAATAATAAAAGAAAAATTAAACTGTTTTATTGATGAAAATAATACCCTACCTTCACAACAATTTGGTTTTAAGAAAGAGCATAACACTACCCAACCATTACTTGAAATTAGAAAATTTGTGAAAAATAATTTTCAAAACGGCAAATCAACGGGAATGGTTCTCCTAGACATAAAGGATGCATTTGATTCTGTTTGGCAAAACGGACTTCTTTTTAAATTAAAAAAATTCAACTTTCCGATAGAAATTATAAAAATTATTCACAGCTTTCTGTACAACAGATCTTTTAATGTATACTTGGGTAGAACTTATTCTCAACAAACCAACATAATTGTATAATATCTTCACTGCGGATAATATTTTCACTGCGGATATTCCATTATTTTCGAACTGCATTACATCAATCTTTGCCGATGATACTTCAATACTTTGCTCAGATGTATTTTCAACAAATATATGAACAACTATTTACCAAATGGAACATATTGATAAACCCCGAGAAAACGCAAGCTAAAGGGTCCGCCATCTAACGTTTTTTTTTTTCAACTAGTGCTTATTTCGTGAATGGTAACACTTAGCTCATGTCTGATTTGACAGATAATAAGTTTTATCCTTCCGCTGAACGAATATGGTTGTGTATACGCTTGAACAACGCTGGGAAATATTGCGACATTACTTTGAAAATCATGGTAATGTTGCAGAAAATGAGCAAGGAGTGACCGTTACAGTCAATGGCGATCGTTATCGGGCCATGTTGAACGAATTTTTGCGCACAACAATTGAAGAGGAGGATATTGTCAACATTTGGTTTCAACAGGACGGCGCTACGTGCCACACAGCCGAAGCTACACTCGATGTTTTGCGCCCTGTTTTTGAAGATCGCATTATCAGCCGCAGAGCAGATGTCGTTTGGCCACCTCGGAGCTGCGATTTGACACCGTTGGACTATTATTTGTGGGGGTGCCGTCATAGATAAGTGTTACGCCAACAAGCCAGAGACAATTGACGCTTTAAAGGACAATATTCGTGAAGCAATTGATGAAATACAGCTGCACACAATCGATAATGTGCTTAAAAATTGGACCGATCGTGTAGGCTACTGCATGGCCAGCCGAGGCAGCCATTTGAATGAAATTATTTTCCATTATTAACCGGAAGGATTGTACTTTCAAATAAAAAAAGAAATTTGAGAAAATATTCAGTAGTTTTTTTTTTATAGCATTTTCAAAAAAAAAGGAGAGAGTGTTTCATCCCACAAAGAAAAAGAAAGGAGTGTTTCATCCTACAAAGCCCCTTTCAATTTATGAATCACGATGTCCCCTGGAAAAAAACGTCAAATATTTGGGTGTCATGCTTGACACTAAACTTTGTTTCAAAGACCATATACCTTATCTTGTTGACAAAATAAATAAAATTACAAGGATGATGTACCCAATAATAAACAAGAGGTCTGAACTGAACTTCGAAAACTGATTATTAAATCAATATTCCACACAATATTATTTTACTGCGCTCCGGTTTGGTCCACCTCGGCGGCTAAATGTCATTTAAAAAAGCTTCAAGTAGCTCAAAACAAGCTACTTAAATTAATATATAATTTAAAAAATTTTAAAATGTTGCTTCACTTGTTCTTTTCTTTTATTAATCAAAACTTAAATCGTTTTTTGCATAAAATATTTTGCAAAATAACTTAATTTTTGATTTAAAATAAAACAAACACTTGAAAAATGTCTGCTTCTCATTAATTTTCTATACACATTTTAAATAAACCCTTGGCTGCTATTAGAACATTAAAAACTAAATAATTTATAAATGGAAAATATAAAATAACACACGTAAATTTAACTCCCATTTTCTTTTACAAAAAAAAAAAAAATAAAGAAGAACTACCAACATTTAGCTAAGTAATTTATAAATGAATTCAATTAACTATTGCAATTTAAAACAATAAATATTTAAACAGGCTATTAAATGCTAATACTACAAACAAAAACACGTTAAAACTAACGTATTTATACTAGTGAAACACTCACACATACACGCACACACACACGCGCACACACACACAAAAGCAACAAAGTGTTTTACGATATTACAAACCATAACTAAAGTATACTATTACAACATTGTAGGCATTTTATTTATAAATTGTAAACGTATAGTAGCGACGTGAAGTTCAGGTGAATTTACACTAACATTTTAACTGGCAAATGACCAACTGACCAAATTCCCATATCAATCAATTTCAAATAGTAGCGCTAAAGTTAGTATTAAAGCTTTGACAAACAAAATACTTACATGTTTATTAGGAAGGATCGATTTTGGGATGGACTTTTTGAATGATTTTCGTTTACATTAAAACTTCTTTGAAATTTTTTATAAATATCAGATTTGATCTTTAGAGTTTAATTTTCATTCAAAAAAAAAAAAAAATTTCAAGGAAATTACAAATTCTGCTAAAAAAAAAATAAAAATTTGGTATTTGTCTAAATCTTTTCAAATCCACAAAAAGCGGAAGATAATCCATTCTTAAATTAATTCGCTAAAAATTCGATTATTTTTGTGAATCAGTGAATTATTCATAACCAGTTAAAATTAATGATTTAAAAATAAAAATCGTGTTATAATTTAGTCAAGTTCTTGTTGATTAAAATATGTTTCGATTTAATTATTTGTTATATAATTTGAGTCGCTAATTGAGATTCAAACCAACTATTTATTTGATTCTTTTAAATCGAATTAAGTCGTTTGATTTTTTTTAACCGATTTTCCACCAATCATTTTTCACCACTCGAGTTTTTTGACAAAATTTGGTTAAAAGATACTCGCATAAAAAAAGATCTGATCTGTCCAAATCTATTCAGATCTATTTTACCAGATCTAAACAGATCTCATAGCAATCAGATCTAATTAGATCTCAAAAATTAGGACACATTTCAAATCCGGGCAAATCTGATATTTTAGGATTTCGAAACGTTCAATGATTTTTAAAATTTCTAGTTAAATGATTAATAAGAAAAAGGGGGTTAAAATTAATAATTTAAACAATCGATTTAAAATTAGATACTATTTGAGTAAAGTAGCGAGTAATTCGCACATTCTCTGACTTATTTTTTTTTTTTGAAATATTAGTTACATTTTAAAATCAAATAAAAGAATTATACTTTAAAAGATCTACCTTAAGTCCCAAAAAATCAAAAAAAAATAGATCCATCCTAACATGTATATAAAAAAAAAAAAATAATATTATATGTGTGTAAAAAGATACGAGAATATTTGTGTCAGAAATAAAAATGTATAAATTAAAAGAAATTTTAGTTTTTAAGACTTAATACCATTTAAAAAGTGCCAAAGCATTAAATTTTAACTCTTTCTACCACCTAAAAGTTTTATCATCCAAAATCTCATATTTTTCGGGTCATTAGTTCTTACTGAAACTCACATACGTCATGGAAGAGAAACGTGTAAGAAAAGAGCTTTCCGGGATGAGAATTTTGAATGAGCAAAAATTTTAACATTAGCTTTTCAATGCCAACTTCCCTGAATAAGTGTGTAAGATTAATGTCAGACTTCCAGGAGTTTAGAATTGTTAGTTCAATAGAAAACCCAATTTATATAAAATGTTGCCAACATCTTTTTATTTATTTTTTTTATGTGATGGGGTTTTTTTTTGGTATGGCTCAAGGTCATAAATTAAAATTAAAAATAAAATTCAATTTTTTTTATAAAATATTATATGTTTTTTATCCATCCAGATTAATTTAATTGGAAAATGTTCTTTAAATATTGTCCAACTTGGAAATTTTAATACTTGTATGTTAAAACTACATGTCGTATGAGAAATATTGTATATGTATTATTGATTCCTCATACGCCATATAGCGTTAAAATACAAATATTAGAACATTTACCAACAAAAATTTTCAGCAATTATATTCAAAAAAAAAAAAGTAATCAGAGTTATGCGATAAAATTTTGTGGATTTATAGAAAAACATTAAGCCTTTCTTTATAAATTATGAAATTAAATTTTTTGGGCTATTTTTATATAAATTGAGTTTTTAATTGAACTAACAACTCAAAACAGGTAATGAGTTGTTTATCTATTGGTCAAATAAAATTTGTAGCGTTTTCCAAATTCAATAAAATTATTTTAAATAATATGCTAAAAACTAGTCAAAAATATGTCACTATTTAACAGCGCCTATCTCTGCTACTTTTTGGAAAAATTTAATAATTTATTCCATTTTGTATAAGCATCAAACATATTGGAGAAACGACCGTTCGGAAGATGAGATAAATCTATATTAATAAATTAAAATTGGGATTATTTCCTAAATGTTTTTTTTTAAATTGAAATTCATTTTCGCTGAAAATCAAAATGGCAGCTTTTATATGAGCTAAGACTTGCGAAAAAATAATTATTAGTTATTTTTCTTACTTAAAAAAAAAAAAACCCAAATTTTTAAAGTACTGGCAACATACCGAATTATCTTATTTTAAGTACTGGAAAACAACTGAATTCCATTGATATGTCAACGTTGAAAAATACTTACGGCCAAGAATATATTGGTGTTATCATTTCAACGCCATGAGAGTACTGCAGAAGTAAAAAACCCGATCACTGGTTTGAAAAAAAAAATACTCGGGCTGAGACAGAATTGCTTAAAAAACTATAAATTTCTGGGAAAAGCACGAAATCACAAAATGTCTTATATTTTTCGTAGATTTCTATACAATTTTACTTATTTTCTGGTTTTAAAATAAAATCCAGAAACCCTATTCTTAAATTTATTTAAATTTTAAAAAGTTTTAAGAAGAATTAACTCTTTTACAAAACAGGCATATACTTTAAAGTGAGTATAGGGTTTTTGATAAAATTGACCTGAGGTTAAATTAACCTTAGATTAAACAAAACCACTAAATGTTTTACACCAACATAAACATGTGCACTACTAAAACAATATAAACAAGCACACAATTATATGCAGCGACGAGTGCTATATAACATGATCGATTTTTGGTTATACCTCAAAGCACACATGGGAATTTTTCATTGGCATTGAAATATAATTGAGATTACCAGAAAGTTTTTTACTAGACTCGTGTATAGTTTACAAAAATTTGTAAATATTTTACTAGAACTTTGTAAAACTAACATAAAACTAAAGTACATTTAGAATACTATGAAAGTAAAAACAAATGAAATTTCACTTAAAGAAAACACGACTTACATTTCAGTAAATTTAACTAGCATTGCCATTTGTTTTTTAATGTTCAAAAATATTTTTTATTAAATATTTTTTTTTAATTTGTAGAAATAACAAAAAAACAACTATAAAAAATTAATGTAAAATCATAAAACAGTAGTTTGATGTGGTTTGTTTTTTTTCAATGAACTTCAAGGTTAGTAAAAAAATTTAATTTGTTTTACAAATGACTGATATTTGTATTAAAACTAAAGAAACTGTATTACATCCCAAACAACTACATGTTTTTAAAGCAGAAGTTCCCCGAGTGTAGTTGTATAATAGGGCGGGTCGATTTAAAAATCGCTCAACGGACAAGGAAAATTGTATTTTAGGGATCAAAATAAGAAACTTTGCCGAAGGATCCATAACTCTAAAACAAATTCTGATATCCCGACTTTTGACCTGTAGGGTGAAATTTGAAAAATCCCACTTTGACCCATTTAGAGTGCCCCAATCGAATACAACCCAATAGAATATAATTTATACATTCATCTGCTAGAGACCCTAATCTTGGAAAGCCTACTCCTACTTTTTGAAATATCTCTATCCCGAGATTTGTACATTTTGCTATAAAAACACGGCTAAAAAGGCCCTCTTTAAACTTAAATTTTAGCCCCTTAACGGTCACCTAGAATGATGATTTATACATTAGTCTGCTAGCGCGTCTCCAGGAGAAGAAGTAGCTCCCATAATCTTGGAGAGATTCCTACTACTTTCTGAAATATCAAAGTGGGCTTTTTCAAAATTTGACACTACGGGTTAATAGTCGGGACATCAGAATTCGCTTTAGAGGTATGGTTCCTTCGGCAAAGTTTTTTATTTTGATCCCTAGAATACGATTTTAATTGTACGTTGAGCGATTTTTTTGCCTCCCTACAAATCGAACCGCCCTATTGTATAATAACTAAGCACTTCGATAATAATCCCCCTGTTTTTTTTTCTGCGTGTAGCATTTTAAAATATATTTGCTAATAAATTGTCTTTTTATGCTATTGAAACAAAAAATTATATCAATCAAATATAATTCTTTATTAAAGATATTGGCTTTGATCAATGCCACTGAAAACAACATTTCTTTGGCATTATTTTAAGCAATTGTAATGCCAAAAAATTTAATTACCATTAACCATCAAACAATGACAATTAAATAGTCAATTAATTTGTGCATTCAATGTACCAGTCCCAAGTATGCCTCAAAGTACAATTGTATATAAATCCATATGTATAGTTGGGTTTAATTTTCGAGTCATTTTAACTGGGTCATTTCTCTGCAAAGAACTTTATAACATTTGCATACAAATTATGACATTATAATCATGTTAAAACAAATATTAAAGCCGTTCGCAAATGTGAACGTCAGCTACACGTGAAGTGATTACATTTCCTTATGTATACTAAATACAGCCAGCCTATTCCTGTGTCTAAAACTTTATATATGAAATGTTTGTCCTTTTACGAATGAAAGCATTGATTTTGAATTAAACCAGAAACTTTGAGTTGTAGTTTTTACAAGGTTTTTTTAATACATAAACTACTTGGCTTTATGCCATCCTCTATAGTAAACGTAATAATCATATAAAGCCTTGTAAAGGAGTAGAAAATAATACTTAGTTTTGCATGTCTAAACAGGGCGTTTACCTAAACGATAGTTTACTATTACGTTGTGGTAAATTGTAAAGTAATTTGTTTTTTTTTTTTCTTTAATTTTTTTATTTAAGGAGTGAGGCCGAAAAAAGCCATCACTCATTTTTACTTGCAACTGCTTGGTATACGACACTGTACTTTTTTCTCATTAAGTTGTCTTTAAAAGGATTGTTAGATTATGCGTGTACAATATTTAAGCGATCGGCTTATTATTTCGCTTACAACTTAAATCTAAACTAAAGCAGAATAACAGATTTGTTTACATATTTTTTTTTTTTTTATTAGTATTTAAGTCGTGCACAACAAGATTGATTTATATATAATAAAACAAAACATATTAGACTCTGTAGTAATAAAAAAAAGACGCTTTTTAAAGTGCGTTGCATTGCTGGTTGTTTGTAGGGTGTGTCGTAATGTGTTTCAAAGCCTAATAGCGTTTATATAAAATAGATATTCCGAAGCGAGATTGTGATGTGTCGGAGGGATTAGCCTTTTCCCCCTTTCAAATCTGCCAAACCGAATATTATCGCAGAGATATCTCGGCTTTTTCATATAAGTTATCTTGTGAAGAAACACAAGAACTCGTATATTCATTAAGTTTTTGAAGGACACTCCAAAGATCCTGCTGGAGAACGATAATACATGACTGAACCTCCTAAGTCTTTAGTATCATTATTGCCATTTCCAAAAAAAAAAAAACTGTGACATTATTGAAAACTTGTGCAAAAAAAAAAATATATGGCTTGATATACATGTTTTTTATTAGCCCTATGAACGCTGAATCCAAATCTGGCAAACAACATTTTTTTTGCTCATTTGCTGTTTCTGAAGTATCGAATTTTTCTTAATTAGAAATTAACAAATTTTTGATTTATAATTGCAAATCCATTGAAAATGTCTTGAAATATTTAGAACAGAACTTCAAATTTTATCTAAATCTCCAGATGCTTCAAATACCAAAGCCAAAAAAATGTCTTTATAAAAAATATATTATTAAAATTACCACACAAGAATTTGAAACCTTTGCAGAACCGGTACTAGTAAAGCATTTGCTTAATAGGTTCCGATGCGCTGACTTAAGTCGCCGTTGAGTCTAAATCTGGCAAATTTTTTCTTTTCTCATTTGTAGTTTTTAATATATAGCGGTTTTTATATTTACGGTACACATGAATTTTTTTTATATAATTACCCAGGTAAAAATGTCCAACAAATTTCCAAATACAAAAAAAAAAAATACTATTTATTTGCATGGTATTTTTGCAAAACAAACCGTACTAAAAATTACCAAATTTTCAACTAATATTGTACTTAGAAAACACTATTTTGTTTGCAGTGCATGTGCTTTGCCAGTACCATCCGCAACATTCTTTGCCAATATTGGTTTTACAAGTATTACAACCAATTAAAAGCATTTTTTAAATTATTTTATTATATTTCACACATTAATTTATGATGTATAAGCATGCGCAGCTCCAGCAATTAATATACATGGAAATTTCAAACGTCATGATATACAATTGCATGTGGTTGTTGTTGTTTGCACATTGGGGCGTATGAAATTTTCAATTTTATTAATTGCTCGAGCCGCGCATGTGTATAAGCCTAAAACCGGGCTCTATCGCTGCTTTATAAATGTGTTTTATGAAACATATTTCTCAAATCTCATATAATTTAATATATTTTAAAAATACCAAATTTTTTGAATGTGTGAAGTTTGTTTAAACCAACGGTGGGCCACTGTTATCGGATAACAGGACAATACTGTCAAGATAACAGGATAACAGGAGAATACTGTCAAGATTGTTAATCAAGCGTTCTACCAACACATATCCGACCGTCTCCAACACTATGCCGATTGTATTTTTCTGCATGGGAATGTTCTTCTTTTCTAAATATTTCAAGATATTTTCAATGGATTTTGGAATGTTAATACAAAAATGAGTTCAGTTTATGGAGAGCGACAAAAAATTTTTTTTTTTTTACAAACATAAATTTTTAAGGAAAAAACTAAACATGAACATTTTTCAACTTCCTTTTACTGAAACAAACACAGACATGAGTATACATACTCAAATTAAAGATGAATTTGTGTAAATTTACATTCTTCACAAAAAAAATCAAAATATATGAAAAAATGTGGTGAATGATATGAATATAACAACCATGATAGTTCAAAAACTGCAAATGAGAAAAAAAAAAACGTTTGCCAGATTTGGATGCAGCGTACCTAAGTATATTGGTGGGTGTTGTGGTGTAATGGTTAGCGCGTTGGACTGTTACACAGATGGTCCCGGGTTCGATTCCCGGTGACGACAACATCAATTTAGAAAAATAATATGTATGAGTTTTCTATCACTTATATGTATCGCTGCGCCCACCTTCGGTGGTCCCATAGCACTTAACCCCACCAAAGTAAAATAATAAATCAGGGCTATGAAACAAAAAAAAGCTTCAACTGTTCTAAGACTTATCTACTTATTTTAATATTATTTTATTGTTCTGAGCTATAGACAATAAAGTAAATTTTTTTGTGCGATATTAAAAAGTTTTTTGTCAAAATGTTACTTTTTTCAAAGTCCATTTGTATAAAAAATAATAATCCCACTTCGCTAATATTTTGTAGACATAATTTGAAGATTTGTTAGAAGATAACTTGTTAAAAAAAATTCACTTTTAAACATTAAAAAAGTTTTAAGTTATTACGTGTTTAGGAAATTTTTCGTTCTCACTCCTTATACAATGAAATATAAATTCTCTACAATCATACTTGGGAATTTTTCATTGGCATTGAAATTTAATTGGCATTACTTGCGGTCAATGACAATACCAAAAATTAAATTATTTTTTTTTTAATTGGCATTAATTAGACCAATAGATATTAAATGGCTCCAAAGTCTAAAGCAACGAATTGTAATTAACGAAAAAAATAATTGTTTATAATAAGTGGTTTGTTTATTCTTGTTTGGTAACGTAATTAGTCATGATGGCTCAGCTTTTAATAATATATACTTAATAAAATGTTGAATATTTATAAAAAGTAGTACGCAAATAAATGGAATTTTTTCTAAATTTGGAAATAAATTTTTTGTAGACAAGTGTAATTGTCTGCTAAAGGCAATAACATTGATCAATGCCAATTAAAACAAAATTTCATTTTCATTGATTTAAGCACTTGTAATGCATAAAAAAAAACCACTGACATCAAGTAATGCTAACTAAATCGTCAATTATTTGGTTCATTCAATTAACTCGTCCCAAGTATGTCTACAATCTGTGTTTCTTTTTACAATAATTACGTACAGTTTTACAAGTCGAAATAAATACAAACATTTTAAATTAAATGTCTTGTTAACACAATTTTAATTATTGTTAGAAAACAAAAAGAATATGATTCATACAAAATATAGAATAATTACATTTCAGCTGAGAATATGATTTAGCTTTATTTTCACAATTCCCTTTAGCTTTTAACTGGAACTTTAACTAATACCTTTATTGTTGTATCCCATATATATTTTCAATTAAACCACTTTGTATTCTGTTCTTAGTGTTAAAAAAAAATATCTCCAATAGATTAGTTTTTAATGAAAGTTTTCTATAACTCTTTAAAGTAGACTTTAAAATTTTTCTTATATTTTCTTTTAATTATCAACATTTTCTTTTTTCCTCTTTTTTTATTTTCATTCAATTTGAAGAAAGTTTTTTAAAACATTTTCTTAAGCATACTTTTAGGGTTTTTGTAATAAAGATTTTCAATTTCTTTGTTTGTGTTTCTACATTTCTCTCTCCATTCATAATGGATAGTTATGCATTTCTCTATTGACAGTGAAAGTGTTTTTATATGTTTGTGTGTGTGGATACAAGAAGTTGTTTGTGTGTAGCAGGCGTATATGCCTGTGTTTTCTTTGTTCAGAAAAATGTTGTTCCGTAGTTGTTGGCTTGTTTGTGTTGCTTGTGTTAGTGATTGCGTTTACATCGCAATAAAAACAAGTTCTTGCGTTTGGTTGTAAATTTATATAAGAGTTTCTATTTAAGTTAAGTGGAGAGTTTGAGAAAGAAAGTAAAAAAGAAATGTTAAAAGAATTTAATTTTCCAAAAGAGGGCGCTAAACAAAATACTTTAAATGATCTGCTTAAATTAAAAAAGAAAACTAAAAATATGACATTTCCTAACAGCTTCCACACTACAAGAAATATTATGACAGACTAACGCCAGCTTTATAAAAAAAAAAAAAATATTTGTGGTAAGTTTTTAAAATAAAGTACATATCAATGAAAATGAAAATTATTCAAGTTCGAGGCCATACACTATATTTTTTTTTTTTATTTTATTTACTTTCAATATTTACATCAATTTTCATAAAAGAACTTAACTAGTTTTGAGATTTTATCTAAAGATATTGCAACAATTATTTACTAAAGTTAAAGAGATTTAGATTCCAGGCTTACATTGAATTTCAAGGATTTATAGGAAAAAGATAGTAAAAAACCTATATACTATATCACTATATAAATATATGAATAGTAAGAGTAGTTTGCAAGACAGCCACTAAAGTCATCTATTTTTATATAGATTCATTAGTAGACGTCAGATCAAACTCCTCAAATGTGCATAGTCTGAGTTCCTGCATTTTTGCGTAAATGTCAGGGTCATTTCACTTATAACTGTATTAATAGTCTTCTGTTTTGACTTCATATGTAAGTCTCTAGTGGGGAATCTCCTTGGGAGATTGTATATAATTTTCAGATTTTTATTCTGAATAATTTGTAATTTTCTTCTATGTGAATTTGCACAATTTTTCCATACTGGGCATACATAAGTCAGAATAGGTCTAATACACATTTTGTATAGAAGAAGTTTATTCTTTATATTCAATTTGCTCTTTCTATTCAAAAGAGGATAAAGTGATCTACCACATTTTATTGCTTTCAAGCAAGTATTATCCAAATGCTGCCTAAATAATGATTTCCTATCCAGAACTACCCCCAGATATTTTATAGAATCTGAGAAAGGAATCCGTTTTCCTTGAATTGAGAATGGACGAGACGGTATTCTCCTACGGGAGTTATTAAAAGGAAAGATTATGGCTAGGGATTTATCTTCGTTTATCTTAATTTTCCATTTAGTGAAAAACTTATTAGCCGAATTTAATGATCTCTGCATGGGTTTAACAATTGCGTTAGAGACCTTACCATAACTTACAAATGCGCTGTCGTCTGCATAGAAAGCTACATCATTACCACTTAGAGTTTTGAAATCAGATATATATAAGGAATACAAGAAAGGCGATAGTACCGAGCCCTGTGGTACACCCGCTGGGATAGGTTTCTCGGTTGATTGACCTCCTTCAACATCTACTATAAAGTGTCTGTCATCAAGGAAGCTCTTAATAAGTTTAACCAAGTATAAAGGGAATTGCATTTTACAAAGTTTATAAATAAGTCCTGCATGCCAAATCGAATCGAAAGCCTTCTCAATATCCAGGAACAGTACTCCTGTTGAGTACCTTCTACTTTTATTTCTCCTAATAATGTTTACTACCCTTTATACCTGATGTGTTGTAGAATGTTGCGCTCTAAATCCGTATTGGCATTTATGAATAAGTTCCCTTTCATCTGCAATCGTTCTCATTCGCTCCAAAACTATATTTAATATATTTATATAAAAGGAGAAAAAAAATAAAAAGCGTTGATTAAAGGTAGAGGGTGCACATAAAGGGTGCACATAAGGTAGAGGGTGCATATAAAGGGTGCACATAAGGTAGAGGGTTCACATATCAAACAAGTTTTCAATTCATTTTTGATCAATTGTGATAATCTTTAACTTCGAGCTCATATATTAGTTCTCATTTAGTGAGGAAACAAGTTTATATGAATGTTTGATGTTCTGCATGGGATTGCCACTTCTTGCAAAACGTGTTCTGATAATGGCAACCTGCAAAATTCCCTAAATAGATCTATCAACACATTCCTGAAAGTGGTCAGTTAATAAATTTTAAAAATAAAAATTTTATAGATTATTTGTTAGGACAATATCCTAATAAACAAATATAGAGTATGGTCTCGAACTTGAATAATTTTTATTTCCATTGCACAATTAAAGGTCGAAAAACATAATTTTTATTTTTAATAAAAATTATATCAAACTTGTGAAGAACATATCTTTCAAACATTATTTTTTTTAATCAAACCAAGCGTACACCCCATTCCAAAAAAATATTTGCCTTTAACCCTAATTGTCCCATTATAAAATAATATTTTTTATTATTAATATTTTTTTTTTCGATTTATTTTGGGGATATTTATATTTTTATTGATTCTTTAAAGTACCCAACCTGTTATTATTTGTGCCCAAAATGAGAGTATGTCAGCAAAGTTATTTGAGAATCGTGTTAAACTCAAATGACAATTTATGCAAGTTCATGGTCAAATGAAAATTTTCGTCTAACTTTTTTTTAACTTGGGTAAAGATTATCTTTTTGGTTTTCTTTTATGGAGAAGCCTATTTGCTAGATTCTGGGGATGGCTTTCTTAAACAAATCCTTTTAAAATATCTTTTTTTTATAGAAACATTCTTACATGTTGATAAACTTGTGCTTAATAGTTCACTCAGTGATCTTCTGCTTTCATAATATGTACACACAGAAAAAAATTTAGCCATTTGCCAACTGAAATTCAGTTACTACGACTCAACTTAGGTTATTACGAACTTCAAATTATATTTTGTACTAACATTTTTAAAAAACAAACCACATCAAATGACTGTTTTATGATTTTACATTAATTTTTTACAGTAGTTTTTTGTTATTTAAAAAAATAAATTACAGTTATATTAGTTTTTTGTTTTTATATACATCGAGATTATTTTTATGTTATTTTCAATTTATAACGAGCTTTCAACCTCCGTATATTTACAAAAATAAAGCAAATCAAACATATTAGCTAGGTTGATACTAGTATTTCGATCTGGCTAAAGATCTCATCAGAACCCGAAGTTTTAGAAAAGCTAGAGCCTCCATAATAGGCAGAACTTTAACAAAAAACATATTAATCATCAATTTTGCTCCATTCTTGTCTTCTTAGTAATCAAGCAACTGGTTAGGTCTTTTCCTAACAAGCACCATGACATTACTAAACTTTGAAGACCAAAAATGTTCTATTTATATAAAAATTTTTAGTGTGTACTCTGGCTCAAGTAATATTTTTTATAGTTATATTAGTTTTTTGTTTTATATAAATAAATGTTTGTTTATTTTTTACTAACATGTGGTTAATTTTTACTACAATTGTTAGTCGTTTTTTAAACATTAAAAAACAAATGACAATATTAGCTGAATTTACTGAAATGTAAGTCGTCCGTTAGTTAAGTGAAATTTCATTTGTTTTTAACTACATTTGCAGTGCTCTTTACCTACATAATATTCTAAGTGTTCATAGTACATTTTTTTCATTACCAGTTATTGAGCTAGTTCGTTCTTTAAGTTCATATTAATTACTCATAAAATTTTGTTGTTTAAGGATTTTCTTTTTTTTTGATAATTCTATATAACATGAGAGCAAATCAACAAATAACTATTGAAACTGAACTTGTTCAATTGTAACCGTACATTTGTGATTTGCGCTCACACTGTGCATATTTTTTTAACAAATCATGGACCAATAGAACAAAATATATCTGACATGCCACGCAAAATAAGACAAAAGCTAACCCAGTTAAAGATTGGCGTTTCTAGTTTTTTGAAAATCAGCCAAAAACGACCTAGTTAAAGATTAGCGTTTCCAGTTTTTCAAATTTCGAAAAATTCATGGTTTTAGGCGCAACTTAGTTTTTTTTTTTTAAATGAGAAATGTACAAAAAGTTTGAAAGCTTGTGTACTCGTGTTTTCTTTAACATTGATAGGATCATCACTTTTTAAATTGCATTTTGTGCGGCCCAGTAGGCTAGTTGGTAGCGTGCTGGCTTATCAGTGCGGGAGTCGTGGGTTCGACTCCCAACAGACTCACTGGTCTGTTTTCGCTACAACGCGCTGAAAGCCATATAAGCTAGTGATTGGTTAAGGTAAAAGTATATAATTTGTAACTATATGATTATTAATAAATAAATACTTGAAAAAAAATAAATTGCATTTGAATGGTAAGGTACTCTAATTCTTGTCCGGCGTTAAAAATAATTACATTTTTCTAACGTTTGGCCACTCTTGATTTAAAGAATGAATGCATATTTTGTATGCCAGGTCTTAACTATTTTTAATGCTTTTTGAAAAAAAAAGTTTATATCATTTTTATATAAAAAAAAACAACAATTTGTTATTTTTTTAAATATCTATTATAATTTTATGTAATCTTTCTAGCTCGAGCGTTTTCTTTAACATAAATCTATATTTTTCTTTTCATCTTTGCTATTTTAAAACCCCTGAGAAAATGTTTAAAAAATTTCCCTTTTACGCCTTAAAAACCATTTCACTTTAACAATTTCCCCATCCTTATAAAAACAATATTCAATGAAATGAAGTATAAAAACCACAAATGTTCTAATCAAATAATAGGTAGTTAAATCTAATACATCATATATCATATTAAAATATACTACAGACCAACGAAAATGCAAATATCTACACACTTATAAGAAGTAGCTGAGCATAAATAACAATAGGTTAAGGATCCTTACATGAATACCTTTATAATAACAAAAAGAAAAAAAAAAAACAAGGAAAGGAAAGGTATATTAAGAACGACATTAGACGACACATAGCCTCCTCGTTTTCTTTGTTTGATCAAAAATGAACCGAAAGAACACCATTAAATCATGCATAAATATCAAAAGAAAACAAAGTAGGAAATACAACGACAAAAATTATAATAACAAACAAAAAGTATACAGATTTTTTTTTATTTATTAATAGTCATATAATTACAAATTATATGCTATTACCCTAACCGAGCACTAGCTTCCAACTGGCCTACCAGTGCGGATGTACAGAATTTTGAATCGAAGATAATTTAGCGCATAATAGGCGCACGTACAGAATTTTGAATCCAAGATATTTTAAGTTTCAAATATATTTTTCCCAAAACATTTATATTTTTTCCAAAAAGGTTCAAACAAAAAGTATACAAATATATTTTATTTATATTTTTCAAATATATTTTTCCCAAAACTTTTCTATATTTTTCCCAAAACTTTTCTATTTTAAAATTGTTATGAGTTTATGCTATAAATCAGGAGGTAAATTGAAGTAGTATTTGATTTTGCCGCTGTTAAATTTTTATTAAAAAATTCCGTCTACTTCTTGTGCATAAGTTGACTTAAATGTATTAGAAAATGTCACTCGTGTAGTTTTTAAATTGTCAAAAAGAAATATAATATTTTATATGTGCGTTTTATTTTATTTATTTTTTGTTCTCTTCCTTTTTCTTTATTTCTTATTGAAGGATTTTTTTTTCTTCGGAACTAGGGAATGCTTTGAAATGCTAATCTTTTTCATGTTATTTATGCGTAAGATAACATTGCTTGCTACTGCTTACTTACTTGTATAAATGGTTATTATAATGACTAAAAAAAAGGATCCTTATAAAAAAAAAATTCTATTGAAAATTGAAACCATAAATTTTCTTATTATTGAATTGAAAACAAATACGAAAATTGTATTACACCCTGCAACAAATTCAAATTTTTCTCATACCTATAAAAGTTAATATATCCGTGAGACAAGAGTCCACATATAGTTAAACTGTAATTTCAGCTTTTCGCCATCACGTCTGAATTCCATTAAAAAGGACTTTAAAATAAATATGTTTCAAAAACATATTTTAGTACTTGTACTTATTTAAAAATCCCTATATTGGTCATAATTTTCCACTTCAAAACATTTCGTAAATGCCTTTTTAAAAATTTAAACCTCCAATATCCTTGATGATCCTAAATTCGATGCAAGAGAGCTTGCTCTGTGTGATATAAATTAATGGACATCCTTTCAATTATTTTGGTTTTAAAAGTGAGTAAAATCGGTGAATAGGTTAAAAGGTTAGAATAATGTCGTGAAAGTACATCTAAACTTTAAATATTACTTTCATATTATTTCTGCCAGACACGTAGAGGTTAATGATATTTTATATTCACCTCAAAAATTTTGTTCACCATATAGAATTTTACACTATATAAATGCATTTTCGCCTAAAAAATGCTTTTCAATCACAAAAATTGATTTCTATAAATATTACACTTTGCTAATTAACTAGTAAGTATGCGAAAAAGCGGAAAGTACCTCTTTGGGGCGTAAAATCCAGTGGTATACTTTATTTTAATAGGTTAGGTCGAAATAAAAAGTTATTTAAATATAAAATTTGCATTGACTCAAACGATTTTTTGAGTGTATTTGAAGCAAAAGGCATCAAAATCTTTTTTGAAATGTCTTTATTTATTGTTTTAATGATGACCGACCATTTTTAGGAGGATGCAATTCATTTATATACAATCCGAAACGTTAGGGTAATAACCTTTCACTTATACTGACATCAGTTAGGCCAGTGTCAGCGGTCCGAATCTTCAAATTAGAAATCATCGTCTCAAAATGGACAGCCATCTTTTGAAAAGACATTTTTGAAATTTTTGGTCCTGAAAAATTTCAAAATTTTCTTCCTAAAACAGATGTTTATAACTTTAATTTTATATTCATATTTATGTCATGTAATGATTAAAAGTGCTTAATATTTGTTTTGTTTTTAATTTTAACTCTAAAGTCCTTTTAAAAGGAATAATGACGTGAAGGCGAAAAACTGAAAACACAGTTTTAATATATGTGCTCTCTAGTTTTAAGTATACACTGATTTGTTCATGTATGAAACTACTGTTGCACAGTGTTATATATTACAAATTAATGACGTCAATGGAAATGAAGTGGTAAAAACACGTGCTTGGGAAGATGAAAAATATAATACAAACGATTTAAGGGAAAACTAGAGGAAAAAAACTGTATTATTTTATTAATTTTTCATATTTGATAAATAATTTGATATAAAAATATTTGCTCTACCTCTCTCATTTTGCGCCATATATAAGATTAAACGACAACATAAAAATCGGTCCGTTTACTTGGAAATTCTCACTGGTAGGAATTCCGATTTGGATGATATGTACATGATATGTGATTGAGGATAAAATTAACGAACCCGTTGGAGAATTGCATATTTGTTATATTTTTTTTAAAGCAACACCATTAAAAGGGGTATAAAAAGATATGCAATGTAAAGATATATCTGTTTTTAACCTAGACATGCAGCTTAATGTTAAGATGGTTTTGTTATCTGAAAACCCAATATAATTTATATATAAATTGCTCAACTAAACTTTTTTTTAAAGATATTGTTTTACTTTTTATCATTTAAAAAGCGTAAGTTTTTGTTTTGATATCTTTTGTAAAAATTCATTAAAAAAAATAATATTTTGTTTTAATCGGTAAATATACAAAAACACAATATTTATATTTTTTAAATGATGAACCAATATCAGCAAAAAATTTGCAAGTTATTTAAATTGTGCGAATTTTTGTGAATATATTCAATTTGGGGTGAAGTTTTAA
Source organism: Delia radicum (assembly GCA_021234595.1). NCBI lineage: Eukaryota > Metazoa > Arthropoda > Insecta > Diptera > Anthomyiidae > Delia > Delia radicum. The sequence continues at coordinate 10,510,945 of CM037855.1, read as the reverse complement.
CCGTGTTATGGGGCGGACTAATTAATAGCAATTTAGGCAATGATGCTGCGTATTTATATTGTGTTAGTAGAATGGTTTGTAATTGTAAATTTTTTAATAAATTTAAGAGACTTGTTGTAAAAATATATAAAAAAAAAAAGAAAGCCAGCCATAGACAAACGTGATTTGGCAGAAGCAATAAACGATGGAAAGAAAATTAAAAGAGCGGTATATTTCATAGCAAGTAATAATAAATGCCAACTTCAGAATTTATACCGGCCTCTAATAACGTAAGACTCTCATCATTGTTCTCAATTTCATTAGATAGATATATCTGCATGATTTTTTTAAAGGAAATGCACATAAAACTTATTTCTAAGAATTCAATAAACTGCACCACATGTAAGAGGGCTATATACTTGTATTGTCGCAAGATAACATCCAGATAAACAATAATAAATATTCGGATGAATATTAATTTTTTCCACCCCGGAGACGGATATCAGTCAAGTGCTCTACCATCTGAGCTATATATATATAAATGACTTGCTAGCACAAAATGTCATTCCTTTCCAGAATATAAAAAAATAAAAAATAATAATAATAATAACAAACAAGTTTTCAATTTATTTTTTGATCAATGCTTGTAATCTTTAACTTCAAGCGCATATATTAGTTCTCATGTAGTGAGTAATCTAGTTTATATGAATGTTTGATGTTTGGCATGGGATTGGTACAGCTTTCAAAACGTGTTCTGATGATGGGAACCTAGAAAACTCCCGAAATAGATCTATTAACACATTCCTGAAGGGGTCGAATAATAAATTTGAAAACCAAAAAACTCTATAGATTATTTGTTAGGACAATATCCTAATTAAGAAATATAGAGTATGGCCTCGAACTTGAATAATTTTCATTTCCAAAAATAAAAAATGTGTACTTATGTGTTTAAAAATAGATTATCAAAAAAATTTTAGATCATTACTTTATAGTTAAAATATTGAAGAAATAGGTACTTATGGGTAACGCATTATTTTTTGTATTGAATTATTTTTTGTTATTAGTTAGTAATTTTTATTTGTATTAAAATAATGCAGAGTGTAAGCTGGTAGTCCGAATAATAACGATAAATCAATACCGCTTCTACACTGTGATTTTAATGCTTTGAAATTCGCTCTCATTTTAAAATTTATACATTTTCTATTTTACGAAATTTGGATTTTGACACAATCTTCCAACCCATATGTATAATTTACTCTTCATATTTAAATTTCGCATTATAAACCTTTTACTGAAAAAAAACATTGTTATCCTTGTATGTTAAAAAACGCCCTTTGTTTGTTTTATGTCATCTAATATGCTTGTATTTTTCTTACGCTTTATAAAAATAATACGGTTGACAATTTCCTTGAACCCTTTTTTTATTTTTGTTGACGCATTATAATAGATTTTTAAGTATAAATGCCAATTTTTGTGTATATTAATATGGAATAAGATCTTTTATATGTGGTTTTAAGGAGTTTATACCTGTGATTTTTTATTATTCCTATACTCTGTTAAAAGGCGTATGTTATGGAAACTAGTTCTTGAAAAAAGGCGTATTATGTGACATTTGCTGTTTTCATTTTCAAATGTGTATAAACAAATTTGTTTCAAGGAATATATCGCACTACTAGTTCAAAAGTGACTCAACTCAAAATTGTTAATTTTTCAGAAATTGCAAAAAAATATTTTCAACTTTATACCAATTGAAACATAAAAAAGACATAACTGTTTTTTAGCAACAGTTAACAACAACAAAATATACTGATATTTCCTTTTAAAAAAAATTAAAATTTTGAGTTAAGTCACTTTTGAACTAGGTGTGCGATATGATGCCGTTAAATCAAGTAAATGTAGGTTGAGTAAGGAATTTATGAATTCCTTACAAAAAAAAAAACTGTTGTACAATAGATTAGAAAATAATATATAGAATTTATTATTATAGGGAATTCAAGCATGTGCTTGATTGGCAAATATTTTTAGTTCTAATTAGAGATTGTAGATAGATAGTTGATTAGTATAGTTGATGTGTAGTGGGTTTTAATAATAAGTGTTAGAAAGTTTAATGATTTTCTTCTCAACTAGTTATACCTACAACACACACTAGGTTTGTGTTTTTTTAAGTAGAACAAAATTGTTCCATTTTGTAGCACCGTGTTTTTTTTTTTGTTTATGTGAAAAATAATTTGAAAACTTCATTTGCATATTTTTTCTTTAAGAAATTCAATTCCAATTAATAATTCCATTGCAATTTTTGATTATTCAAGCTTATGCTTGATTGTTCTTTAACATCCATTAGATACCACTAGTTTTTCATAGAGTTTATTAGAATTTGTGTGTTTTTAAATGTTTATTATAAAACTCTTAACAATTTTTCTTATTTATAAACCCATACTTTAAACATCATGGTTACTTATAACCAGTTACTTGTTGCTATTTTTTGTCTTTAGCTGCTTTTGCCAACTTATTTATTTTTAACGTTGGCGGCTTCTTTTCATTTATAACAAGTGATGTGTTACTGCCAACTAGGACTTTTAATAATATTTGTTATATAACTGGGAGAAAAAGAAAAGAAGCAACAGAACAAAATTTAGAAGCCTGCTGTATATTTAACTATAAACTTCCTACTCTTTTATCTATTATTTCACTACAGCCAGAATGGGTAGTTAGTAGATATTAGATGCTCAAAGAAAAATGTTTGTTAAATAAGAAATATTTTAAATTACAGTGTGCAACTCGAAAAATAAAACAAGGCTACTGGCGATTGTTCCTAAATTCTTAGGCCAGGCTGATTTTAATTGTGTACACTATCTGTTTTTTATTTAAAATTGTATGTATAAAAAAACTTCGTTTAAACATGCAAAACTTTAATTCAATTTTCCGAAAAATATAACCCACAGGTTAAAAAACTGGGCACGCCGTTAAATCAGAGTGGCCGAAATATTTCGGATGAAAGGCAGTACACTTTTTTTTTTTAAAAGAGAAGCAACTCTCAGGAAATTCTACCTATTTATTAATCTGTAGCTTTCTTTGGTAAGGGGCTAGTGGATAGATAAAAGGTGGGGCTACAGACATGGCATCACTGTAATTGCGCGAGATGATAAGTCTTAGAACTGTTGTTGCTCGCCACCTGATGGAGAGTTGGCGAATTTTTTTAAGCTTTTTGGTTCATAGCCTTCATTCATTATTTTACTTCGGTGGGGTTAAGTGCTATGTGGACACCGAAATATATTCAAATATTAAATTCCTCAATACAGTTTCCACGGAATGCGCAGAGTCAGCATTTAACTTGAATTTTGCTGGATCAAATGAATCAACATCTTACCAGTTTCACTGAAAAGCACCTTGATTTTTTCCACATTTAAAAGTGAACTTAAAATCGATTTGGGGTAAAGACTCGTCAGTGGTTAATGTTTGTGTCAATTGAACAAAGTATTTTGTATTGTTAAATTGCTGCATATGAAAAAGTTTTTACTTTGTCTCGTAGTTGGTTTCAAACCCGCAGCCATACATCAGGCTATGACTCGTAGCATTAACTCTTAGCGAATTGAGCCACGGTCCACACTGAGAAGTTTTGTCATTCAACATTTATTGTTTTTATTCAGAAGAGACAGAATTGATTAATTATATGAAAAATTTTCTTATCTCACAAAGTTTTTACTTTGCGTAGTAGTGAGTTTCAAACCCACAGCCATATATCAGGCTATGACTCCTAGCATTACCTCTTAGCGAGTTGAGCCACGGTTAACACAGTGAGGTTTTGTCATTCACAATTTATTGTTTTTAATCAGAAGAGACAGAATTTACTAAATATATGAACAATTTGCTTCTCTGAAAAAGTTTTTACTTTATGTCGCAGTGAGTTTCAAACCCACAGCCATACATCAGGCTATGACTCGTAATATCACATCTTAGCGAGTTGAGCCACGGTCGACACCACAGTGAAGTTTTTTCATTCACAATTTATTGTTTTTAATCAGAGAAGGCAGAATTAACTAAACATATGAACAATTTGCTTGCTCTTTTCTAATACTATTGTTGTATCGTTTTCACAAGTAACGTATGCGGAATGAAATAGCAACAAATTTTGCGTAGCTTAATAAAAAAAAAAAGTAATTGTGCTATCAAAATTTTGACTTTACTTTCCACATCTTAGCTCATGTCACTGCAGCAATTTTATGAAAATCAACCATATACATTTTTTTAAATAGCAAAAAAAGAAAAACAACTTAAAAACATATTTGTAATATTTTAGATAATCAATGTTATTGGAAGAAATTGAAAACAGTTTCCCTGTTTATTACAGCTAGAATGTTAATGTGTAGTATATTGAATGAAGGATATCTAAGTAACAATAATAATGACCAAGAATATTACTTGTTCCATTAAAAAAGTGCAATTTGACCGACTTATCCATGAGATCCTGGATTAAAAAAGCAATTTCTAGATAAATCGCTAAATCGTATATGCAGCTTGCAAAATAGGTTTAATGCGATGGAAAAACATTTAAAATGTTCCTTAATTATACGCAAATACAAAATGCCGAAAGAATAATGAAGCTGTTTCTAAAACATAAGAAGTAACCTTAAATCTTCAATTTACAAATGAGATCAAAACTAGTCAAAAACGACATTATTTGCAACATTGACGATTAGTAATATTTAATCTTAGATGTCCATAAATGGCAGGGAAAGCACTTTTTCGAGGGAGATAACTTTACTTATTCGAAAATAAAAAATTTGAAGTAAACTAATATTCAAATGTACAATAATCCAATCAACAATTTTGAAAAGCAGCTCAGAAAAATCATCGAAACATCGAAGTTTTCAATAAATATGGACAAAGTACCTCCAAAAAGTAAAATTTCCGTTAAGTTTGCAGTAGTAAAAACCACAGTGTTTCCCGTTTTGTTGCAATTTCATTCCGCAAACGTTAATTATCACATTATTATGCGCATTATTCACATTCATTGGTTGGATAGCAAGTGTATGTTACAGATACAGCAATTGTTTAAACTCCTACTAACATATATTCTTCGAGTGTATTTATGTTTAAAATATGTTACAACTAACACTAAACTTATAACTATGTTGGGGTTAGGAGGAATATTTGTTTGGCTCTATAATAAATGGCTTTTAAAATATTTTGTAACGGCAACCTACAGTTGTTTTAAAATGTAGTATACAATTTTCTTTTTCTGGCTGTTACGATGATATACTTGATTCTTTTTTTTTTCTTCTTATTACAAATAAATGAATTATGATAAACACAATTATCACAAATAACAGAAAAAACTAAAAAAAAAAACTGGTTGCAAATATTTTTAATGATTAGATGAGTTGTTTTAGTGTTAAAAATGATTAGAACAATAAAAGAAATTGTAAAATAAATACGAATAAAAAAAAAATAAAAAGTATAAAATAGAAGAGCAGGTTTTGGCCTGAAAACAAACAGAACATAGACTTTAATTTAGGAATTTTTTTTTTCAAACGGAAGTTATAGAAAAAAATGTCTTATCTTTTGGAAATATTTTTCTGGTATGCTTTTTATATTTAAATCTTTTTAATGTCTTAATTATTAAAACTTAAACAAATTATTTATGATTATTTAAACCAAAAAGTATAAAAACATGTATAAACTTCCTTTACAAAAAAAAAAATAACTCAACATCATTCTACATACCGAAAAAACAACATTATGAATAAGAAGATTTTTACTTGAGATAGTAATTTTTTGTGTTTTTTTACATGTTTTTTTGTTCTTGTAGTTTTCAGAAGCCTGGGTACCACCATATGTACGACGAACTGATGCATTATTAAATTTATGCAACATTTTGAATGGTTGGATGATTTTATTAAAACAACAATTTTTGTTAATTGAAAATTAGCATATTATTAATAGTACACAAAAAATACAACACATAATTTAAGGAAAACTCTCAGCCCTATACAAATTAATCAAAAGCTAAAAAAAGGTGATGATAAAGTAATAAAAATGAGGAAATTAATTTGAAATTTACCTTAAAGATTAGGGTTTTTGATATGAAAACCTTGTTAAAATATAACTTATACGGTGGATGAAGTTTTTTTTTAAAGAAATATTCGTATTCACATCAAGAATACAGGATAATGCTCAGGAAAATCATGTAACATAATGTGTTTCATATAGCTCACGTATTTTGGAAAAAATTATTTCATCAGTTACCGATTCCATAAACAAATGTATCATATAAAAACATATATGATCAAAAGGAATGCAAAATCTGTTTCATTTCCTAGGAAAGCAGGATTTTTTTGGGGAATAATCCCGAAAATGGTTTCACGCTCGAACAATAAATTATAAAATTACACTACAGGACAAATTCCACTTTTTTCAGAACCTCTCTTTGCAATACATATTTTTTACTACACTTAGGTACGCTGAATACAAATCTTTGACGAAAGCGTTTAAATTTTGTAAAATTTTTGACAAAATAATTAATTTTCATAAAATGTCCTTGAAGTAATTGCTCCACACATAAACACGAATTATCATTAAAAAAATAATTTTTCTTTAATTACAGCTATTCTATACAGAAATAAATTACAAAATTCTGTTTGTAATATTAAACAAGTGTCATAGAGTATTTTTGTAAATAAAGGGTCCGCCAAATAACTTTTTTTTTTTTGAAAATGCTATAAAAAAAACTACTGAATATTTTCTCAAATTTCTTTTTTTATTTGAAAGTACAATCCTTCCGGTTAATAATGGAAAATAATTTCATTCAAATGGCTGTCTCGGCTGGCCATGCAGTAGCCTACACGATCGGTCCAATTTTTAAGCACATTATCGATTGTGTGCAGCTGTATTTCATCCTCGTCAATTTTTGTGAACAAAAATTCGTTCAACATGGCCCGATAACGATCGCAATTGACTGTAACGGCCACTCCTTGCTCATTTTCGAAGAAAAATGGCCCAATTATGCCTCCGGACCAAAATCCGCACCAAACAGTGACACGTTTTGGGTGTATCGGCACACATTCTGCAACATTACCATGATTTTCAAAGTAATGTCGCAATATTTCCCAGCGTTGTTCAAGCGTATACACAACTATATTCGTTCAGCGGAAGGATAAAACTAAGTGTTACTATTCACAAAATAAGCACTAGTTGAAAAAAAAAACGTTAGATGGCGGACCCTTTACAAAAAAAAAAGTTTTTTAAAATGGCACCAACAATGATGATTTGTAAATCCAATTGTTGACGTTGATTTTTTTGTAATTTTGAATTTTTCTTTTTAAAGAATTTTTATATGAAAAACTACAATTTACAAGGATTTCGAACAGAAAATTTATTGGAAATAAATTTGAATTTAAAAATGATGATGTTGAATTTTGCAAATTCCATTGTTGGTGCTACTGTTTTTTTCTATGTAATATAAAAATAGCAACCGACATCTACAAACTAGTCATGTTAAAAAACATTTTTAAAAACTTTTTTGCAGTTTTATAAACTCGGTGGGTCATTTTGGATTTCAGGCTAAATTGGGCTAATGATATCAGATGAGGTCCGAATTTATATCTGAATTATTTTGAGTATACTATATTAAAAAACTAAATAAAAAATAAATTTTTTTAAAATTTAGAATTTTGGGAATTCTTAGCATAAGTTGCCTTTTCACAAATGGGACATATTCGGCAGAAATTCGGCTCGGATTAAAAATAAATCGGTTTCTCCATTTAGAACCATTTGCAATAAAACGTCCGTGGGGAGGGGTGGGGGAGTGTGTAACGACAAATTTATTTTTAAGGGACACAGCAAATTTATTTTGAATCGACTCCAAAAAAAACAAGCAAACAAATATATTAAAATTCTGATGATTCTCGTTCGGGAAAACGTGAAATCATGATAAGGAAACCCATAGCGTCCCGAGTAAAAAAATTATATATTGTCTTATGTTTTTTCATCTTAAAATATATTATAATATGTGGTGTCATTATTATGAAATTATAATGTGGTAACATGCACTCAAAAAAATAAGTTAGTAGAAAAGTTAGTAAAACGCCTTGTAAATCAAATATACTATTTTTCAGCAAATTTTTTGCTAAAATTATGTTTTCAACTAAAATTTTAGTTATACTAATTCAGCACTTAACTGTTTTGAACTAATGTTTTACTAATATTTTACTAATCTTTTATTAATTTATTTTGCTAAAAAAATTGTGCTGAAAAGCACATTAAAAGTGTGGACGCCAACCAGATTTAAAGATATACGCAGAATGCTGTAGATGTCACGACATGTCAAGATGTAGTACTGGCGAGGGAAATGATAGTAAAAAGAACAACTCTTGTGAGACATATAAAAAAATCAAACATGGAAGATTTTTGTATCTTTTTTTCATACATAATAGAACCAAAGGACACCAACAATGTGTATCGTATACATATAAACTGCAGATTTAAAAAACTTAAATTTTGTGTTGTAACCGGATTGTCAAAGTAATTGTCTATTAATCAAAAATAAAAAATAAAATATTTAAATTTAATAAGATTAAATGTGTATTTGTAAACTAAATGATTATAATGAGTATTAATGTAGTGTGGTCAAATTGCAAACAAATATACGTCCAGATAGACAGAATAAAGCGAAGCACAAGGACACACAATTTTGTATGTTTCATTTTCTTGTTGCAAAAATGGGTTGTATATCTCATACTTTGTTATTTCGTTTTGCTTCTTTTCTAGAATGATGCCATCATTTAGACAACCTTTGATGTAAGTAGGTGAAAGATAATTTTTTTATATTATATATAATTATTTTTCCATTTTTCAGTTATTAAATTAATTCGCATTATCAATGTGGGATTATGACAACGTATTTATAAATTATGTATTTGTAAATTATGTTTAAAAGTATAACAAAAAAAAAATTTTAAGATTTGCAGGAAATAAATTAACTAAAGTATAATTTTGCCACCAATTTTTATAGTTTTTTTTAGTCTACTAATATTCAGCAATAATATTAGGAACTTTCAGCAAGGATTTTTTAATTTTGAATCAACTAAGTGCTAAAAAATCAGCAAGGATTTTTAATTTTGAATCAACTAAGCGCTAATTTTCAGCAATATTTGCAATCATCCTCCTGGTTCAATTATGACTACTCTGCTAAATTGTATCTGACTTTATCCACTTTTTTTGAGTGTATCTTACTAAATATATTCAAAAATAAACTTTATTAAATAAGATATTTAGCATATATGCTATATATAATAACATATGATAGATCTATTGTCATATATAATAATACATTCTTATATATAGCACAAAATGTTATCACATATGGTAACATACAAGCTATATAATTTAAGATATAATAATATATGCTGCCTAATATAAAAAATTTTATGTGGTATATAAGAATGCTTATATATGGTGCCATATGAATAATGCAATTCAATATATAATTATATATGACAGAGATGGTCCAATATATTTTATATTTTTCATGCGTATAAGCCTTAAATATATTTAAGTATATAACCTCGTATATAGTTATATATGCGCAAATGTCCAAATTATTTTTCTTTAATTTTGTTTTCAAATTTTGATTAAAACTAATATAGTTCATGGGATAAAAGTAATTCCGATTCCGATTCTCAAAATGTTCATTCCATCCAATAAAAATTGCTTATCTTTGTGGATCTAGTTATAATCCAAGTAGATCTAAATTCATCGCACGGGATATTTTGGAATCCATCAGGATCATAAATTAGATATTTTTGGATGCCCCAATTTTGAAATCAATTTTGAGCCAACTTCATCCGTTAATATATGTGAGGGATCTTGTCGGATATTACTGGATTTCCCAATTTTGAGATAAACTTGGATAAGAATAAGTATAGATCTATATCAAATGAGATCTGGTTTTTTATTTGAGATGAAACTTTTTTTGATCGGGGTCTAAAAATTAAATTTTCTCTAATTGTGCAAGAAATTTAACCCAAAATTAATATTGTTTTAAAAGATCAAGTTGTTTTGGTGATAGTTTGACATAACAATCATCTGTCAAATCTGTAGAGGGTCTACTTCTTAAACTATAATAAGAAGAATAAATAATACGAAACTATAAGATTAATATATATTTTAATGCTCCAACATACTTTGCACTTAAATAGTTTATTGAACTCTAAAAATATTTTGTAAATCATGGCTAAATTCTTAGAATTTTATAAAGAAAAAAATAAAACTCAAATCTTGATTTTTTAAAGATCATGTCAAAATTTAAACTCTTTAAGCAACAAAAAATATTCACTATAAATTCAAATTATTTTTTTTTGTTGTTCCTTGGTTTTATTTACGTTTAACAAAAAAAAAAGTGTCTAAATTGTCAAAAATCAAAGCTTGAAAATAAACTTCTGTTTAATGTCTACTACAAAATATTTTGTTTTGTTATATCCAAGATTTTTAAAGCTTTTTGTTAAATATAAGCAAAAAAAAAATACTATACTTTAAAGATTTCTTTAAGCTGATATGTCAGCCAGACCATAAACAATCTTATAAAAAACACCAGGTATTCCTTTTTTAAAATACTTAAAATAAATGTTCTTTTCCTTAAAGTTCTTTTTTGCACTGCTTCTTTTCTTTTTATATTCAATAATCTCAATCTTTGAGCACAAAAAAAAATAAAATAAAAATAAATATCAAGATCTTTTCTTCTACGTTTTTTCCAGAATTATTTTAAAGGATTTTATTGTAAGCTTGACTTGATTTTAAATACAATTGATTTTGCATATTGCAATTTATTTTTTTTTTGGTTGTCTAAGTTTTTTTTTTCTTTTATAAATAAAATGATCTTTAAGAATGGTTGTGTCACAAAGACTCCAACTGCAAAATAAAAGGAAGATGCCTTTTGAATGATGACCTTACAAATCACGCTCCAATTTATAAGATCGATAGGTTTAATAAGAATATATACAAAAAAAAAAAAAAAAAAAAAAACGAATAGAAGTCAATTACATGTTGCAAACAACTTAAAGCAACAGAAATAACCATCATCAGCAGCAGCTCCATCATCTCTCCCTGCTTGTCATGATCATGATTTAGAATGGGAACAGGTTTTCTGAATTTAAAATCTATTTTAAATAATCACATTTTTTTGTTGTATTTTTTATGGAAGCTACTCTATTTCTAGGAAGAAAAAACTAAACTTGTCTGTACATTTTTATAAAAGTTTTAATTTTAGAAGTTTTAAGTTAATTTTTTTTATTGGAACAAAAAAAGTTCCAAAATTAGTAAAAAATGGGCGCAAAATATATTATTAAAATTTAAAATTTCAGCTTTATTCAAAAAAAACCCTATTTTTTGATTAAAAAAGATATTTTTAAAAATTCTATATACTCAAAAATCTATTTTTTGAGCCTTTTTTAAATTGTTCACAAAATATTCAAATTCAATAAAATTTTTAATCAGTTGTGAAACTTTTTTTTTTTGGATTTTCTTTTTAAATTTTTGTGCCTTTTATGAGTATTTTTTGAAGTCGAATTTTTTGACAATAAAATTTAAAATTTTAAAATTTCAAAAATATGTGATTTATTTAATACAATTTCGACTTATAAAATACAAAACTTTAAAAAAGTATCAATGTGCGCCCCGTAGGATAGTTGGTAGCGTGCTGGCTTATCAGTGCGGGGGTCATGGGTTCGATTCCCACCAGAGGCACTAGTCTGTTTTCTCTACAACGCGCCGAAGGCCATAAGAGCTAGTGCTCGGTTAGGGTAATAGTATATAATTTGTAGTTATATGATTATTAATTAATAAAATAAAAAAAAAAATAATAAAAAAGTATCAAAATTTTGTTGGCTGGGTTCTTCCATATTACAGATGTTCCACCTCAATGCGACTACATATTAAAGTTGTCAATTATTTATTTCAAATAATAACCCTGCTGATGGTAAAAAAAAATATACTTTTATTTGGTAATGGTTAATTTCTATATAGAATAGTGGGGCCATCTGTGTATGTGCAGGGGAATGCCTGCGAAGGGGAACGCTTAGATCTCGCATCAACACTCTTTCTGACAGTCACGCTGCACTGAGGGCCTTAATGGCTTATAAGGTGTCGTCTGGGTTGGTCATGGAATGCATTCAGACTCTCAATAGGCTCGGTAGGGGCAACTCTCTAACCTTAGGGTGGATTGCTGGTCATGATCTCTTTTTCCAGTAGGGGGTCTAGGCGACTCTTGTCGCTTGAAAGGGGGGTTTGAGGACCCTGGCGTCGTACTTAACTGGACACTGTAATCTCAGATACCATCTGCACAGGAAGGGTCAATCGGATACGGATATGTGCAGGTTTTGTGAGATGGTGTCTGAGACCTCGGAGCATGTTCTCTGCGAATGTCCCAGGCTTTGTGATAGGAGACTTAGGTTTCTAGATGATCTAATCTAATCTATATAATAGTGGCAATTGTTTTATTTTAATTCTATCTTAAAAAAATATTTCTACCAAATCACAAATTTTTCTTAAATTCACATCTATTTTTGCCATTTGACGACTTTAATTTTGTATGTGCAAAAAAAGGTTAAGGGTTCGACAGCTAAAATATTTATTTTAACAAAAACTTTGAAAACAACAAAACGTACGAATTCAAGAACAACGTTTTTTACATTTTACGAATTTAATAAAATTTACGTTTTCAATTCCCCACTAATTTCAAAATATACACGAGTATTTCTAAATTGTCAAATAGATAGTAAAAATTTCATTATATTAATTTTATGTAGGAATTATACCATAAAAACATTTAATCATGTGAAGTTGGTGTAACTAATGGGCAGTCCGTAATACAAAAGGCTGCTAAGTAAAGCTAGGGTTAGGAGTTGCCACGTAATATATTCCATAATACCAATCTACTACCGAGGTTTTGCTGGGGTGATCATAATTTGTTTAAGACAAAATTACACTTAGAATACTAAGTAAGTAGAGACCACTGCAAATGTAGTTAAAAACAAATGATATTTCACTTAAAGAAAGGACGACTTACATTTCAGAAATTCAACTGACATTGTTATTTGTTTTTTAATGTTCAAAAAACTCGTAACAGTTGTAGTAAAAATTAACCACATGTTAGTAAAAAATAAACAAACATTTATTTTTTTTTAGAAATGTTGAGGTTAAGAAGAAGAATAAATATTTTTCTCTAAAAAATTATACACACTATTAATCTTTATATAAGACTTAGACTAGTTTCTGCCTCTTTTATGCACAGGCGTCATCAGTGATTTTAAATTTAAATTGTATTATTATTTGCGTATTTATAATTGTCAGATTCTCTAATATATGATAATTTTTCAATAACCTGCGGCTGTAAGAATCAAACCTGCGCTCTTCTTACATCACAAATGTAACAATACCAAGTCATGGCCGTTTAGCGATCACACCCAAGTATGGCCTCGAATGTAATGCAGCTAAATTGCAGTTTTCTTTCCTATTAGCTTTTCTGTTATTGTATTGTCACTCAGAAGTGACAACACTAACAACACAAATATTCTATTTTTAGGTTTTTTGTTTATTTTTCTAATCTCCTCCGTTTCTATTTCACAATGTTACCAGATTGACGTGTGGTTTTTACGTTCAGTGTTGACAACTTTTGCGTTTTAAGTTGAGACTTCGCCACAGGGCAAATTGTATTTTTTTTAAATGACAAAAAAAAAAATACTGTAAAAAATTAATGTAAAATCATAAAACAGTCATTTGATGTGGTTTGTTTTTTTAAATGAACTATAAGGTTAGTAAAAACATTTAATTTGTTATACAAATGACTGACATTTACATTAAAAATAAAGAAACTGCATTACCATACAAACAACTACATATTTTTAAAGCAGAAGTTCCCTAAGTGTATACAGTTTAAAAAAGCACACAGTTTAAAAAAGCTCGTGCAGCATTAAAGTTTTTTTCGAACGTAACTTTATCATTGACATGAAATTGTCCCTGAGATCAGTTCAATAATTACACTCACAATATTTTTTCCGTGAAGACTACTGAATATACACATTAAATTAACTAAGAATTAGTTAACCCATTAATGCCCAAACTTTTTTTTTTTTTTTTTTTTTGGTACAACATTTTTTGAACACTCTCACTTTTTTTCAGAGCTTGCTAAATTATAACAACTCTGCTGTCAACTTAAGTTGACAATGGGCATTAATGGGTTAAAAAAGGACTACTTTTCGTTTAAAACAATTGTATTTTCTAGTTTATTTTCAACTGTTAAAAAAATTAATTGACAAAATCGGTAAAAACAATAGAATTTTTTTCGTTTATTTCAATACTCAATATAATATAAAAACTTTTTGTTTTGAGTATAAGATTTTAACTGAATATTTTAATTTTTTAAAATAGCGAAAATCCGTGTTTTTGTTTATTTTGGTTTATTGAGTAACAGACAGGAAAGAGCAAAAAAATATATTTCTTTAGTAATTTAACTAAATATTCAACTGAAACAACTTTACGGATTAATTTCTTAAATAACTGTTGTGGAAAAGTTGTTGAAAAGTGTTGTTTATGGAAAAGTTCTTGTGAGTGTACAATTGTTGGAAACAATTATTTTCATCCTTCCATTAACAAACCAATGATTTTCACCTTTTTATGCATAAAGATCAATTAGATATATTCGCCTAAATAGAAAGTTTAAAAAAAAAAAAAAAAACGTAACTCCCCCCCCGAAAATAAAATATGAATGTCTTAGCACGACCTACGTCAATATCATAACATGTATAACCCTAAAGTGTGGAATAGCAACAAAAAAAAGCAAATTCCAACTGACAATGTTAAAATGATCTGTATTTTAAACCACACTAAAAGTAGTGGGTAGGTTAAAACTACCAACATAACTGAAATAGCATTACGAGCTGCTATAACTAAATATAACAAGAAAAGGTATTTTCAAAAAAAAAGAAGTAAAAACCCTTCCATTATGTCTATGATTTGTTAAAAACAAAATGTTGTTCATGATGTAAAAGATGGCAATTGATTGGTATTACTTCATACTATTAGCCAGATTTAAAGTCTGTCTATTCCCTACTCCATGCCACCAAAATAGTGTTGATTGAACTTTAAAATAAGAAACGTATTTCATAAAAAAAAAAACTATCTATTATAATGGCAAATTACTAACAAACTAATAAATATTACGTAGGTTTTTTTTTTAAAAACATGATTTTTTTTATGTTAACCTAAAACTGGACTTTTTCGTTAAACGTTTTGTGTATCACATTTGGGATAAAGGTAATAATATTAACTACATCAGTCAGTGTCATCATTACTTTAGGGCTAAAAACAGGAAACAACATTTTTAAAATAGAAAAAAAAATAAGTTTATAGAAAATCCGTAATATGTTTTAGGTATAAAAATATTGCGAAATACCTTTAACAGACAACAATAGCAACGTCATCATCATCATCATTATTGTAAGTTATTCTTCTACTTCTTTACTAACAACCCAACTAACTGATCAATCGATCAATTCTTGAAATACAGCCCAAACCATTCAACTAACAATAGCATCAAATCTTATGAAATACAGACACATATTGAGCTGGTTAATGTTATAAAAAGCTTATAAAAGTCAGCTGACTTTTAAGAAATTTCGATTTTTGAAATAGGCGTAGGTTTAGGGGGAACACACAAACATCTATGTTTAAGTTGCTTTATTATAATTTCTGCTTAATTTTTTGAGAAAATATTCATTTAGTATTTCACGCCGCAAATATTCAGCAGAAACTAAATATTTAATTGTATCAATTAATATTTTAATTGACTTTTAAATATATAAATATATATTATATTTTAGACATAATTCTCAAATTTTATAAAATACAAAATACATTTGCAGTTTACAAACAAAACACAAACAGACACAGCATTACCAACAACATATACACATACAAACGTGTCGTTCACACACTTTTCTTTAGTATCATAAATTTGTTTTGAAGATATTTATTTATAGCTCCTTTTTTTCTTTTCATTTTCAACAAAAGTTTTACTTAATATTATCATTGCCGTGATAGGTGCAAATCAATTAAAATATTAATTGCTTTAATCAATTTTTAAATCGAAACCCGTTTTTAGTTTTTTCTGTGTATGTTGATCATACTTACTGATGTTTTAAGTGGTTACGCTCTTTAGATTTATCTTATTTATTAATTTTTATTTCACATTTTAATAGCTTGAACTTTTTCAATTCAAAGTGATTAGGAATATCGGAAAAAGCTCAGACTATCCCTGGATTAATTTAAATAATTAAATCCAACTCCAATTCCTTAATAAAGCACCAGATTTAAAGTTTCTAAAAATACTTATTTTTTAAATAACAATAATACTTGAAAGTCTTTAGAAAAACTTTATACATCATTGGCGCCTCTTCATTCATTGCTTTAATAAAAAATTCCTTAATATCATGCAGATAATTATATATTTCATAAAATTTTATGAAATCTTGCATTAGCATTGTCAATTGTTGTCAATTGACAACATCCAGTGCAACTTCATTGCTTTAATGCAAAAATTCATTAATATACCTCTAAAGTGAAATATAAAACGTTCCAATAACCTTTTTATTTTATGTTAATATAACTATAAAAGCAAGAGGTGTAAGTCAAAAAAAAAACCTTGTGCAATTTCATTGTTTTAATGAAAAAATGCATTACTATGTCTGTAAATTGAAATATAAAACGTTCTGATAACTTTTTTATTTTATGGTAATATAACTTCAAAAGTAAGAGGTGAAAGTCAAACAAAAACCTTTCATAAAATTTCGACACATCACATTCTATGTCTTATTTTATAAGATATATAGGCTTTCTCCTCCCTGTCCCCCTTAATCATCCCTTAATCATTTATCATAAATATTTTTTGCTCCCATCTCTGTTATCATATAACAATTTTTGTATACAATTGTTGTGTATGTAACAATCTAACAAGAAGGTGATATAAGTGGTACGTAATGCTTAATGTTTTCTTGCTGCTGTGTTGTTTCTTAGCTGTTGTATTGTATTTGTGGCTGATGTTGCCAAGAAAGACAAATGGAACCAACCTGTGCTTATGGTGCTATAGCGGCAGCGCTAATAAGCAATTGCCAAATTGGGTTCGCGTGAGTAATCTCGCGCTTGATTCGTGCGATCAATGTAGAAAACTATATATAAGAATTCTTTCTGAAAAGCAACAAAAAAAAAAAAACATTTAGGGCGGAGTTGTAGCAGCACCAGCAAGCGAGCAACAAACAACCATCCATCCACCACCATCACCGATGGGGGCACTTAAAACGTCGTCATCATTGTCTTTAAGGAACTAACAAATAAGAAAAAACGAATGGTTGTATGGAATGATAATCATGAGTACTCATACCAATGCAACAACAACAAAAACAACGTTAACAATTGAAACTGTTTGCAACCACCACCAAGCAACATTTAATGATTCCTTTTGATGGAACATTGAACAACTGCACTTTTTTCATTCTTATTCGTCTTGCCGATATTGCTGTTGTTTTTGTTTACAGTCACTCATTCATTTTATTTTTGGTGTAACATCATTTTGCCAGGTTTAAAATTCATCATAATTTTTAGTGTTTCATTTCGTTTTGATGTTTTCTTATTTGTTGCTGCATTGCGACTTTTTCGTTTTAAGTAGACATCAAATGCAACTACACCTATACCAAGCAACAGCAACAAAAACAATAACAGTAACAGCAACAGCAGCAAGCCTAATACAGAAAGAGGTAATTTCTGAGGTGTAATTTATATATTTTTTTTTTTTTTATTTTCCGTGTTCAATTTCAGTTCAAAACATTTCTTACCAAGGTTCTTACTTATGTAGTTTTTTTTTTCCTTTCATATCACATCTAAACACTTCGGGTGTTATTCTTTTAATATTGTTGTTGTTATTTGGTATAATACATTTGTATAAAAGTTTTAACCTTTGGTAAGACAAAGAGCTCAAAAAGTAGACCAATAATGTGACTGCTTTAATCATGTTACGATAAAAATCTCTCTTTTTTCGGTTATCATATTATTTTCTAGTCTAAAATCACAATATAGTATTTATTATCATAGTGCTCTCTCTAACTGCAGCCATATTATAGTTGCGCCAACTATAAGATGATCAGTCTGTCAGCTGCCAGTCCGAACAAATTAAAAAATTTAAACAAAAATATTAAATATAAATATAAAAACTCGCTGCGTCATGTTAATTGAATTGGTGATATTTTTAGTGGAAGAAGGAGCCTAGGCGAAAGTTAAATTGGAGCCATGGGAGCTTAAGCAAAAGTTAAATTGACACGCATTAAATGAAGATATTGTTTATTATACATAAAGTAAGTAGTTTATTATACATTAAGTAAAAAGTAAAAAAAAAAAAACAGTTTTATATTTTAATTTGTTGTACTCACGCAAAATAAATTGTAAACGAACAAATGAAAGAGAAATTTATTTAAACCACAAGTGCTTTTACGGCTGTAGTACGATATAAACATAATATGGTAATAAATAATGACGAAATTCTTTTCCGTGATCATAATATGATGATTGCGACTATAATATGGTTATAGTACAAATATTATGATTGTTACAAGATCATTATATTTATATTGAGAAACAATATATTATTTTTCCTGGCAAAATAAGATTTGTGCTAAAAAAAGAAAAAGTTTATTTTTGCTTTTTTAGATACTAAAATAAATATAATAATAATTTTGTATTCATCACATAGCTACAAAATAATAATTTATGCAACTGCTTAAAAACACAAATCTTATTCGTCAGCGCAAAGACAATCCTATTACTTAAATTATTTTAAAATAAGTTTATTTTGATATATAAATTATTAAATAAATATACGTTTGTACTATTTCTAGAAAACATGCATTACTTTTTAATACAGCTTCAGCAGAATGCTGGGAGAATTATGTAGGAATCATACTATGATAATTTATAAACATTTACATAACCATAATATGATAATATTGAGATCAACTGGAAACCTTAGTGTAGTAATCTAATTATAATACCAACATGGTAACATGGTTGTCGCAACCAAAAATACAAAAATGTATGATGCTCTTCGAATATAGTTGCCCCAACCATGCTTTTTTGCGTATAGCGGGTACGGAGGCATTTTTTTCCAAACACATGTCGCTTTGTGACAACTAAAGCTCTGTATTAATTCCGTGAAAACGTACTTCAAATAAAAGATTTTAATAACCTACATACTAAAATCAAAAATTCATATAAAATGTTAAAGACTTTAAGTTTTATGGAGCAAGAAAAACGTTTATAACCTCAAAAAGGATTCTTATACAAATTTTTTAAATTTGAGAATTTAAACGTTTTTTAAAACATTTCCTAAACCCTACTAATTATCATCAAATCGCCAAAAAAAAAAATTAATGATTTCCAAAGTAATCACTTTTTCCTTTTAAGTTCTAATCAAGCTAAAAATATGGCTAACCCAGAAGACGTTCTGAAGGGCATTATTTTATTACCGAACTTTACCGAAACAATTCCAGAAGGCATGATAATTGTTCGCTATGTCCCATTTAGTATGTTTCCTTTTAGCAGGTGAAAAAGCGCTTTCATGTGCTCTTAGAAGTAACTGAAAACGAAAAGCGCTCTTTTTGTGTGTCGATAACTTTAATGCTTCAATGTATGCATTCTTCACTACTTCCTTGCATGTATTAGTTACTGCTTCAAAATAATGCTTTCAGCGAAGCATACCAAAATGAATTACCAATTAATTTATTGTATACAAGACGGTTAAGCGCTTTTTTGAAAGCATACAAATGTAGTCACTGCTTGCCAAATCGAGGTTATAGTTTGCTTCAAATGTAGACAACAAAAATGTTTGAGTGTAATTTTATGGTTCCTGGTGGTGTAATATGTATTTTGAAATGAGATGTATAAATTCATGTAACTTTAACTAAATCCAAGCAATGGCTGTAATATTTAATATTTTAATTTGGCTTAAATTTAAAACCTTCATAATTTTTGCGCCGTTAAAGACAAATGATTAACGCTTAATGGATTAGCATGATTAAACAGCAATTAACATATATACAGAATGTTATTTATGTCATCAAAAAAAAAAAAAAAATATTAAAAAGTTTGGCTCAATGTGTCGAACATTTTAGAAATTCCTCATATACGCAATATACATTGAACAGACATTTGAAATTTCTGGTTTCTAGCCAAGCAGTCTCCGCAGGCCGTAGTGGGGCACTTTTATTTTGTAATCCCCATTTCTACACGTTCCTGGAGAATATTTCAAAAAGCATCCTTTCAGTGAATACTCCATATATGAGGCTTTACTAAACCGCTACAGGAAAAAGGAAATAGTATCATTGTCGAACTTACAGTATTTATTTTCGCTTATGATACTTAATATAATCTTTAAAAGTTGTTTTTAATTTTGCCAAAAAGTTAGCGAAGTAGCCGTGTTAAAATATTGACCAAATTATAGAAAAGCTTTAGTATAGTAACTATAATCAAATCGTGGAAAATTAGAGAAATTTGAAAATATTTAAAAATCATCCTTATTTTTAGTTTTTTATATTTATAAAAAAAGTAAAATGGTTTTTTTTTTGTCGATTTAGAAATTTTTACCATTTCACTCAGCTCCCTTTTGGGGAAAAAAATATTTAATATAGTCCATCGCAAATATGTACACTCTAAAAAACGATTATAAATTTACTACTATAAAACGAGTAAAGTTTCATGTATTATTATGCTAATTCGGTAAATTTATACATCAAAATGCGTAAAACTATTTTGCTCACACTTTTATATACAATAATACCCACTTACAGTATTTTTACCAATTATGTGTTTACAATTAAACACATTATGCCTAAAAGTAGTATTATTTTGTTAAATAAAATTTTTACGCACAAAGTTTGTAAATATACTAACTTATAATAGTAATAAATATTTTGACATTTAAATTGAAAAAAAATTAAACAAATTGAAAAAAGCCAAAAAAATCTAAAAAATGTAATTTATTGAGAATTTTAATGAAAAAAAAAATGTATAACTGTAGTATTTGTGATAGTGTTTAGTTTGTAGTTTATTTCCAAGTGTTTGAAGCCTAATTGTGGAAAAATATTTTCAAAATATAATATATGTACAGAGCTTTAAAGAAAAAAATTCTTCATTCGATTTATTCAATCGATTTAAAAATATCGCCAATATTGAAAAAAATTGCCAAAATTGAAAAAATCGCCAAAAATCGCTAAAATTAAGAAAATCTTTAAGATAAAAAAAATCACCAAAAATGAAAAAAAAACATTAAAATTAATAAAAAAAAATCGCTGAAATTAAAAAAAAATCTCCAAATTTGAAAAAAAACGCTAAAATTTAAAGATAATCGCCAAAAATGAAAAAAATCGCGAAAATTTAAAAAAATCGCAAAAAATTAGAAAAATTAGAAAAATCCCTAAAACTAAAAGAAAATCGGCAAAAATTAAAAAAAATCGCCAAAAAATTAGAAAAATAGCTAAAATTAAAAAAATTTCGAAATTAGAAATAAAAAATTTGCAAAAAAAATCGCCAAAAATGAAACAAATTTTCAAATTGGAAAGAAAGCTTAAATTGAAAAACGAAAAATATTGACGAGAAACTTAAAATAGCTGTAAATGTATCTTTATAAGTTTTCGAAACACAGGCGATGTACCAAATAAATTCTCTTTTTGCTTTGCGATGTTTTGTTTCTGAGAAAAACGCGATCTAGGAACCTAGCCAATCAGGCCGGTATTGGGGTTGAGTTTTGAACACCTGTGCAAACATATTTTCAGTTGCTTATTTATTTTTTAAGTTATGGACGTTTTTTATTTAGTCAATTTTTAAAAGGTACATATTACGAAAACTAATGGAGCTGGGGGAAAAATTGCTGCACCATTGTTTAAAACTCAACCCCATTATCCCTACAACGATCCTAAATTTCGATTTGATTGGCTGGATTCTTAAATCGCGTTTTTGTCGAGAAGTAAGCATCGCAGATAAAAAAATAGTATTTATTTGAAACATCGCCTATGTTTCAAAAACTAACAGAGATAAATAAAAGACACGGACAGTTTTTTCTAATTTAATCAATTTTTTGTCAATTATGGTGATTTTTTTTTAAATTTTCGCGATTTTTTACTTATGCCGTTTTTGAATTTTGAAGTTTTTTCATTTTGGCAATGTTTTTACTTTTAGAAATTTTTGGCGATTTTTTTTTTAATTATGGCGATTTTTCATTTTAGCAAATTTTAGTAATTTATTTTTAATTTTGGCGATTTTTTTTAAATTTTGTCGATTTTTTCAGTTTAAGTAATTCTTACATTTTTAGCGTTTTTTTTTCAATTTTGGAGATTGTTTTAAATTTTTGGGATTTTTTTCATTTTAACGATATTTTTCGATTTTAGCGATTTTTTTCAATTCTGGCGGTATTTTTCAGTTTCGCCGATTTCGGCAAATTGTAAATCGATTAAGTTAAAATTAGATTGAGCTCCCAATTATTGAATTCGCAATGATTGAAGAAAAAAAATCATTCGATTTAAAACATCCGATTTAATTTTTTTTTTAAATAGAATTCAATCTTTGAAGCTCTTTATATGTACAACAACTTATATACAAATATTTATTATTAAATTTATTATTATACAACACATTAATAAAACTCTTTCTAAAAACAAATTTTTTGTTTTATTTGAAAATTTTTTTTGGGCTGTAAATAAAAGGCATTTTTAGGGGGTTTTACGCTTATAAATATGTATTTTTACGCATTTTATACGTATAATTGCACGTAAATCATGTTTTTTTACACGAAAATTTGGTAAAATTACTAATTTATTTATAAATTTTATCAAAATTTTACGCACTTCCATTGTAAATTTACCAACTTTGTGTTCACAAACTTACTCTCCATGTGCGTATTTTTTTCAATTACACACATAGAGTAAATTTACCCAACTTATAGTAGGAGTACAGTTTCCTACTATAAGTAGGGTAAATTTCAACAGAAATTAATTAGAGTGTAATGTAAATTATTAATTTGGTACAACGTGTTGTATGAGTGATATGAAATAGTACGTATACGCACTGTAGGCCTAACATGTTTGAATTTTAAAAAAAGCATTTGGAATGGATAATATGCAGCGAATGTTTTCTTCAAAACTAACTGTAAACTACACTTTAAAGCTTTCTGAATGGATACAAAGACATATACAATTTTTTTTTGAAATAAAATAATTTATAGAAATTTGCTACGATATTTAAATTAAATTAAATTATTTATACCGCTAAACTCTTAGAACTAGTTGTGAATTTTTTAAAGAACTTTTATTTTTTCATATTCTTTGTAAATACATATATAAACGCTTGCACTTTCGACATTTCGATTGTGGTTATATTTCTATTCTGAACTCTGATTCTTATTAAGTGTCTACCTTATTTTCTATCAAAAGTTAAAGGTTGTTTAATTTGGGAGAGTCTTTTAAGACATGTTGGGAAAAAATGGGTTAATAGAAAAAAACATACATACTTCTAAATTGATTTTATAACAATTTTATTTTATTATGAATAACACAGTTGAGAAAGAATATTTCGACCAAATTTTCACATTTACGATTCCGTTTTCATGAGCTTTCTCTTTTGACTAAGAACACAAACGAAAAAAATAAATTTCTAAACATACGGCACACATGCACTATTGGTGAAAAATATTTTTTTGAAATTATAATTGATTTGAATGCAATTACGGTTGTTTAAAAGCAAATATTGTATTTTTGACGGTTGGGTTTTGGAGTAATCTACAAAAACTACTGCGTTTAACTTTAAGTTTAAATAATGAAGTTATTTCAAATTTGATAAAAAAAACTCGAAACAACTTCATTGAATAACACTGTGGATCAAATTCAGGTTAGCAAAAGTTAGGTCGATTCTGAGAGTGAGGGGTGAAAATAGAGGCTAAATTAGAAGACCCGTATCGCGGCGTTTGTTTATGTTAGCTCGAATTGTTTTTTAATCGACATTTGAACTTTGCAGTCAAATTCCGATTTTCAGCATATTGTTTATATGGGTTTTTGGCTATAACTCGTCGACTAATTGATATTTTTTCAATCTGTAAATTTTTAATAAATTAATTTTTTTAAAAAATTGATTTAGAAAATTTTTGTGGTGCTTATGAAGCAAAATGTTGGAAAAAACAATATGATGAAAATCGGCATTTGACTGCAAAGTTCGAATGTCGATTAAAAAACAGTTCGAACTAACATAAACAAACGCCGCGATATGGGTCTTCCAATTTAGCCTCTATTTTCACCCCTTACTCTCAGAATCGACCTAACTTTTGCTAACCTGAATTTGTTCCACAGTGTAATTGTAACTCAAAAGCAGTCGTTTTTATAGGTTTTTTAAGCAATAATTACATTTTTTTTAAGTAAAACAACTGTAGTTGCCGTTAAAATAACTTTAGATGCTTTACTACACAAATAACTGTTATGTACTAACTAAAAAATATTGTTATGTGTAAAACTTTTTGTTCATCTAAGGTTTAACATTTACAATTTTTATTTTGTTCCTCTATATTGTTTCCAGATTCCCTTTAACACTTTGTGGCATGCAATTTGTTGAAATTAACTTTAATTGCAATTTGGGGTGTTACGAGCATTTCTTTATATAGTTTTTTTTTCGTTTGATTCTACTACATCTTCTTATGTTTTCTGCTTCCTCCTTAACTTCTTTGGCTATCATACAACAGCGCAAATAAAAAAATACATATTTAAGGTATATTTTTAATTCTGTTATTGGCAACTGACAACATGATGACATATCATTTGGTTCAGTATTCTTTATAGGTACGTACTTGTACGCTCAACTAAAAAAGTGAGTAAAAGTTATAGGAAAATTTGTAGTTGTTACAGAAAAGATAAGTAAGTTTATACCATTTATTTACTATTTTAGTCAAGGGTTGAAAAGTTGAAAAAATTTGTCAAATTTAATTAAAATTTAGTAAAATTTTAGTAAAACCTTAATGGTTAAAATAAAAAAAGTGTTAATGTTATAGACAAATCTGACATAGGAACAGCAAACTTAACTAAATTAAGGGCAATATTTTTAACTATTTCCAGTAAAGGGAAAAAATTAGTGAAATTTAATAAAATTTAGTCAAATTAAGTAAAATTTTAATAAATCTTTAAGCGGTATCAATTTGTTAAAAATATTAATTTTCTTAAACTAAATATATTGTTTTTTTTTATTATTTAGAAAACAAAAATGTTTCTTTAACTTAGAATAAAAAAAAATTGGATTATGAACAAAATACTAAAAATTTACGCTCATTTTATTATATTGATTTAAAAAAATTATTAAAATATTTTGCTAAAATCAGCAACAAAAATAAGTAAAAAATGTTTAGTTTTTTTTTAACAAAGAATAAGATAAAATTTAAAATTATTTTTTACTAAAAATTAATCAAAAAGTTTAAAATGGGGTAAAAAAAAAAACAACATTTTAATACATTTTATACTATATTTTTAATTTGAGTGTACATATGTTGTATTTATTACAATTTTGTTCATGATACTGGGTTGTTCCTCCCGTTTTTTTTTTTTTTTTTTTGTGAGTTAAGAAATTGTACAGAAAACAATAATGAGAATTTTGTAAGTGTTTAAATTGACAAAGGAAGTGTTTTAAGTTGTACTTTTTGAAACGTATAATTTAACATCGACAGGTTTAGAACAGAAGATATGTGTATATAAAAATGTTCAAGCTTATGTTTGGGTGAGGATATTTTTAAAAGATACATAATTCAAATCTGTGTGATTTTTTTTTACACATTATAATTAAGATTTATAATCAAACATAGGCTTGAACACTCAAAACTAAGCTTAATGTTGCTATTTGCTAAAGGTTTTGTAATGTTCAAGCCTATGCTTTAATGTGTAAAACAACATTATATATAATAAAATGTTACTATTTTTTATCATTTTATCTCTTAAGTTATTTAAGGATCACTTTTACTTTAAACCGATATAAACATTAAATAAATTTTGATTTATTAACTGTATATTTTCACAAATACTTTTTATTTTTTCAAAATTTATTTACTTATTATCCTTTTTTAATAACTCCACATATGGTGTCTAAAGAATATATTTTTTTCACTAGATAACACACTTTCAAGCATGTGATTTATAATTGCCATAATAAACTAGTTTTAATTAATATGAATATGATATATAAATCAAATTTGAGTGATTTCGATACACTTGTAAGTAGTCAAGCATGAGCTTGAAACGTTTACGCTGAACTTGTTTTGGACGTGTTTTGAAACAAAACTTGCTATCGACATGTTTTACCACACATTTTTTTTCTCCAAAGCACCTGTTTTGCTCAAAACAGGCAAGTGGAAACACAGCATAAGCGGAAGTGGAAACACCGCATAAGTATACATTTAAAATTTTTTCTTAACCTTCCATATACCATATGCTTGAATGATAAAAACAACATTATACATATTATACCCTATATAAGTTTCTTTAAGATCACGTGTATTTTATATATTTATAAGGATTTAATAAGTTTTGCCTAACTTATTACACTGTGCAACAATAAAGTGTATACCTACCGAAGCCAACGGGAAATGAAAATAGACTATCAATAGACAAAAATTCCCAAATGGTTTTGAAAATTTAGCTCTGGTTTGATGTTATGGCCTTCTTGTGAAAAAAGTGAAAGAAACTGTCATCCTCATCGATAAACCAAAGCGTGAAAAGCCAAAAAACAGTGCGTATACCCGAGAATATTGCTGCAGTGGCAGAAAGTGTGCGTGAAGCGCCATCAACATCAATTCACCGTCGTTCTCAACAATTGAACATTTCGGAGACATCATTGAGACGAATTTTGCATAAAGACCTTGGTATGACGCCACACAAAGTCCAATTGGTTCAGGAGTTCAAAAAAAAAAGTTATTTGGCGGACCCTTTAGATCGCAAATAAAAAAACACAACTTTTTCCAAATGGAGCAAAAATATTTTATGCAAATTCAATTTTCGGATGCATTTTCGAAATTGTTCTCCACCTTCCAAATAAATCGCATATTTATTTAAAAGTATATTAATTAATAATTAATTGCGACTTTCTTTATGACGTTAAAATAAGACTGCACTAAAATACATTACAATCAACATAAACGCAAAGTTGGCTACCCTGAACGTAAAACCTATACGTCAAATTGTTAACGTTGTGAAATGGAGATCTAAAAATAGAATGTCAGTGTTTTATCACATCTCAGTATAATTCATATTGAGACAATCTGACAATTACAAGACACAACTAATAATACAATTGAAATAGAAAATCACTGATGACGATTGTCCGTTAAAAAAAAGATAAAAACTAGTCTTGTTTGATTTTAAAATGAATAGTGTATATAGTATAATTTTTAGCGAAAAACGTTTATTCTTCTTCTTAACCTCAAACCTTTCTAAATTTTATTTTTTTTTTTAATAAATTTCGCATTTTCTGTGTAGCAAATGTGGTCTTATTTTCTCGATTTAAAAAAAAACTGAATAATTTTTCCATACAAAAAATTAAATTGGATGATATTCTTACACACACGCCCTCACCAAACAAAAATAATCAAATAATAATTAAGATTTATGATCAGTCTGGCCTTAAAGAAAGTAGTTAATAATTGTTTACAATATTTTCAATTATTTAATATAATTTATTTAATTATATGCCGTTTTAATAAATTTAATAAATTTTGTGAACAAATATATTAATAGGCCTTTAAATATCCTTTTCAAGCATGTGCTTGACAATTGCCACATTTAATCAATTTTGATTTACTTTTTGTTATGTGTATTTCACTTTAATTTATCTGCATAATTTCACTTACTTTTATTTCAGCATTTAATAGTTTTCTATCATTATTTTTCAAGGATTTTTTTTTTCGTATGTACATTAATTGTCATTTAATTATACCATGACATTAATATTACTTTCTATATAATGAATGTAATTTAAAAATAAAAATTCTTGGAATAATGAAATTAATACAAAAAATCATTTGGTTAAATACATGTAATACGATATTTTTATTTTGACAAAAATACCCAATCAACCACATAATGGCAGCAGTATACAACAAACCAACATAGATGAAAGGACATATGAAAGGACACACCTATTTGGGCAGAATGTTAAAAAAAAAAAAACTGTGATTTTTTCAAATGACAATTTTCACAACAAAAAAAAATCAAAGACATACAACTACGCCTATTTTCAAAGAACAGTACACAGATTTCTTTATTTTTAGGTACTTAAATGTATAGAATTTCATTTGACAATAGATTGCAAAGATATATTTTTTTTGTTTTGTATAAAAATGTTTGTAAATGAAATGTAAATTTTAGTTCATAGACCGCAATTATTTATTGGATAACAATATGTGATTAAAGATTTTAAAAATCTTTTGTTATATTTTGAAAGAAAAAAATAATTTATATCAATTATACTCATAAATAGGGAAACCAGAAATAAGCTGGAGCTTGTTTTTTATTTGAAAGGATAGAACGATTTAGAATAAATACAAGTTGTGATCATTATATTATGAAACTTTTAAGCAAAGTTTGTAAGAGCTTTTTTTTTAGCTTATTTTTTGATATTTGCTTATTTTAGCTTATTTTGTACATATAAGCAACTTTTTGACTTTTTTCTATGAAAACAAGCTTATTTAAGAGTTTTTCTTTCGAAATAAAGCTTTTTATGATGTGCGCAAGCTTTTTTCCATAAACAAGTAGAATAATATGTACGAATGGCAAAAAATTAATTCCGTTTCCAAATTAAAAACGTAAATCATAAATTTTTCTTGTTTTCGATAAATTTCAATGTAGTAATATTTTTCAAATTATTTCAAATTTTAAAAAGATCTATAATATTGTTTTATTATCCTAGTTAATATGTTTATTTCAAAACATTTTAATATGAATAATCTAACTATTTACCGAGTATCAAACCATATGCTTTTATATCCTTAATACTTTAAAAGTTCAAACTTTTTTGTTTTCAATGTTTTTATTGCAATTTTTCAATTCAAGTTTAATACCCCGCCTTTTAGTACACATGAATGTCATATCCGAAAATTTCAAGTTTGTTAACCTTGGCTTATAAAGAAACTGAAAAAAAAAACACAATAAAACTATAACATATGAAGATCTAAATTACTGTTGGCGCTGATTAATCACTTAACAATCCATTTTGGATAATATACAGGTACAATATATGAACACAATATTTCATACATGTTAAGCTACCTTCCATACACAGTACGTACATTAGGTTGGGTCGTATGAAGCGTATTCTATATTCGGCTGAAGTCAAAATCGACGCAAAGAAGCTGCATAAACCATATGTTAATAAGTTCTACTCAATCGAAGTTAATTTGTTGTGTCCCTCAACACAACAACAAAAAAATTTCTAACCCAAATGAAACCCATTTATATGAATTATCACCAACAAATAAAAAAAAATAGCTTTAGTAAAAATCCACACCCTGAAAAACAATATGATTGGACATGACAATAAATTATCATAATATGATTGTAACAATCATAAACATGATTCTGATTGATCATATTATGATCACTGAGGATGATTTTATCATGATCTAGGATCATAATATGATTACGAAGATCATATTATGATTGTTGCGTGTATCACCCATAAACTATTATAACATGATGCACTTTTTTTTGGGTACAGTCTTATCGGATGCCCACATTCCAAATTTAAGGTTCCCTGCTCTCGCCGTTGGGGTGTGATCTCATTTATACCTTGTCTTTTTTGGATTTTTAATGGACCAGGCAACATTCATATCTAATCTAAATTTCAAAATTATCGAAGCAGGTTGGACAGGACGTCAAGCAGCACACTTTCCCATTTTTACACTTCCCTGTAGAAAATGGCAATTAATCGCTTGTCAGTGAATCTCTACGCGGGATTAAGAACCTAAATACTAAATTTCAACTTTATCGGTTTGTCCAGGCCGCTAGGGGCTGTATATTTGGATTTTTACGCCTTTCACGTCAAAGCGGATATCTGCGAGGATTTAGTAATGTACATAGAAAATTTCTAGATCCTCGATTTAGAGCATAGGTCTTCAATGGGCAGATCTGTTCCGTTTTAACCCCTATTTTTACAACGTTTCTGGACAGCAATCCAAAAAAGTATCATATAATATGTTGGATAATATTCGAAGGAACCTATATTTTAAAATTCAAATAACTTCCCAAAGGGGTTTGTGCTGGCCAGCATGGGGGGTACTTTCATGTCGAAGCGAATATTTGCTCGGAAGGAGAAACCCACATGGCACATTTGAAGTTCCTCGCTTTAGCGGTTTCGGCAAACCGCGTAGAGAAAGACTTTTACTTTCTTTTTCTCCAACAAAACAGTAAAGCAGAAGGTCTGTTCTAACTTCCTCGGTTTAGCGCTATAACCAGAAAATTTATTCTTTTGTAAACCTGATCAGGTCCAAAACGTTTTGAGAATTTTAACAATAGGGCGCAAAATTTTATCCATAAATTAGGTTACAAATCGTTCATTCTTTGATTTTTTTTTCTTAAGCTTTGTTGTTACTAAATAACATTTATTTTGCTTAAAGTCTTTTCTTTAACTATCACTGTGCAAATATTGAATATACACTTTTTAGATGGTCGCTTTCCGATTTAAAAGTGATGTCGAATCTATCCCAAGCACTTTGTAAAAGAAATATTTAAACCGACAATTTGGGATAGTTAAAAATTTAAATTACAAGGGACGATAAATATTAAATTTTTTAAGAATGTTTTTAAATTTAGATGAGTCATATGTGAGAATATATTTCATGCTTGGGGACTGTTGCGGGATATTAATGGAAGACAAATATTTTTAATTTTGTAATTAAAAAAACTAGAATATTTATATCGGAATGTTCCTTCCATCAATTAAGATGAAAAAAGAAAAAGAATTTGAGATAAAAAATGTTCGGAAAAATGTTGCGAAAAATAAAACTTTCAGAAAAGAAAATTTTTAGAAAAAAAAAAAATTCTAAAAAAACAAAATTTGCAAAAACAATTTACCGAGAAAAAAATTTTGCCAAATATTTTTAAGCGTTTATTTGTTTTAATTAAATTTAAATCCTTAATTGAGATTATTTACACAATGACGTCATAAGTTATATAACTATGAAATGAAAAACTTCGAGGTGACTTTTACTCATAAATTTTTGACCCGTCGACAGATTTTTCTCATTTTCGATATGAAATTGCTTACGTTATTAACAAACAATTTGATCAGAAATCAGCAAGCTAGCCTATAAACTGACGCTGTATTACCCGATTCAATGAACAATTTATGGGACGGTGGGATTAAAGGTATATATTTTTTAAACTCCTGATATTTCCAGTCTCGTGGAATACACAAAATTACCTTTAATGAGACAAAAAATTCACACATATTGTGTTAAAACTAATTTTAATCGAACATGCTTATAACCGAAATCCTTAAAATTATATTTAAACGATCCAACCTAATGTACATACAATATACCCTTGCATGCCACACCACTAATATGTAAGTCCAACTCTGAATTGAAATAAAAACCTAAAAAAAAAATTCGCACATTAATTCAGGTGCCTGCAAAAACTCACAACCAACACATAATCATTACGGATCAACAAAAATTAACTTTAAATGGAATTATTTCTTTGAAATTGACCAATGAACATATGCGTTTTACAAAAAAAAAAAAAAAAAACACAACAACTTAAATTGATATCAAGTTTAACAAGGTTTTTATAAATAAAAAAATTATACGAATAAAATTTAAAATATGCAGTTGTTGCTAATTTTAGCGGACATTTCAATGGTTTTAACAAGGGCCTCCTCAATAGGTTTTTGCGTGTTTTTTTTTTCATTTTGTTTCCTTGTCTTAAAACCATTACTAATGACAGGGCCATTATGTTACAATAAATTGAAATAACAATTCATTTCATTAAATGAATGGAAACCATAAAAAATATGAAATTAATTGAATTTTTATTATACAATAATTTCTAATTTGATAAAAACGGTTTAAAGGCGCAATATAAATATAAATAGAAAATTGCTATTACAAACCATTTAAGAACTTTAGGAAAACAAGTTTCACAGACTTTATTCAATAATTGATCTTGATGCCACTTTTTTTTTTTAATTTATAGA
This sequence comes from Delia radicum, assembly GCA_021234595.1. Taxonomy (NCBI): domain Eukaryota; kingdom Metazoa; phylum Arthropoda; class Insecta; order Diptera; family Anthomyiidae; genus Delia; species Delia radicum. The sequence continues at coordinate 10,478,665 of CM037855.1, read as the reverse complement.
CTATTTTTTATTATTTTATATATCTTCAATATTTCGTCATTCCTTGAATGCCACCTTAAGGGAGTCTGCAATTTTACTATAATAATGTTAAAATTTAAAGATTACACATATACAATTAATTAAAACATTATAATTGTAACATTTTAGAGTGAGATATATGAAATAGTAAAGGATATTTTATAAATATAATTTTTAATTATTGCATTAAGTCGTATATTTCAAAGGTCGAAAAACATTTCATAATTTAAAAGAAATTCTACAAATTTAAATTTTTCCAGAAAATCCTTTCCTTAAATTAAACTTTTATCTTATAAAATACAATTAAATGTTTGAAAATACCCAAACATGTTTTACTTTTGATTCAAAAACTCAAAAATAGTTTTTTTTTTGACTTATTTATATATTTAGTTAGAATATTGTTATACCTCAAGTACAAAATCTAATCATTATCATTATTAAATTTTATTTGTAGCTTATTAAAAAGCTTGATAATTTTCATGATAGCCAATACAATTGTTTCAGAGGCATCATCCTTATCTTTAGCTATCTGCTGAGATTATATACAACAGCCAAATTAACTTTATGAGAATTTTGTCTGCCTTAGTGTATAAATTATCTAATTTTGTAAACCTAATCATAAAATCAAAACAATTTGAAAAGCAAAAATTTTTACATATCAATATACTTTGTATATCATTAGATGTACTATGTGTGTGTGGGTGTGTTGTACCGCACTTTGTAAAAACAACATATATTCCAAATAACAATGTTTGTTTGAGAAGAGCCGTGGTATTCTGATTATTCCAAAATGATTTAATGTTTGTTTTAAAAACACAAAAAAAAAATGATTTTTCGGACTTTCTATATTTTTATATATTTAGTTAGAATATTATTCCGGCTAATATAATATTGTCATATTAGATTTGTAATATGATATTTTCATATTTGATTTTATTTGTTGCTTTTCAAAAAGCTTGATAATTTTCTTGAAGATAATACAATTGTTTCATAGTCATCACCCTAATCTTTAGCTGTCTGCAAAAGAAAGCGATAATTGCCTAAACTCAAACCAAGACATTATATACAAGAGCCAAATTAACTTCATGAGAATTTTGTCTGCCTTAGTGTATAAAATAGCTGATTTGGTAAACCTAATCAGCTAGTTTATACAGTCTGATTTAAAAATTAATGGTGTTTATAATTTTTAGGGAAAACAGTTTATTCTTCTTCTTAACCTCAACATTTCTAAATTAAATTTGTCAAATGCATATTTTTTTTAAAAATTAACTGCGACTGTCTTTATGACGTTAAAATAACACTGTACCAAAATTATTTATATTTACATACAACTAACGATTAGGATGATGCCTATGAAACAATTATAGTATATATCAAGAAAATGATCAAACTTTTTGAAAAGCTACAAATAAAATCTAATTTGACAATATCGTATATGATTTTGGACTTGAGGTAGAACAATATTGTAATTTAATATTTGAAAATCCCTTTAATAAACAATTTCCTTTATAACAAAAACTATTTTTAATTTAAGTTTTGTTACTAAGGTTTATATCTATCAATTCCTTTTATGTTTGCCCTTGTAATATTATATTTTTTTTTTTCAGTTATATAGAAAAAAAAATCTGTCCTACATATTTTTTTTTTCTATAGTTTAATATAATTTAAAAAAAATGTCCTTTTATATGGGCTAATGGTACGATAAATAGATAAATATTGTAAACATCCTTTTGTTACTAAATTTTATTAGATTTTCCGTTTTTTTTTCTATTTTTATCAAAGTAGAAAATAACATTTTCTAGTCCTTTGTTTGTATGTCCTGCTGCATTCACTACCGAGACTTTCTCTTAAATAAAAAAATTTCTATAACCATTGTGGAATTTTTATCATCTAGGACATTTTTACAACTACCCTTTACAAATATTACTTAGCATAAATTTTCTTATAGCAGCATAGTTTTGTAATGAAATTTTGTAAGTTTTGTTTGCTTATTTCTTGGATTTTAGCTGTATAAGTTTTCTTGCTCTATATTTCTTTGAAGAAAATTTACCGTGAAAGTTTATTAGTTTTTTTTTTTTTTTTTAACACACTAATGGTAGCAAGTTTAACAGGATTAATTTTTTAATTAGTTCTATTGTTTTGAACAAAGTTAGTAGGTAAAATTAGTGCTTTATTCTAGTCAGTTTGTGTGCATGTTAAAGATGTTAAAAATCTTCTGGTTTTTATTTGAATTGTATTTTTTTAGTATTAAGTTTTAATCCTTGTTATAAATTTATAACTTTATGAGTTTTTAACTTATTTTATATTTAAAAGTTTTGTTAATTAAACTTCCGTTTAAAGTGTCAATGTGTGAAAAATATAATAACATGTAATTTTTTTTTTTTATTTTATTTTTAGTGTTAACACAGCTGTCCCTTTTTTGCATGCTACAGAATAGACTAAAAGGTTTAGTTAGTTTTTTAAAGCGTTTGGTAAAATTTAGAATGACTTGAAAAGTTGTTGGAATTGAAATTAAAAATATGCGAGTATTGATAAAAATTACTTTGCTCGATAGTTTATGGATAAAAAAAAATATTTATTTATACACAAATTGATCAATATTGAAATAGAGCCAAAAACTTTTGATCAGACCGCCAAGGGAGAAATCTTTCCGCTGGTTGCGCAATGGAATTGCCAAAAAAAAATTAAAAATTAAAGTTCATCGCTTTAGCGTATTGGCCATCATGACAAGGAGTGACTTTTAACATTCGAGGCCCCCGCCGCCAAAAATTTGCAAAACTCGCAACTAAGCAAATGTGTACGCAGGATTAGGAGGTCACATTTTAAAATTCGACTTTCTGGCTTTAGGGATTTGGCCAGGCCGCTAAGGGGGAGAATCTTTCCACTAATTAACACCTAATTTACCATGCTTCCCTAGTTCGAAGGAACACATATTAAAAATGTCACCTTTGTAGCCGAAGAGATTTGGGCAGGCTGAGTGAGAGACTTTTCCCCTTTTTATCCCTTCTCAAAGGAATTTCAAAACTGCCGTCTCAGCGGTCATGTACGCCGGAGGAGGGACCTATATGTCAAATTTAAAATTCTCTTTTCTAGTTAGAGTTGTTTAGTGAGTGTTAGAGTGAGCGAGACATTGGCACTAAATTACTCGCACGGTTCGTTATTTATAATATTTTAAATGAATTTGAAAAATGCAATAAATTATACAATATTTTTTAAGAATAATTTGAAAAAAATTAACATTAAAAAAAAAAAATTAGCATTAGTTCAGAATTTTCAGTTTAAAAGGAAATTCGATTTATCTACGAACCGTAAAGAAAAAAAATCGAACCAGAAAGTTTTATTAAATTATTTGGAATAGCGTTGTTCAAAATATTCATTGATTATTATACATCTTTAATATACTCACATTTGTATGCTAAAACGGCGATTGAAGAATTTTATTATATGTATTATATGCAGTGTTGCCAGAACTTAGTTCTCAGAAATGGATAAATTTTGTAGAAAAAAAATACCTAAAAAATGTCTAAAATGAAGCTTAAGAATGGCTTAACAATTAGAAAAATATCTTGATTTCATTCAATTATAATAATTTTTAAGCAGCGGCTCTTTAAATCAAGACTTTGGAGTAAAATTATCTCCTATTAGCGGATCTTGTCTTAATCATACGCGTACTGAGGGAACTACTGCTAAAAATAATTGTATCTGTTTGGGTTGTAATACAGTTTCTTTATTTTTAATGTAAATGTCAGTGATTTGTAGAACTAATTTAATTTTTTACTTATCTTGTGGTGCATTTAAAAAAAAACAAACCACATCAAATTACTGTTTTATGATTTTACATTAATTTTTTTTCAGTCGTTTTTTGTTATTTTAAAAAATTTTTAAAATAAATGTTTGTTATTTTTTTTTTACTAATTTTTATTACAATTGTTAGCAATTTGTTAAACAGTAAAAACAAATGATAAATGTTAGTTGAATTTAATGAAATGTTAGTCGTCCTTTCTTCAAGTGAAATTTCATTTGTTTTGGACTACAATTGCTGTCGTCTTTACCTATATAATATCCTTAGTGTTGTTACCATTAAAATACACTTTTAAATTTGGTTGGCACATTATTTCTCTGTGTGTATAAAACTAAAAAAATTAAAATTGTTTTATTTCGGCTCTTGTTAAACATTTTTTAGCAAAAGTTGGTAATTGACATGCAACGCAAAATTTCAATTTGCCTTTCCTTGGCTCTTGTTAAACGTTTTCGTAAAAAAATTTGCACAATAGTTTCTTAACAAAATGTTACTTTCTACGAACTCAGGACTGCTTTATCTAAGACCATGTTAAAAATATTTGTTAATAATGTACCGAAACTGGGAGATATAGGATATCAATAATGATACTTTTATGTACGTAGTGGTCATTTAAAATTCGTCTTTACCAATTATTAAGTTTGTTCTTTTATTTTGTTTTTAAGGTCTAAAATTGGAACAAGCTCTTAATAAAGTTTTCAACGTTTTTATCATTTTTTTTTTTTTTTTTTGGAAGTGGCGGTTTTATTAAAAGAACACAAAAACTGCTCGAAAAACATGCACAGATTGCATGAAACAAAAGTGTCAACTCTAAAAGCCAATTTAATTTGTAAACCCACAATATAAAAAAAGAATATATATTGTACTATATTGCATATCTGCATACAAAAAAATACGCATCTGCATAACTGCAACCAGCAAAATTGAAAAAAAAAATGAATATAGGAAACAAGCTTTAATAACAACGGAAATATGTGTTACAAACACACATACACACAGGATAATATTAAAAGAAATTATATTACAATTTTTATAGGTTTATTTCGCAGTAGTTTTTTTCTCTCAAAACGGAATTGAGTGCGTTTTTTATGTTTTTTTTACAAAATTGTTAACATGTTGTTAAATTCTGAACACATATTCAACATCCAAAACATATTAACAGATAGTTCTGGATGAACTGAGTACTGAGTGGAAAGGGTGCTAATAAAAAAATAAAAAATAAATCGAAATTATTAATAAAAAAAAATGAAAGAAGGTTTTTTTTCTTTTATCTTTTGCAATCTGAAAGTTGTATGGTTGTAGTTGTTGTATTCAAAACATTGTTAATCGAGGTTTACCTGTTTATGGAATTATAAAAAATCCTCAAAAAGGACAACCATATATACAATCAAAGTTTGATTTTGTTCGATTTTCTGTATTAATTTTTATTTTGTGAATATGTTTCAAAACGGATGCAACATATGCATACAATATGCAATAACTATAAACGTTATGATGACTCGGCTCTATTATAAACATACCTATATATTAGGGTATCCCTTAAAACTAGATTTGTCGTTACATTTCATCAGGATTTATTGTATTATATGGAAGAGATCGACTTTTTTGAAAAAAAAGTATATTTTTTTTTAAAAATTCTCAAAATTTTAAATTTTGAAAATTAAATTTTTTTAGTATATAAACTAGCTGATTTGGAAAACCAGTACAAACATTGTGTGTTATGATATATATTGTGTATATACAAAGTATATTGCTATAGAAAAATTTGTTGCTTTTCAAAAAGTGTTGATTTTATGACTTGGTTTACCAAATCATCCAGTGCATACACTAAAGACAAATTCTCGTAGAGTTGGTTTTGTCTGCTGTATATCTAATGTCTTGTTTTGACTTTAGCCAATCATGATTTTCTTGCCGCGAACAACTGCGGATTGGGGTGATAACTAAGTCAATCATTAAAAGATGACTTTTGTTGAATATACATTTTTATTTTCAGAAATTTAACAAAATTTAAAGAGTAGACTTGTGTATTTTGCAGTAAAACTACTATTTATTTACCAAAATTTAAACATGTATGCTATCTAATGTTTTAGGAATATTCCAAGATTATACTATTGATATTTTAATTTGCAAAAAAAAAAAAAAAACACTCTTTTACTCGTAAAACATTAATATATAAAGTGTGAACACTTGAAAAGGGTATATATCCACATATAAATATAACATTATTGAACTTTTATTTTCCCCATATAAATAAAACATTATTAAACTACTATTATTTTGAAGATATTTCTAATTTTGACCATAAAGAATTAAATGTAAAATGTCGCTTACTACTTAGATTACAATAGCCTAAAAAACCGCGAGTTTTTATAAATAAAAGTCACGCATAGTTTCGCTCAAATTTTAATGAAATTCGTTAGTGAGGAAAACTGAGGAAAAACTTATATTTTGTGTTTTATATTTTGTATACAGTATAAGGTTTAGAAATTTCTTTAGTGGTCCGATAATCCGAAAGACGAACAAAATTATTTACAAAAAACGCTTAGAAAATCTATAAAAATACAAATAAAATTTCACTAAAGAAAAATTTCTAGGGCAATTTTTTGCTACTTCTGTTAAATATTTTGAAATGACATTTTGTACACAGGTTCATGTGGCCTACATTTGTAGAATAGCAAAAAAAATTATCAAAACTTTGGATTTCTTATTTTATACTCTTGTTCGAACGAGGCGTTTGAGGTATGGTCTGTCCTGAAAATTATCAGCCTATGTGAAAGCAACATTTAAAATCTAATGAACGAAAATCGACAAATCGGTTTTTAAGGGACCAAGTACTCTACACACAAAATAATAATAACAATTTATAGTATTTTTATTGCAAATACGAGTATAGGGAGCTTTTAAAAACTTTCGACACACCTTTCAGATAACGATCTTTCAATTTTCATTGAACTTTGTATTTAAATTTTACTAGTAAATATGAGATTTACATATTTTTCCTTTTTCCAAAATTCATTATATTTCGCGTATAATAACTGTTCGAAGTTAGGGAAATTAACTAAAGTAAGAAATATACAAATGTTTTAATTATCATAACTTTTGAAAGCGTCCACAAAAAAATTTGTGCTATTTTAAAGACCAAATCTCTTCTTTAAACGGAGTTGCACAAAACTTAAGTTTTTTGGCGAAAAGGATAACGAAATTGAAAAAAAAATTTAAAAGTTTTATAAATGACATTTTTAAAATTTTAGGTCCTAAAATATTACGGCTAATAATAGCTGAGATTATTATCAATGAAGAAGAAAATTATTCAAGTTCGAGGTCATACTCTATATTTCTTGATTAGGATATTATCCTAATGAATAATCTATAGAGTTTTTGTTTTCAAATTTATTAATTGACCACTTTGAGGAATGTGTTGATAGATATATGTCATGAGTTTTCTAGGTTCGCATCATCAGAACACGTTTTGAAAGAAGTGACAATTCCATGCAAAACATCAAACATTCATATTAAAAAGTTTTCTCACTAAATGAGAACTAATATATTAGCTCGATGTTAAATATTATCACCATTGATCAAAAATAAATTGAAAACTTGATTGTTGTATACACCCTCTTCCTTTGATATATATATATAATACATGGTTTTTGTTTTTTTTCCTCTTTTATATTTTATATTTTCATACTAGCTTTCTTTAAAAACTAGATGTAAGGGGGGTAGTAAACAAGACCGTACTTTGTCTTTTATGCAAATTTGATCAAACTTGGAAATTGTTATATTTCATCTGGCGCCCATATTGGCGTCATTTAATGAGTACAACTATTTAAATAATTTGTTTAAAAATTTAACTTAAACAAATTAAACAAATAATAACGAAAATGCTTAACTACATGATAGCTCCTGTTTAACAGGTGTGGCAAAAACATTGAAATTTGTCGTAGGGCACTCTGTAAATATACAAAATTTTATAAGACACTTTCGAAAAAATTCCGTTAATTTTTGAAAAATTCTGATTCCGAAATTGAAATGATTACTTGTTTTAAATGATACTTTGAGTTAATTGTAAAATTAATTTCATAAAAATAAATTGTTTTTTTTTTTGAGATATTCGTGAATTAAGGAATTTTTTTAATTTCGTTATCTTTTTCGCGAATAAAATAAATTTTTACGCATTATTTAGAGAAGAGGATTTAATCGTTAAAATGACACAAAATTTTTAATTTTCTATTGACGCGTTCGAAAGTTATGATAATTCAAACCTTGTATATTTCTTACACATTTGTTGAAACCCCCAAACTTTGAGCAGCTATTAAACGCAAACTATAACGAATTTTGAAAAAAGAAAAAATATGTAAACTCCATATGTACTAGAAGAATGTTTATAGCGAGTTTTACAAAATCAGAAGAGATATTGTTGAAAATGTTGTTTTTTGTGCTCATAACTTTTAAAATGACCCCCTATACAAAAATTGCGACAAACTATTACTACTTATTGTTAGTTAGTAGTTGTCTGAATGTTGGCTGTTCTATGACCTAGTTTTCATATAAATATTATATTTAACAATTCTCGAAATAAAAATCCTGCTTTATCCTTGTATGATAAACTTTGCATATTCATATATTTTTATATATATTAAGTTTGTAAAATATTATATATTTATCAGAATATTGTTACTATGTTTGTATGGGAGTGTATGTAAATTAGAGTGGAACGGAACCTTGAGAAAAAATTATTATAACTTAACTTTCAGAATTTATTAGAAATTTGTTTACCCTTTATTTAACTCATAAATCATGTTGTCGTTCTACTAGTATTTATAACTCATTGCAATAAGTGCACAGAAAAAACTAAAAACTCAAAAACAAAAACAAAAACATTGCTTTAGCAGACCAATATTTTTTCTATCAATGAGACAACATATCGAAAATCAAAAAAAGAAAAGACTTTACACATTTTATTTTTTTAAAATTTGTTGTAACCGTTGGGCAACTCTTCTACATTGTACCGTTTAATGATTTAAAATTGTATTGTTTCGGTCTTCTTTAATGTATATTGTTATATATTAAATGTAATATTCAGAGAATATTGTTGTTACTGCAGTTACATCATTCCATATTGATGTAGGCAATAACACTGCAGTATATTAAAGGAATTTATTTTGTATAAATTAACAATAAAAATATAAGTTTTGTAAAAAAAATCATGTTATACGAACTATGTTTTATGCTTTAAAATTAAGAGAAATTTATCCGTATAAAATGTATTTTTATGACTTAAATTTTGAGGAATTGCATGACTTTAGTAGTTATGACTTCTTTTTAAATAAACTATTTTTTATCAAAAATTGACAAAAGCAGCCATTTCAGGTCATCATGGAGAAATTCGACTTTATTTTTAGAAAACTTCATTCACAGCTTGCAATAAAATGTTTACAATTTAACTGAATTTTAAAAATGACCGGCTTAGCTTATCGAGATGTTCTCAGAGTGCAAATGCTAGTGTAATATGTGAATACCTTTGAAAATTATATTGTATGTGCAAGAAATCAGTCAAAAATGTTTATATTTTAAATTGTTTTTCTAAAAAAATGCTACTTTTGTGAAAAATAAGTACGAAAACTGCGATTTTTGTTAAGAAAACTTTGCATATATAAATATTTTTAACTGAAAATTTGGCAACATAATCTTTAACTTTAACCTTATATATTAGTTCCCATTTAGTGGGATAACTAGGTTATATGAATGTTTGAGGTTTGCATGAGGTAGCCACTTCTGTCAAAACATGTTCTGCAGATGGTAACCTGGAAAATTCCCGAAATAGATCTATCAACACATTCCTGAAAGTGGTAAATTAATAAATTTAAAATCAAAAACTCTATAAATTATTTGTTAGGACAATATCCTAATAAAGAAATATAGAGTATTGCCTCGAACTTGAATAATTTGCATTTTCATTATACTTTTGAAATATATTTGTATATCATACTGAAAGCTGGTCCTTGGGGTTATCCTGAAAAGTTGTAACGCAATGTAAATTTTAGACAAATAGCGAATTTTGTAACAAAAACGCTTTGATAAAATAATTTTTTTTCTTTTAAATGACTCTTTCCGCTGTGTGAAATTTTTTTTTTAGCTCGATTATGTATTTAGCATTAGAATTCGCGAAAAACTTAGAAAAAATGCTTAACATCGAGTTTGATTTTAGGTTTGAGAATCAAATATATACCACAATAGAACGAAATCAGATTTAAGGCATTTTCGAATTTTTGTAGATAAAAAACTGCAGGAAAATTTTAAAGAAATACGAAGAAAATGTCAAAATAACAAAATCTTTCGTAAAATATACGAGTATTTGTTTTCGTTGTTTTGACATATTTTTCGCATTTCTAGCATGGACTATTATGAGTATGTGAGCCAAAATTTTGAATTGTTTAACCATTAGACGAGGAATGGTTGACATTTGTCCCATTTTAATTTTTAATATTTTGGGAAAGCCTGCAGGGCGATTTTAACAAATCTTGTTGTGATTGACCCTAGATATATGCAGCTTTTAATGATACCTATAATTTGCAGCCTGATCTGATATTATCAGATCAACCCAAATTAAAAACTTATTTTTTTATGATTTTTGTTTTATGTTTTCTAATTTTTCTAATGTTAAAAATTCAGTATTATAATATTTTTTTATTATGTACACAACATTTTAAGCCTTTCAGGAAGTGCGCCCCAGTAGGATAGTTGGTAGCATGCTGGCTTATCAGTGTGGGGGTCGTGGGTTCGATTCGCACCACAGGAACTGGTCTGTTTTTGCTACAACGCGCCGAGAGTCATAATAGCTAATGCTACATTAGGGTAATAGTATATAATTTGTAATTATATGATTATAAATTAATAAAAAAAAAAGCCTTTCAGGAGTGATAGTTCGTTAATGTTTTACCTTTAGTACTATATTTCTCCGATAGGGGTAGCAGTAAAGTGCCAAAAGCAGCACAATGTTTACTTTTAGTCAAAGGTCTAAGTCTCCAACAAGTTTCGTCAATAAAGTATCTGTAGTTTAAGTTCGGTCGTCAAAGACAGAATATCATACTGCTACCGCTGGGTACACTTGTAGAAATAAAACTTTAAAAATAGCTAGAAAAACTTTCTAAAAATTAGTTAAAAATGACGTTGCAAGAAAAACCAGTAAAATTAACAACTGACTAATTTTCTTTTCTAAGTCTTTTGAGTGTAAAACACAACCAACTTATTTATATATAAAAAAAAAATATTATCCACATGATTTTATTCCTTTAAAATGCTTTAAACAGCAGTAATAACGGAAAAAGGATTTGCTGATTTCATATCCCCTTACCCTCTACATTAGCGAGCATCATCAACATACAAAACTATTTTGTATTTGAGTGTGTTTTAATAGGCTTTTGGGTTTCATACATGTTGCTGTTGTGTTGCCAATATTGTTGTGCATTGATGTTAATCGTATTATTGATGTTGTCACTTGATAGTTTATCGATTTTAAAAGCTGAGTTGGCTAAATGCCTGAATGAGATTTCTATGAGCAAAATAATATTATGTATGTATACATACACTCATAATAATTCATGCATAAAAATACGAAATTAATTTCAAAATAACAAAAAGCTTTCGTAAAAATAAACGAAATTTTGTTAATTTTAAGAAAGTTTAGTTATTTTGCCTTTATTTTGTATTTATATGCATTGATTATTGTCTGTGTAAACTCATAATAATTCGTACATGCAAATACGAAACTAATGTTAAATATAAATCTTTTGTAATGTGCGCTTATCAGTTGGTAAGTGCTGGCTTATCAGTGCGGGGGTCGTGGGTTCGATTCAAACCAGAGGAACTGGTCTGTTTTCACTACAATGCGCAGAAGACCATAGAAGCTAGTATATAATTGGTAATTATATGATTATTAATTAATAAAATAAAAAATAAAAAAAATAAATCTTTTGTAAAATAAAAGATAATTTGTTAATTTTACGAAAGTTTTTGTTCGTTTTACATTTTTTCGTATTTATATGCTTATAATATTATCAGTTATACTCATGATAATCCATTCGTTAAAAATAGGAAATTAATATCAATATAACAATAACTTTCGTAAAACAAACGAAATTTTGTTAATTTTTTTTTTAGTGTTATGTTGACATATTTTTCGTATTTATATGCATTGGATTCTTATCAGTGTAACTAATACAAATGCGCTATTGTTTCTATGCAGATTTGTTTTGCATTATGTATTAATATGCACACTCCAGTTATGAACAAATAAATGTTACACAAATAAATTAAGGTTATGAGGACGGATATATAAACAAATTATTAAGTAATCATTGAAGTGTTGGTTGCGTTCTGATATGAAAATGAATGAAACTTTTGTAAATGTCAAATATATTGTCGAAGATGGTTTTAGAAGTCATATATGAAATGAATGTGTTATTTGTTTAAAATGCTTTTAGGCTCTAAGCTAATATTTAATGAAAGATTTTCAGTACTTAAGCTAGTGCTTGACAGATTTGTTTACAAATTTTCATTCAACTTTATTAAACTCATTAAAATTTTGTCAAATTCCGTAATTCTAGTAAAGTTTATCATAAATTTTAGTTTAATTTGGTTCAAATAAACTATTTCATAAAATATTTTAAACGTTTTATTTTATAAAAAAAAAATTTGTCCTCAAAATTTATGAAAAGCTTTGAATAATTAAATGTAAAGCTTTATTTTCGAACATTTCATCGATTTATTGAAACAATTTATTAGTACTATGAATTCTACCATCGATTTATAATTTCCTTAAATTTTTAAAAAATTCATTAGAGAAAAACCTCCCGTTTTTATGTTCTACATTAAGTTTCAAGCATATGCTTGCATAAATTAAATTTCTTGTTAAAAACCCGACTCTCAAATTAAACTTAAATTTTTAATTGTGAGGACATTCATGCATATCCAACCTAAACTACTACTGTAATCATTATCTTTCAAAAAATATTTTCTAACTAACTAAAAACACAATTACATTGCAGTAAAAGTGGCAAAGAGCATAAAAAATCAACCAATGTAATTTAGGTGAAAATGTAACAGACTAAAATTACCACTTTTTTGTGTGTTAAAAGTACAAGTAACTATGGCACACACCAACACATACACTCACATTCAGTCACTCAGTACTACACACACACATACAAAACCCACATACTACCAGGGATATATTTTTCCGTTATTTTTGTAATGAAATTTCAAATTCCTAAAGCTTTTTGTGTAACAAAAGCCAACTAGGATAATAGGTGAAATGTATGCAAAGCCTATGGAGAGAGAGTGAAATTGTAACTAAAACTAAAAATGACACAAATTTAGACACTGAAATAAAATAGCAATATATAAAGGATATAACAAAAAAAAAAAAAAATCTAATACATATAAAACTACAAAGGATTTTAGAATGAGTAGTTTAACAAATAAATACCTAAAGTGACCTACATTCTTTTAAAAATCAAATTAAAGTTAAAATTATTTGCATATATTTGTTTAGCTGCTGTGCAAGGCACTATGGGCTGGTAAAAAATATTTGATTAGTCAAATATTTCCAAAAATATCAGAAAAAGTGATATTGAAATTTACTAACTATAAACAACTTGCAAACTAACAAATTTTTAATGAAAATAATAACCCTTTTCCTTTCAAAAAACGAAAAAGTTTTAATAACTGGAATGCCACTATTGCCATATAACAAAATTGCCTATAAATTCCAAAGTTAAAAAAAAAATGGAGACTAAATTGTGGAAAAACTCATACACATTTAAATGTCAATCACATATACTACCACAAGCGCGCCCTTGAACCACCACATCTTTTCTCAAATTTCTTCAAAGATTTTCAACTGGATTGATAAGTGCACTGATATAATTATCTGCATGCTATGAATGAATTTTTACATTAGATCTAGGAATTGTCACTGGAATTCGTCCATCGAAATTTTCATTAAGTCAATTCAGTTTTTCATAACATTTAATAACATTTTTTTTTATATTATGATGTGAGCAAGATTATTCAAGTTCAAGATGATTTGTTTTTTGTTAAACAAAAAAACCGTGCAATGTTTATTTATTACTCAAAAAGTTTTTGCCCGCTAACTTATAGCAGACTTTATCTACTGACAGGTCCTTATCATCAGAGAACCAATGTAGAAGGGTTAGAATATTCTACCCAATTTTTTTTTTTAGAAAAAAATGTTTTATTTTTGATTTGAATTAGTTCAATTCTTCCAATTCTGTTTTTTACTTCTCATCGGGTAAATAAAACAATACGGGTTAAAGCGTTGATCTTTTTCCTTCAAAATTTGGGTAGAATATTCTAACCATTCTACATTGGTTCTCTGATGATTTTCGGTGACGCGAAATTAAACATGTCAGTAGATAAAGTCTGCTATAAGTTAGCGGGCAAAAACTTTTTTGAGCAATAAATAAACATTGCACGGTTTTTTGTTTAACAAAAAACAAATGATCTTGAACTTGAATAATATTGCTCACATCATAATTTATGATAAAAGATCGAAAAATAAACTTTTGGTTTTAATTTTTTAAAATTTAAAAGTAAAACATTTTTTTATATTTTTTATTAAAAATCTGTTAATTTGAAAGTGTAAACTATAGATAATTTTAAAAATATGTAAAGTTAACAAACTTATTTTCCAACTAACTTTTAAACAAAATCTTTTGCCATTTAAGCTGATCATTGTTTAGGATCGCCAATTGCGAATATTATATTAGATTTTCAAAGTGGTATTTTCAATATGGCGGAAGGTTTTTTTTTAAGCGATCTCTTTTTTTTTTTGTTTATTATTAAAGGGAAAGTTTTCGAGGTGACTAAAAATGAATCTGAGATCGCAATATCGAAATGCCGGATACAAATGGCGGATGATTTTGTTGAAAAGTGATTGGATTCATATCAATTATTTTCCCGGCAAATTTTGAGCGCAGCTGAATACGAATCTGAAATAAGATTTTAAAAAATATGAACCAATATGAAGGAAAATTTTGTTGAGAAGTGATTGCCTTCGTATATAAGATTTTATCAGAAAGTTTTTTAAAGTCGCTAAATACGAATCTGAAGTTATTACTTTTCAGAAATATTATCAGCCATATTACATTCGACATTTTGAATTTTTAAAATTTAATTTTAGTTCCAGCGACCACTAAAATTTTCCGAAAAAATATCTGACACGAATTCGATGAACTTTTGAAAACGTCATCTGTCATTAAAAATACTATTTCTGGTACGTATTCAACTTAACCCCCAAAACTTTCAAATTAATAATATACAACAAAACCGATCACTTTCCAATAAAAAATATCCGCCATATTGGATCCAACGGAATGCATTCTGTAGTGCTTCCCAAAATGTCTCCTCTGAAGTAGTGAATAATGCTTAGAATGAAGCAATAAAGAATGCATACCAAGACGCATTAATATTGTCAACATACAATAAAACGCTTCGTATTGCCTAAGAAGGCATGAATTTATTTCTTCTAAGAGCACATGAAAGAAGCGCTTTTCACCTGCTTAAAGAGACATACAAAGCTGGACATCACTAACACATATCATGCGTTCTGGATATGATTTGGAAGGGTTTGGTTATTAAATATGCCTTCTGGAAGCGCTTCTAAGAAAGCACTATTTTTTGAAGGGTCATCTTATAGAAAAAACAAAAATAAGAGGTATTAACAGTTGAAAAGTTAAAACCATAAGGTAAAAAAAATTTGATTCTATAACCTAAATGTTTAATTATTGCAGATTTGAATTACATTCGATTTGCTAATAGTTTGAATATTTGCAGGAAGTTGTCGCTAAAGACGAAATGCATTTAAGCAGAAGTGTCTGTTTGATATCTATTTCCCATATCGAATCGCATTGATATTGTTCCCTCTGTCAGACTATGAAAAGACTATTCTTCTGTATATTCGGGTATTGTGTTTTGTTCTCTTGGAAAAATTGTCGCGTCGTCTTGTCGTGTCCGTATTTTTATCTTGACCCAATTTCAAAAAAATTAAAAAAAAAATTTCATATTGCATAAATCTATACATAAAAGACGTTCTTTCACCGTAATTTCCACATTCATAATTTTTTTTTTTCACAAATTCGCTGACTTATATATATTTCTATAAGTGCATTAAAATGACTTTTATATTTGTCGCATCCGTTTCTCGGTCGATATTTGTTTACATATTTTTACTACATTATTGATTGTGCCCAATGTTTTTCTTCAAATTAAGTACTCTTCCTAACTTAAATACACTGATGATATATACAGCATCTTTCCATTCCATTCCATTCCTTTATTTTTTTGCTCAACTAAAAGTGTGCGAATTTCGCAACCGTCGCCCTGGATTTGCCCATATACCTTTTTTAATTTTCCGCAAATTTGAAGAAAATTTAGATTTTGTGAAAAAATTTGATTGTTAGTAAAAAAATTGGCTAATGCTGTTGAATTGCAATAAACAAAACCGATGAAGTTTTTACACATATCACAATGGTTTTTCAATTAAAAATTCTAATATTTTGAGAAAAATAAACGCATTTTGATGAAAATTTATTTAATTATACTCTGAAATACTAAATTTAAATATTTAAACAATGAAATAATTTAAAACTTTTCAGCCTATAGTACTTTCATTGTTTATGGCATAAAATGTAGTGCTAGTATGTTTGATTGCATATCCTTTATATTTCACTTTATCCTAGGAGAATTTTATAAACTGAAGTTTGAAAAAAAAAAATATATATATTTTAGGTCACTAGCAAAAATTCGCATCTCTTGGCATTTAATTACACCCATAGACAGTTTTGTAATAACAATGCCTTAAGGAATGATATCCCTTATTTTATAATTAAAAAAATTTACCTGAATTACGAGCATTAACGGGGTTTACATAACACAATTTAGAATCAAATTAAATTAAATTTATTTTTATATCAACCTCTGAATTAATTTTCTTCTAACAGTATTTGTCTAATATTATGTACTTGAAATCATTATTTTGAAAATTTATGTAAATTTTGTTCAAAATCAAACAAAAAACATCATGTTAAACATGACAATTATTTATTTTTGAACAACGCCAAAATATGCATGTTTTTTTTTTTTAAGTGTCTATATAACCGTGAATATAATTGGAAAAATGTTAAATATTTATATAATAAAACAAAAAGGACATATTTTGTATAGATGAATAATTGTGAGTGAGAGTCAAATGTGGAACTGATGTTTGCATACATATCGCACAAAACACAATTTTTGTAACCCCCAACTCTATGCTTGTGTTAGAATAAAAATTTGTCATTTTACTGTAAACGAGTGTAAATAATTGAATGAAAAGTATTGAAAATGGCAAAAATTACAACGAAAAAAATTAAAATAAAATGTTGGGCGTAATTGAATTAGTCACACCTACATATTGCAAAAATTTTATATGTTTAGTATGTCGGTCGTGTCATTTTATAAAATAAAAGGATGCTTTTATGGTTTTAAATCAAACTCTAGTTTAATAAATCTACGGCATGCATTGACAATAAAAGGCTATTGTCCTGGTTTTGGTGTTAGAGGTGGGAGGTTTTTTTTTTGTTGCTTTGGCAGCCTTTACTTTTTTGTTTGTGGCTATTGATTTATATATTTTTTGTGTTGTATATTTAGCTTGTTTATAGTTGTTAAACATTTAGTTGTTTTTTTTCATGGATTTTAGTGGGCATTATTTTTTATTTTTTGGGAAAATTGTTGTCAATGTTATGGTAGGCTTGATCGTTTATATCCTGGGAATGGATTTTGTTATGCTTTTTATGGTAATTTATAGTTCTTATTGCCAGTTAGGGTAGAGTTTGGGAAATATTTAATGTATTTAATTTAGTAAAAATTATGGGAAATACAATTTATTTGTTGTGGCTGCAAAAAAAAACATGTGTGTCATGTCAATAAATTAGCTTAAAAATTGATTTTTTATGGAAAAAATACTATAAAAAGAGTGATTTTTTTAACGCAACAAGCACATGCTTGATAAATGAGATTACATTTATTTAGTAAACAAAAATCGGCTGGATCAAATATTATTAAAATTATGTTGTAATTGATTATTAAAGCTCACTTATTAAGGTGAATAAAAATATAACAATAAAAACAAGCATAGGCTGGAAAGATACTTTAAATATTTTCAAACTGACTTTAAATGCATCATATTCCTCAGGCATTTCTTTTTAAAGAAAAAGGGAAGCAGCACTCTGGGAATTCTTAATATTAATTAATGTGTTGATTTCGTTGGAAAGGGGATAGTAGAGAGGTGAAAGGTGGGGAAAGATGAAGAACTTCAAAGATGGCAACACTGTAATTGCACAACATAATACGTTTTAGACCAGCTGTTGGTTGCCACCTGATGGAGAGTTGTCGAACTTGAATTGAAGCTTTTTGGTTCATAGCCCTGATTCATAATTTTACTTCGGTGGGGTTAAGTGCTATGGGAACACCGAAGGCGGCCGCTGCGATACATATGAGGTATACAAAACTCATATATATTATTTTTCTAAATTGTTGTTGTCGTTACCGAGAATCGAACCCGAGAGCATCTGTGTAATAGTCCAACGCACTTACTATTACACCACAACGCCCACGTGGAAAAGTCTTCAACCAAAGAATTAATTTCCATTTAAAAGTAGAAAAATGAAGAAAATTATTTGAAACTTACAAGAGCTCTTGTGTAGTTTTCAAGTTTCAGATCCAAACCAATACAAAATGGAGTCACTAAGCTTGGGAGTTTTATTCGCTAAAAAAAGTAATTTCCAAATCTCCGCTTGTTTTGTATTATAAGTGAAGCCAAAATTTTCAGATTTTCAAACTCTCGCAGTTTTTTCCAAATATGTAAAACTTTAAAAACAGTTGTAGAAGTATAGAAGCGATTGTTGTAAACAAGTACAAAGAAGAAATATAAAAAATATATTTTTTTGCGTTTACAATAAGCTTTTCGATTATATAATTGCTCTTTTAAATTTGTTTTTCAAACTCAAGCTTGACATATGTCAATGCTTGAATAAATTAAAACTAAATCATACCAAAAAAAACACAACCTTTATAGCATTTTTGGTAAATCAAGTGACTGATATACTAAAATATTATTTTCAAGCATATGCTTGACATTTGTAAACTCTCGCAGTTATTTCAAAATATGTAAAACTATAAAAACAGTCGTAGAAATATAGAAGCGATTGTTGTAAACAAATACAGAGAATATAAATGTCCTGAAAAATATATTTTTTGCGTTTACAGTAAGCTTCTCGATTATATAATTGCTCTTTTAAATTTTTGTTTCAAACTCAAGCTTCACATATGTCAATGCTTGAATAAATTAAAACTAAATCATACCAAAAAAACACAACCTTTATAGCATTTTTGGTAAATCAAGTGACTGATATACTAAAATATTATTTTCAAGCATATGCTTGACATTTGTTAACACTATATAATTTTAAGAAAATTTGGTAATTCCTAATTTTGTTTTTGAATCCAACAGTTATTAATATTAGTTACTTTTTAAAATTATTTCTACAAACATATTTTTTTATATAATTTAAACTTTTTAAACATTATACTGATGTTTTATCCTTTACTTCTAACTTCACTCACATGCTTGATTAAAATTATTAAATTGCTCGTAAACAAATCTATTATAATTTTTATATTTTTCTAAAAATTCAAATTTAATTTACCTTTGATGTCATCAAGAAAATTTAAATTTCTTTCTTTGTTTTTGCAAAAATTTAATTAAAATACAATTTTTTTTGTATATTTTATGCAACATCTTTGGCCCTATAAGCAAGAAATACAGGAAAGATTGAGAAAAAAAATACACAATTTCAATATAAATTCTCTCAATTTGTTATGCAAACTATATAATAATTTTACTTAAAAACATAAAATTAAATTAAAATACAACAAACCAAAACAAGAAAAAAATATTTTTTTTGCAAGAAGACTTCTTGAAGGAAAAAATGTAAATATGATTGTTAAACTGTATTCGTTCTTCCCCAACTATACAAAACACTATCCAGACAGTCCACCATCAAAACCAACCATTGTTTGGATGACGATTTCAAAAGACCAAAAAAAAAAAAAAAAAGTTTTCAGCTACTCTGCATACTAAAGTATAGCAACTGCATTTTGTTATTATTGTTTTTTGGCCAGAATAATAAAAAAAAAAAAAAAAAACAGTAACAAAAGAAAAAATTGAAACTTACCAAAAGAAAACAGGTTGTAACCAAATTAAATACAAGAACGAAAATTATTTCAATTGTGTGCATTATTCAGCAAAAACCAACCAACAACGAAAGAGACTCAAGTCAAAGAACCCAAAAAAGTATGCTATTCATACACTTGTAGAACTAAACCAGTACACTGATAATAATCCTTGCGTAAAATTACGAAAAAAACTGTCCAAATAACCAATTTTTTTTTTGTAAAACAAACGAAGTTTGTACATTTTACGAAAATGTTTGTAGTTTTGACAATACTTTCGTATTTTTAGGCATGGATTATTATGAGTGTAACAATAGGAGAAAAAGCTACTAAAATTAAAGTTTGGAAACGAAAAAAATTTACCATTTTGTAATCCTAATATTATTAACACTACAAACAAATCTGATATCACAAATTAAGAAGTCTAAAGTTTTTGTTCATGCGATTTTTTTACGCTTCTTTGCGACATGTGATGGATTTTCGGTTTTTCGCTCTAAAACTCAATGTTAAATTTTGGACACTTATAATTTAAATTTTTCAGATGTGTTTGATTTTAAAAATTTCAGCTTTTTGGTAATTTTTGGAAAATAAAGACGCTTTAAGTATAATCTAGCCCATTTGTTCTAAAAATGTTGTATTTTTTTGTTTTGTTTCAGAGCGTCATGCATAATAGATATCATTTTGGTGCAATTTTATATTATCGAACATGACTCTATTCCATTATTCTATTTTCGTACAGAAAAGTGATGGCTTTTGGTACATTATAAGTTAGTGCTGGTACTTTTTTATTTAAGGCATTTAAAGACTTTACAAACTTTTTTTGAATGAACAATTTTCCGTCGAAAATATTGTTGTGCATTTATCGCGATTTCGCCCGACAGTATTACAAATTTTTGTATGTAAATAGTTTCTTTACAACAATTACAAAGCAGGCAATGTAAAAAAACTTCAGGAATTAGATAAATTTTCCTTTATACGTCGGTTTTGGTGTCTATTTAAAGGACTTTTCAAAATTAAGACTAATTGAAATGCAAGATTATCAATCTCACTTCCTTCCTTTTCTTTTTACCAACATAAAGTACTCACATAATTTAAAGAAATCTAAATTTCCTCCCTAGCAATTACAGCTTTTTCCAATCCGCATTTGAAAATCGTAAATTGTTTTCACTTTCAACCGTTAGTTAAAAATTACGCTGCAGAAAAATTTGCTAAAATTAGCAAAAATCTAAACTTCTAACAGTATTTTTTTGCTATTTTTTTTAACAAGTATTCAAATATTTTTTTTCTGATTTTACTAGAGTACTTAATTAAAATTAACTAAAATATAATTTGAATTTATTAATTTTGTTAATTAAACAAATTTATTTTTCTGTTCTTATTTAACAAATATTTAACAAAAAAAAAATGTGCTAATTTTAGTAAATTTTTCTGCAACATAATGTTTAAAAACTGTATAATAACTTTTTCTGCTATTTTTCCAGTATTATTTCTATGAGTGTAGTACATATTCCTCTAAATATACTAAGTATGCAAAAGATGTGGCAAATTCGGAAGGTATGCTAAGACAGTAATATGGATTTCAAATTAATTTAATTTTTGAGAGTTATAACGTACTTTTTAAGTGTTAATGGAACTTTTTGAAATAAAATTTTCATTTTAACTACTGATTTATTTTTTTAATGTAAGGTATTTTTTTAATGAAAGATACTTTTTTTCGTGCAGTAAAATTGTGGGAACGCTATTTTGCTTCAAATCTGCTGTTAAAAAAAAACTTTCAAAAAACGCCCTTTTTGAAATAAATATACTGATGGAATATTTCGATTATAAAAAGCTAAATACCTAAAAACTACGATTGATATAAAGTTGGAAATGTAGACTAACGGACATCGAGTGTCTGTGTGCGAAACTTTAATTAGTTAACATAGAATTGCAATTATATTTAATTAATAAATTGGTAAAGAATCAAAAATCAATAATAAATCATTGCTTTTAGACATGCGCGGCTCCAGCAATTAACAGGAATTATCAAGTTTCTAGCTCACCGGTACAGTCTAGTCGATGTTGAGTAAGTCTGTCAGTCATGTTATTCTTTTGTAAGTAAAGATTATCTAATTAAAAACATTATTACGAATGATTATTATATTTCGTTAAATAATTGCATATTACTCATACGAAACATTTAATACCAGGGATGACAGACAATAACCCTATGATAGCGTTATCGATATAAACCCCTTTCAAGTGACTATCGTTATCACCAAAAAAAAAAAATAACGTTACCAAAATAATTTTTATTTCTTTATCCGTAAATTACCGTTAGTGATATAACTAGAATACCGATATACTTAAAATATCGTTGTCGAAATAACTAACATACCGTTGATTTATCCTTAAAATAACATTATGAAGACGAATGCTTATTATATTTCGTTAAATAATTGCATATTACTCATACGAAACTTTTACAACCATTGATGACAGACAATAATCCTAAGATAGTGTTATCGATTCAAACACCTTTCAAGTGACTATCCTTATCACCAAAAACCAAAATAATATTAATTTCTTTAATATTAATTATTAATTTTAATTTCTAATATCCAATATACTCCCGAAATAACTGAAAATGGTTATCCCTAAAACAACATAACCGAATTAACTTAAATACAGTTACCACTTAAAAACCGTTACCGAAACAAGTAAAATAACCTTAACGCAAAAACGCGTTATCGAAATAACTAAAATATCGTTCCCCATAAAATACCTATACCGATTTAAAACCTCTCGAATCGGTTATCATCCATATTTAAAATTGAAATATTTTAAAGTGACCACAGTATAATCAAAACAAGGCTTATTGAATTACGACTCGAAATTTCCCCTCTTTAGTTAATTCTGGTATTTTTTCATTGAAATACCTTCCCTTGTTATCCAAAGTGGGGTTGTATGTTTATTGTTTACTCATTCCCAGCAAAAACACACCTTAACAAATAATGAGTCTAGTAATCTAGACTCGAAAGTTTGGACGTATTACCCTTTATATTATAATAAGTAACCCATTATAATTCATATTAATGCAAGGTTGCCAGTAATGCATAACTCATTATTATGCAGATATTTCATATATGAAATATATGAAATATCTGCATAATAATGAGTTATGCATTACTAGCAACCTTACATAAATATGAATTATAATGGGTTACTTATATGCATACAAGTGTGTGAATAGTAAACCATTAACAGAAGGAAAAAATGTGTCTAAAAATAGATTTTGAAGAGAATTACGAATTAAAATAATATACCATGAATCAATCCCGGGTTGTCAGATTACCAGGCGACTGCTCAATACCAAAAGCCACCGGGGCATATAACATTTGATAGATTAAAATTTAAAATGTAAATTCGTTAAAGATATACCAAACTAACACCTTACCCTTCAGTTTACAAAAAGACGAATTATAATGAGTCTAAAAGTAGATTTCTAGGAAAATGTTGTAACATATTTTACTGGAAGTGATAAGATGAATAACCTATTATTGTTTACCAATTATTTTTCGTATGAGAGTAATGCATTATAAGTTTCTTATTTGTAATCCATTATTTTATTATTTAAAAGTGATGTGCAAGTTAACAAGTACTCATAACAAAATAATGTATAAAATAATAAGAAAGGTTGAGGCTAAGAAGAAGAATAAACGTTTTTCTGTAAACATTTTTAATAATTAATAATCATATATTACAAATTATATATTATTACCCTAACCGAGCACTAGCTACTATGGCTTTCGGCCTGTTGTAGCGAAAACAGATAATTGGCTCTGGTGGGAATCGAACCCACGATCCCCGCACTGATAAGAATGCACGCTGCCAACTAGCCCAGCGGATCGCACCCACTGTAAAAACTATAAACACAATTAATTTGGAAATCAGACTAGACTAGTTTCTGCCTTTTTTTAATGGACAGGCGTCATCAGTGATTTTCTATTTTAAATTGTATTATTATTATTTGTGTCTTGTAACTGTCAGATTGTCTCTACATGGTAAATTTTTCAACAGCCTGCGGCTGTAAGAATCAAACCTGAGCTTCTTCTTACATTACACGCGTAACAATACCAAGTCATGACCGTTTAGCGATCACACCCAAGTATGACCTCGAATGTAATGCATCTAACTTGAAGTTTTTTTTCCTATTAGCTTTTCTGTTATTGTATATTATACTCAGAAGTGACCAACACTAACAAACACAAATATTCTATTTTTAGTTTTTTTGTTTATTTTTCTAATCTCATCCGTCTCTATTTCACAATGTTACCAGATTCACGTATGGTGTCTACGTTTAGTAATGACAACTTTGCGTTTTTAAGTTGAGACATAGCCACAGGGCAAATTTTATAATGTATTTTAGTACAGTGTTATTTTGACGTCATATAGACAGTCGCAATTAATTTTTAATTAATCTGCATTTGATAAATTTAATTCAGAAAGGTTGAGGTTAAGAAGAAGAATAAACGTTTTTCTCAAAAAATTATAAACACTGTTAGTTGAAATAATAATATTATTATATATAAATATTGAAAAAAAAAATTATAAGTTGTCATTACCATGTTTTTGCTGGGTTGTTCTAAACTAAAAGTTTTCCATCACCACACACTTATTTTGTGGTTGTTTTCTTTGAACATATTTTTAAAGTTAAGCATGATTTTATTTTTAGTATTTTAGCTGCTTCTTTTTTTGGCAATATTAAATATAAAAATTGCTTACTCATTGCTTTAAGGTGTTTTTTTTTTTTGAAAAATGCTGCTGACTGACTATTTTACCTACTTGAGTAGATATGGATGGTAAAAATGGCATAGCATTACTATTGTGTGTGTGTGTGTATGCAAACTATAAACTATTTTTGGTTATCGTTAAAAGAGGCTTCAAGTACCTTTTCGGAAATTCAAATTTCCGCTTTTCAAGGATGTTTTGTTTTTGCATTATTTAAATTTAATTTTATTTTTGTTACTTCAACATTACTTGCTGTGTGGATTAGCATTTGCTTTTTTCTATTCTCTCTAAATTTTATGTTATTTTTTTTTTCTTCTTCTGCTTTTTATTTTAGGTGAAGTGCGTTAGTTTTTTTTCCACCACTTAAGGTTTACTAGTAGCTTTTTGGAAGGTTCTCAAATTTGTTAGAATTTCTCTTACCTTATTATTTTTATGGTTTGTAGGCTACTGTCATAAGTGAAGTGGTTTATTTAAGATTAAATGAAAAAAAAAATCTAATTCATAAAAAATGAGGGCAGTTCTGCAAATAAGGTGGTAAATTTTTTCAATATAAAAAATTTGTATTTTATGGTTCAGTTACTATATAAATATTTACAATATACAAACATACTTTCGCTACAAGTATTGGTAGACTACACTCATAATAACACATGTATTGAAATTAATGTCAAAACTACAAAAACGTTTGTAAAATGTACAAATTTTCGTTTATTTTACAAAAAATTTAGTTGTTTTGAAATTTTTTCGTACTTTTACGCATGAATTATTATCTGTGTAGTTTCAGGACTATTTAGCAAGAACTCAATCTGCGTATCTTTAGATGGGCATAAACCCAATTTTGAATGAAATTTGACTATATCGTTTCTAGTTGAGAATCGAACTCTGTTAGTAAACATATTAATCTTTGTGGGAGTTTTTTTTTTTTTTTTTTTTGGTAGACTTTAATTTAGATATTTTAATTGGTAAAAAACTAAATTTTTTTTTTAAATAAATATTTTAAATCCTAAGCTATGATTCATTTTTAAATTCTGTAAGCTAAATACAATTTTTCAATATTTTTTTTTTTTTTAGCCTAAACATATTATTATAATCATAAATTACTCATATAAAACACGATATATTTGAAACCGAATGAAAACCTTTAATTTTCAAAGAAATATATACTGACTGCATTAAAACTCACACATTTATGTTATAAAGTGCTCAAACTCAGCCCAGCTTATGTGTGGTACTTAAAGTGAAATAATAAATGGTTAAAATAAAATACAAAACTCAGGAATTTTTGTTTTTGGAAGGCATACAATATGATCATCATTATCATCAACACTACAAAATCATGAAACAACAACGCCACCACCACCGCCAACAACAACAACACCAGCTTAGCATTATCTTAAAAAATTTTGTTTGGTGTTTTTAGACAAGGCGATTTTCACATACTACAACATACACTATGACTGATATGTATATGCATATTTATCTCTAAATTAAGGATAAGAAAGGGCCGGGCATAACAGACATTATTAATTAGCAGAATTTAAGGGTATGTCCGCTGATGTGGCCTTAACCTGTAGTGCGTTTCAGTAATTTTTAACGATACGACAATCGCTAAATATATCGAGAACTTTTGTTGTTTGCACTAACTATTTTGTTGTTTGCACTAACTATTAATTCATTCACTAAGTACACCTTAACGATAGTCGGATAAGTCTATTTTTCTATTTAAAAATTTAACTTTTTCCTGATTGAATAAACAACACAAAAATTGTTGTCGTTTCGATAACAACAAACAGCTGACTTTAACAATAGCGAATATCGTTTAAAAATTTTTAACTTGGGGCCATTTTGTCAGCTGTCAAGTGATTTGTGTTTAGTTTAGTTAGGCATTTCAACATGAATGGACTGGCGCCTTAACAACGCTTCCAAATTGTGCAAATTTATTTTGAAAATCATGTTCTGTTTGAAATACCCCAGTAAAAAACGCTGCTTGCATGCAAGCAGGTTTGTAAGGAAGTAAGCCATAATGAATCCCTTACAAACCTGCTTACATATGCTATGATTTTTATATGGCGAATTCCCTTGGAAGCATTACCTTTGGGCAAAATAAGCGCTGATTTTAGCGCTTATAAAAAGCTGTGATTTCATGACTTGCAGTAAAATCATATTTCATGTCTATATTATTACATAAAATTCTACAGACACTAATTTTTTGTTGTTAAAATTTTTGACATATAATATAATCATTTTATTTTTTTTTTACAGCTCCAAGTGCTAGCTCTTCAGAAACAGTTAAATGACTAATTATTTTTTATTACATACTCGAAAACAGCAAACACAATCGAAAATCACTCGGGAAAATTGGTACAGATCGTTTATAATACATGATATAAAACTTTCTGCACTACAAACTGCATCCTTATAAGGGATTAGGGTAAGCTGCTTACAACCTGCATCCTTGTTAGGGAAAACAGTAGGCTCAACATTTTTGTTTGTTTATTTTTATTCGAAAATTAACTGCATCCTTATAAGGGATTAGGGTAAGCTGCTTACAACCTGCATCCTTGTTAGGGAAAACAGTAAGCTCAACATTTTTGTTTGTTTATTTTTATGCGAAAATTATTCGTTTCTTTTGCTGCTTTTCAATATTATATAATAGTATGCACTTACATCAGCGCATTTGTTTTATCTTGCTTCTAAAAACACGAAATTTTTTTACTGGGACGTGCGCAATACGTCCATTTTACGGTCAACATAATCGTCCATCAGAGCAATTAATTCGATTAACTATGGAACGTTTTCGCACCACGTTTACTCTAAATGATAATATGCATCAACAGAGACGTCGTACAGCGTGTACAAAAGAAGCAATTGCTGCTGTAGAGCGTAGCGTAGAGGAAGACCCTAATTAGTCTATCCGCCATCGTTTACCGCTATAGAGCCATTATTACTGACTTTTTCGTTCATCAATTGAACAACCATGATAGGCAGAAACTGTGGTTTCAACAAGACTTAGCAACATGTCACACAGTTCGAGCCGCAATTGATTTATTGAAGGAACCGTTTGTTAACCCCATAGCTTCACGTTTTGGACCCGTGAATTGGACCTCCAAGATTGTGCGATCTAACGCCGCTGGACTATTTTCTGTGGGGATTTGTGAAGTTGCAAGTCTACGCCAATAAGCCACGAAATGATTGACCACTTGGTGGACAACATTCGCCGCATTATTGCCAATATACGGCTTGGAAAAAGTCATCGAAAATTGGACCTCCAGATTAGACTACGTCTGAGCCAGCCATGCCGGTCATATGCCAGAAGTCATATTTAAATTATAAAGCCAGAAGATTATCTTTCGGATATAGTAGATTTCTTGGCAATTTAAAAAACTCATCTTTGGTTTATTCCATTTTAAAGTTCTATACCCTTTTTTAAAAGTACCCTTTATAAAAAAACAAACAAAATTAAATTTTCAAGTCGAGTTACAGCAGCTTGCAGGTCAACTCTTAGAGCGTGATTTGGTCAAATATAATTTTCTTATGACAACTAACTAATTTTCTTATGACAACTAACATAAAAAATGTATATCAGGATTTTCAAAACAATAAAAAAAAAATTGTTCATAAAATTCTTACCATTTGCAAAAAATCCGTTTTGAAAATGTTTAAAATTTGTTCTTATTTAGTTTTTATATTAACTAAAAATTAGACATTATGTTGCATTTTTTTTTTGCAACTAGAAAAGTAGTTTAATTAATTTAATTCGTTTTTATTTAAATACACACTTAAAAAATATAACTTTTCTGTTGGTCAGCCAATATGCACAGCGTAGTCTAAGCTGCTTTTTGTTTTCCATTCATGTTTAAGTAGACAACTTCTATGACAATTTTGGATTTTAAATGGTATTAAATTTACCGATGAACTTAAGAATTATGTGTGAAAAAAACTCAAATTTTTTTTAATCAAAAATTTCCGTCTACTTTATGTACACAGTATGTTAAACCTTATACGTGTTAGAGTTAAGCATGTGAAATCTTTCTTAAGTCTGAAGTTGGTATACTAATAAAAACAACGTAAAAAAGAAACATACCATAGTTAAAACGTCATTCATTATTGATGCGTCTATCTTCTTATATCTTCTCCTATATTAGTAACTCTAACCATGGCATCAAAGTGTAATTTGAACAATGCAACTGCACGTGTCCATTGTTTTCTAAAATAGAAAAAAAAAAAACTAAATTTACTTTCCTCTTTTTATTTTGTTTCCCTGTTTATTATCTTTACCGCCCGCCTTTATTAAAGTTATAGTTTAGTTTTTATATTATTGTAGGCTCATTGTTAAAATGGGGTGTTGTAATTTAGGGCTCCTTTGTTTTCAGTTTGGGATTCTTTTTTTTTTTTTTGTTAAAGGTTTTTCTTTCATTAATGGATGATGTTAAATAGTAAATCATCCTATTCATATATGGCTTTTATTTTCTATAAACTATTACGAAATGACCTTCACTTATGACCAAAAGACGACTTAAATAAAATATTTATAAGGTAATTTGTTAATGATTATAAATTATTTGTTAACGATTAGTAAAGATTTTGTAAATGAAAGGTGAAATAGCTCACACAGTTCGAAGACTTTATTTTGAAAGTGAATGCTTAGATTTTGATTTCACATTTTTATGGTTTTTATATAAAAATTTTAATTAAATGCAACTTCAAACGGTGCCTTTAAAGAAATAATCTTGCAACTTTTTCATGTTATGGGACGAGTCACTAAACACTCTTTCAAGCCACAGTTTAGAGACATGTCAAAAGTAACAAATCACTTTTATATAAAGATACTAAATTAGTGACAGTTTTGAAATTATTGTGTCCTTTTTTCAGGCTTTGTATCAAACATGTTATTTTTAACACATTTTTATTAATAACATCAAAAAGTTAAATTTTCTTCTATGAATATTAATTTATCTATATTATGCATCTTTATATCACTTATGACTTTAATGAAATCATCAAAATTTGTTTGTTATTTTGCCATTTCGTAATATAAAGAGAAAAAATTTGTTAACCTCTTCATTTATATTAAAAACTATGTCATATCATTATCTTTAACTATGACATTTAAGTGTCAAACTAACAACACTTTTGTTTCGACATTTTACCCACGAAGTATGTAACATTCCGAATAACAACCTCCAACTATTACAACTACATATACAAAAAACAACATCCAGGCTATTTAGGATAATCATCTTTTACTAACACTAATACTACACTCATAAAAAAAGTTAGTAATCAAACTTTACAAATTTTCAACTAATTTTTATTTCAAACACGAAGAAAAAAGAATATGATTGACTATGATTGCCGGCAAAACAATTCTGCTAATTTTAGTGCTTCTTTCTACAGCGTCATTTTTAACAAATTTTAAGTAACTTTTTCTGATATTTTTATAGACTTATTTGTATGAGTGTAGTTACTTTTATACACAATAGATTTGTGTATAAGGACGAAGTCATACAAAATGTTAGTGGGTTAAATCTAAATGTTATAGTTCTGATACAATAGTAAGTAGTAGTTAGTTTTAGGAGTACTTACAAAACAACATAACTGTATGATGATATTAAGATACAAAAGACTACATTAACATTGAGCATAAAAAATAGAATAAATATGACTGTTATACTCGTATGTTGGTGTTTATATTATGATGAAAAAATAATTCTACATATATGATGAGAATTTTTATGATTATTAGAGGGTGGGATATTTAAAGGAATTAAATCAAAACAAAATAAATTTAAAAGCAAAATAGATTTAATTTAGGTCCTAAGTGCATGAAACTCAAGGTTGTAATGAAAATTTTAATCGCAAATAAAAAATACGTTAACATCTATTTCAGCGTTTTCTGATATTTTCACTTTCAATGGTTTAATTAGCAAAAAAAAAAAAAAAACAAAAATGTAGCGAATATATAAAACCTCAAATATTTTAGTCGGAGAGCTTATTGTTTTCCCTAATTTTTATTTCGATTTTTAAGTAAATTTTAAATCATTAGGGGAGATTGGGTGGTGTTTACTTAGGGGTGAAGTGTAAATTATTTTCCTAAGTTGTCAAGTTAATTGGCGAATAAGTTAGTCAAAAAATCACTTGGTTAGATGTTGGTCTGGAACGACTTAAAAAATTCGTTTGCATGATATTTTACAGAGCTAACAAAGTGTGTTACCATTTCACCCCAAAATCTCCAAGTATAAAAAACAACAAATATATTTTTCCAAACAAGCATTTGACAATGCTCAACAACAAATTTACAAATTTTTTTTCTTTTTTTAACCACTTAATTATATATATCGGGTAAAAAGTTATAAGTCTTTGAAAGCACAACTACGGTACAATTAGTTCATAATGAGTTAAAAACTTTTTTGGTAGTTTTTTTTTTAAAGATTTCAGATTTTCATATTTTCGTCGGAGTAAGTTTCACTAGTTTTACTATATCTACCAGACCTGGACGTTGTCAATTATATTTTGCACTTATTTATTCGTATGGTTTTTCCATATCATTAACCCATTCAGAACTGCACTCAAACTTGCTTAATATCATGGGCATTTGTAACTACATCTATGCGTTAAATTGCATGCCAAATACTTAATTACATGTAATTAGATGTAATTAAATAGATTCCCGGTAATTGTTGTTAGTACCCTATGTAAAATTGTTTTTTATTATCCTATGTCTGCTATTAATAAACCTGCAAAATTTTCCAGTTTAAGACTTGAAGTGTAAGAGCAGGACTGAAAGTGTTAATGATATCGAAATACGACACAAGTGAATAATTGCTAAAAGATATTGAAGGCGGCGAGGTGTGATATCTACCCAAGAGGAGTTTAGAAGTAAATTTCCCTATATGGTCCTATTCCTTGACAAGCAGGACTTATTGTAAAGTTAATACAATTTGCCTTTGCTGACACTTATGTAGTGTCAGTTATATAGAGAGAAGGGAATTTTCCTTACTGTAAGCCACTCGCAAAAGTTAGACATTCGGTTTTTGTGTGGGTTGTATGAAAATGTCACAAGTGTTAAATGCCATCAAGTTTGATGTGAATGCGAACGTTTTTTCTGGTACTATTTTGTTGTTGCAAAGAAAAATCGATACATAAAGTACAATTTTTTGAAAAAAATAATCGATTTTCCGCAAACGGTAAGAACTTTATGCAGAATTGAAAAATAAATATTGTATAATGCTAAAGGGTAATAATTAAAAAAAAAATATAATAAAAGTCATTGCCACCAAATATGTGTTTGTGAAATTTTGCATCCTTGTTGGACAAATCTAATGTGTACACTGAAAAATAATGCATGTGGCATTAGAAATCAGTTTATCTATACCACGGTCAGTGATTGCACAGAAAATTTCATATAGACGCAATCGAACAAATAAAAACATAACAAATATTACATTATTCAAAAAAACAGGGTCACTGACGAAGGTTCAATACCAGAAACTGCGCAGTCTGATTCAGAAAAAATTGAAAATTTGCAATGTAGTTATGATTTTTAGAAAATACACTTATTCTTCTCTACCACGCCTTTCACAAAAAAGTTTTTTGTTGCAAATTTTTTAATATTAAAGACCATCCATCCATTAAATTTCATTACACCAACACTCCATGTCGGTGCGTATATCTGAAGTTATTGAAGTTTATATCTGCAAAATACAAAATTTTTACCTAAGGTCCTCACACAAAGAGAATTTTCTTGGACAAGTATTACATACATTTTTCACGAAACTAATAAGGTTTTCTTCACAAAGTGAATACAACATTTTTTAAGCTTCATAGCTTTAAAGAAATTTAAGAAAAACACAATCGGCGCAGTGTTGGTAAAGCCTCGTCGTCGGCGACGGTCGGTTAAATGTTGTTAGAACGTTCTACCAAACCTGTTACCCTATTGATAACAGTGCCCAATCGTTGGTTTGAGCGAACTTCCCAACGTTGGCATAACCTTGGTAATTAAAAAATTTGGTGCTTTTAGCTTAAATTAAATTGTTTTGGCAATATGTGTAATAAAAGACATTTAAAATGCAGCAATGCAGTTTGGCCTTAATCTTACACATAATATTTAAATGTGTAAAATATAATAAAATACTAATAAAATAAATGCTTCTTATTGGTTGTAATATTGGTAAAAACAGTATTGGCAAAGAATTTTACGGGTGGTACTGGCAAAACACATGCTTTACAATCAAAATATTAATTTGCTAGAACAATAATAGTTTTACAATTTGGTACACTCAGGCTACTTCTGCTTTAAAAATATGTAGTTATTTGGGTTGTAATACAGTTTCTTTATTTTTAATGTAAATGTCAGTCATTTATCGAACAAATTACATTTTTTACTAACCTTGTAGTTTATAAAAAAACAAACCACATCAAATGACAGTTTTGTGATTTTACATTTATTTTTAACAGTAGTATTTTTTATTATTTAATTGATTTATACTACAATTGGGGTTCATTTTTTGAACATTAAAAAACAAATGACAACGTTAGTTGAATTTACTGAAATGTAAGTTGTCCTTTACTTATGTGAAATTTTATTCGCTTTTAACTACATTTGCAGTGGGCTTTACCAACATACGAGTAGAATTCTAAGTGTAATTTTTGACACCGTGGGTTTTACAAAAATAATACTATTTTTTTGGTACGGTTGGCAATTTCTACCTGGGTGGTTTTAATGAATTTTTATAATGAAATTTTATAATAAATACTATACAATTATCATTATTGTTAAGTTTTATATATCCGGATTTTTTAAATATTTGCTTCGTTCGACTCACTAAAACTGACCAAAAGTTGTTAAGTGTTATTTTTTTTTTTGTAATAAATTATTTAAATTTTTGTATAGTTGACTTAATGGATTTTTAAATATTTTTATGACTTCATTACTTATTCTCAGGCTTAATAGACAATCGTATTTTAAAGTCATTATAGTTTTTTAAGTCCAAAATTTATTGTTATATTTCATTATTCAAAAAGAAATTATCATAATTTTTACTGATAATGTGTTATTTTCAAGAGCTTTTGTTAAACGTATTTTCACTTTCTACAGTTAAAAACTAGAAAAATATAAAACAAAAAAAAAAAAAAATATTTCATGGCTTCTTATCAATTGTAACCCGCATTATAAACAGCCTGAATATAAAAGTAATGACTTTATTAAAAAAAGTTTTTAAAAATATCTTCAACAAAAGATTTTTAAAAACTAGTTTTTGTTAGTGGAAAAATTTATGAAAATTTTAAGTTTTTTTTTTCAATTTACTTTTATAAATTTATGCTAAATCATGTTGAAATTTTTGTTAAAAAAAATCAATCAATTTATTAGATATCTTTTTAAGATGTAACTAATTTAGAAATGTTTGATTAAAAAGGTTCAGCTTTCTTTTTATTTCATGTAGAAAAAATGTTCAGTTGACACTTGTCTTTTTATTTTGTCTTCACTAAATGTTAAATGGTAGACTTTTTTTTTCTTTTCGCTGAAAAGTGTCTAGTACAACACGCATTCCTTTTTATTTGGTTTCAAAATACCGTTTTGTTAGTTTTTATGGCTGCTTTTTCTTTAGATAGATGTTGAAATTTTTCATTTATTTTTTCGGTTGTGAAAGATTACTACTATTATTTGTAGTTGTTAGTTTAAAATACCATTTAATTAAAATTTGTACCTACAACTATTTTAACTAATTTTAACCTATTTCTGTTTTTAGTTTTCTTAAAAAATAAGCATACAAAAAAAATGTAAAAAATTTTAGTGACACATACTAAGCGAAATTAAGAAGAACTGTGGCACAAAAGAATATAAATTTGCTGAAAACATTAATAAAAAATTTAAGCAAACAATTTTTCAAAAACTATACACTCTCGTAAATATTATAAATTTTCATCCAAACGAATCGATTAGGTTGCTGCAACCTCGAAAATTCGGTTGTCATAAAACCCCAATTCGGTTTGCAACAAACGCATTCAGTTGTGATAAATGAATTTACGAGGTGGCAGCAACGATATCAATTCGGTTGAATAAAATTATGTTGAGACAAAAAAATTCGTTATGTGAATCGTATTTTTAAATATGTTGTTAAAATGAGTTTAAAGTTTTGGCTTTTTCGATTTTGAGTGTGCTTTTAGGATCAAAAATTTTTGCTTAATTTTGGAGTATTCAGTTCGCTTTTTTTTGGAATTAATCAATTTTTTACCAACGTTTCTTTGAAGACACAGCAATTTTTAAGAGCCTATTACTTCTGATAGGCAGGCGATACAACGACAATATAATTAAGCATCAGTATAGGGCGCGATTAGGCTATAATATTTATAAAAATTTTAGCGGCAATACAAACCTATATTGGAACGTTTTGTCAAAAAATTTACAAGGAATCCAAAAACAAGGTTATTTTTTTTTTTTAATTCAGAGTTGAAAATAATATGTAAACTCTTTACAATGATTCCTTTAACTTTTGATGCTAAGAATATATAAAACACATTTTTTTTTAATTCTGGAGAGCGGAGTTTTAACGAGATTCCTATTACCAGATCAAGAGTACTAATATTTTGAAAAACTTTTGATCATCAAATTTATATACGAGCAAAATATTTAAAAAAAAAAAATGTCTGTATATTATGAAGTACTTTTAGTGTACGTATTAGCATTATTTATGCATGCCTAATTCATCCGCGCTAATCATTTATCTTTAACAATAGAATATTTATGTCCATTTTAAGTTTAAATCTTTAAAATCGGCAAATTTTGGTTTCACTTGTAAACCACTATACAAGTTTTCATCAAACGCGATATGGAAATAATATTTTTATTGAATGTATTTGCCAAGTCTAGTTAAGCTAAAAAATATGAGCACAAAATAAAATGAAAACTGTAAGTTTCAATAAATTTTTTTAATTTTTCGATTTTTGAATGGCTATTAATTTTTTAGTTGAAGACTTTTTAACGTAAAACATGGCATGCAGTAGATTTTAAATTTAGTCTACCAACCCTCTATGGCGAATGAGGAGTCAATTGACCTAAAAGTGACTGGTTATAGAAGGACTTCTCACAGGACTGGTATAATGTAATACTGAATTTTGTTAATCAGTGTCAATTGTCCTAAAATTACCAATCCTGTGACTGGTAAGGGGAGGACATACCACTTAACCAGAATGTTTAGTAACGAGAAAAAGCCAGTTGGCCAGAACTTTATCCATTGGAAGCTGTTTAGTTTTCGCTTGTTATATACGACATGGACCTTTTGCGACAGTCTTGTGGTATGCCCATCTTTAGTTAGTCCTGTGGCATGCCAGTTGTTTACATAGGGTAGGGTTTAGCAGAGGACCGGTTTTCTGGCACGAAGGGACCGATCCTGTGGCACACGCAGAAGCGGTCCCATTCCCCATAGAGGTATTTAAAGTCAGATTCAGCAGGTGTAGAATATTTTTGAAATAGCCCATATATATTTCATTGCCCTGCCCCACTGTCTTTAGTCTAGTTACTGTTTTTTTAGAGACCCTTATCTTAAAATATCTCTGTATGCTGATGTTGCTTAGTTTTTTTTTCGTCTTTCTATTGCTAATTTTGTTTAGTGTCTTAAGTTTTTTTATTTTATAGTTTTTAGTTGCTTTATAATGTTAAGTCATTGTTTTATGGGTTGGATCTTGTTTTTGGCTTGTTTGTTTTTCGCCTGTCTCTTAATTTCAATCGTAAAATTTTCTTACACAGTAATTAGCAACAACATGCAATATAGAGTAAAAAAACCAACAATAGCACCACCACCGTCTTTTAACTATTTAGTTGGTAGTATGTTGCAAACACCATCAGCTAGGCAACACAAAAAAAAAAAAAACTAACTTAAAAAGTCAAAGGTATTTAAGTGTTATGTTGTTGTATTTGAGTTTTTTAAAACTTAATTGACATTTAACTAGAGTTTAACATTTTTTCAAACTTAAAACGATTTGTTTTACATTCAAAATAAAAAATAACTAAATAAATAAATTCGATAAAAAATAATTAGTAGTTAGTAATTTTTTAAGAACTTCAATCACGAGAATATAGTATAAAATATTTTTTTTAAAAATTTAATAATGTTTCGGTTCAATATGAAATTTATATTTGTTAAACTTGAAAATTTTAAAAGGAGTAAAAGACGTTTTGGGTTATAAAATGTGTCACTTAATTTACTTTAGATTTTTTTTATATACCGGAATCTTTCCTTTTTTGGACTATTTTCTGAAGTGGATTTTTCCGT
The DNA here is from genome assembly GCA_021234595.1 of Delia radicum. NCBI lineage: Eukaryota > Metazoa > Arthropoda > Insecta > Diptera > Anthomyiidae > Delia > Delia radicum. Next base: position 10,441,513 of record CM037855.1, on the reverse strand, counting down.
CAACTGTCAGCGAGTTTCATTTTCGCAATTACTATTTTAAAAATTTTCATCATAAATGCACACGTTTTTATTGTGTCGTTACAAAAAAAAAAGACGCGATATAAAATGTAATTTTTCTTAAAAATAAGGAGTAAATAAAAAACAAGCTTAAAAAAATTTTCCATGTCGGATTTTTGTAAACGTTAAGCATTTTATTTACAATTTAATAAGATTAAAAAAATTATAAGATATACAAAAACAAAAAATGTGAAAAATTGAATATTCATAATGTTCCCTAAAGTCGACTTTCAATATATTTTCATATTTTGTTTCCAAGTTTAAACTTCAACTGTTCTTGTCTATTTTGGACGTGTTTATGTGCAGCCTTAACGGGTGGACCGATTATCAGTCGTTTTTTTTTTTTTTTGTTTTCTAGAGGTCTAAACAATGAAGTCCGTAACGTAGAGACATTTTTAGATTTTTGACCAGTATTTTCTTGGAAAACAAAAAACCATGATTTTTCTGAGTGTTTTTTTTTTTTTAAATTTCTGAGTGTACCCTTGTATCATTTTAATGCAAATCAGAAATTTCAAAAGCCAGCTACTATAGGGACTAGCGAATTTATGTGTGTGTGAAACAAAACAAAATTTGTTTTCAGATGAGTACCCAAAGCTACGCCATGACTACCGATTTTGTCTTAAAAAAGGGTAAATAATGAAATGGTTACCAGGCTGGCTATGGTAGTCCGAATTATAAATTAAGATTTTTAGAATAAGGTCCAATATTGTGTTTTCCTATCGCAATTCATTATTTTTTTTATAATTGCTTAAATATTGTCATTTTTATTGATTTCTTAAGCTAGTAAACCAATTAATTTGTTTCTTTTGTATATATACAGGCAAAATATATAGCTTGGCTGTTGGCCAGCCAATATGCACAAACATTATTGGCGCAGACTGTAGCAGAACGCAAATTGTAATTGAGCGAAATAAGTCAATTGACTTTAAAGGACATCGGCCATGGTAAGTTAACCAAGGAATATCAAGGCACTTAAATTATAATTTGTATTTCTAGTGCTCTTGTTTATTTTCATTATCATTTTCATTTTCTTTCTTCCAAGGCTTGCTTTTGATTAATAAATTTCAACACATACACACAAATATTTAGCTTTGTAAGTTAGTCAGCCTATATGCACAAGCTAACTGAGGCCCTGTAGATTTTTTGTTTTATTCTTATGCGTAGATTCTGTTCGAATGACAAAATATCAATTGGATCTCTCCTATGAAAATTACATCTTAAAAGGACCGCTCGCAGAAAAGTTCCGGTCAAGAGCAGGTTCCTTTCCAGTAAGATACTTCATTATAAGACACTTTTCAGGCACCTTTTTACTGTGGAGTGTTAAAACATTTTCTATATTTTAGTTTTATTTTTGTGCTAATATGACTAAAATAAAATCAAATCTAGGAAACTGATAAAAAGCCAATCGGTATAACACAATTTGGGTCAAGGTTTTTTATAAAGATCGCCATACACATTTTTTGTCCAATATTTAAAAATTTTCTGTTATCCAAAATATTAATTTTTTTATTTAATTTTCTTCTCTTCATTGCTTCATTTAAAATTATTGATTTTATGCAAAAATTATTTTCATTTTTGTTCCGCTTTTTTCATATAAAAATTCTGGGTCATTTTGTATATGTATGTATATTAGGGCGGTTCATAAAAAAACATTAGATTTTGTTATGGGCCAACCGGAATATATATCACGCAGCCTAAACTAAAAACGCATGATTTTTTTTTTTTTAATTTTTTATTAAGGTTTGGGGGTTGCTACTGGCCCCAAACTTTGAGTGCTTTGTTTATATGGGGAAAAATAACTTTTTTAAGTTTTTTTTAAGAAGTTTTTAATGTCGTAATAGTTCTTATTCTAGAAGATGAATTAATCGATATAAAAATTAAAGTATGTTTTCAAAAAGGTATAAAAATCCAAAATCGGTTGAGAATTAGCCCAGCAACAAAAAATTTCACAGGCCACAAATTTGCCAAATACCACTTGACCAAGAAATTCGAGCACACATCTTAAACGTTTTTTAATTTGATTACTGCAACAACATAATTTTTTTTATTTTAAAGACCCATAAATTGTTAGATATGTTATATATCTTTTTAGGATACCGCTAACCTGTCCAAATGTGACGTTGAAAACGGACATTATTTTTGGAATATTTTTCAACTCTCCAATTTCAAATTTACGTGTTAATTTAGTTCAGAATATTTTGTTGTATATTAAAGGAATGGCCTTGGCCAGTATATAAAATAAAAAAGAGTTTATATACATGAAATTCCGAAGTATCTCCGTTAATCTTAATGGCACGGGTTAACGTTTTTAAATTTGTCCAACATTTTTAGCACAGCAGCTTCATACGTTGGGTCATAATATTTAAAATCTTTGACGTTTTTTTAAATGGAAATATATAAGTCTGGGGTCATTTTGAGCCGCAGGTACTCATGGGTTAATGATGTTCAAACAATTATTTTTTTAAGCTTGAATAATGATGGTAAAATTAGAAATTTGTTAGCATTGTTTTTAGCACATAAACTAGCATTGCTTTTACCACAAAACACAATTCCTTCGAAATCCGCAAATACCAGGGGATATTTCAAAAATATATCAAAAATATTTTATATTTTCGACATCACCTTAGAACAGGTTAACGATATCCTAAAAAAATATATTTTTTATTTTTTACAATTTTTGAGTCTATTAAATAAAAAAATTATGATTCGGTAATCACTTTAAAAAACGTTTACGATGAGTGATCGAATTTCTTGGGCAAGTGATATTTGTCACATTGGTGGGATGGGGAATTTTTATCCCTGGGCCAGTTCTTAGCCGATTTAGGGTTTTTATACCCTTTTGAAACATAATTTTATCTTTATATCGATCACTTTATCTGCTAGAATAAAATTATTACGACATGTTGACAAAAACTTAAAAAAGTATTTTTTGCCATATTAACACACGAATCAAAGTTCGGAAGACGGTAGCTACCCCTAAACCTTGATAAAAAAAAATATTAAAAATCATGCGTTATTTTTTTACGGTGCTTAATATATATTCCGGTTGCCCATAAAAAATCTATTTTTTTTATGAACCACCCTAACGTATATACTTGTGGTATTCAGCATAGTATATAAGTGGAGAATGTCTTCTGTTACTATACATACACGTAGGATATTTGAGAAGTTTAAAGACAAGGATCTATTATGACATAAAAGATAATTTGTAAAATGCTTGAAATTTGACAATGTCAATGGCGTTTTTACGAACAATTTTGAAAAAATATATTTCCCATGTATTAGGGTTGCCATTTATTTAGAATATTTAAAAGAAAGCTTAAAAAGCTTCAGACAATGTCGCATACAATAATTGCGAATTTCGGAAAAAGCTCAGACACCCCCCTCGATTAAATTTTATATTCATAAAAAAAACTCCCTGCTGGAAATACAAATGCTGATTATATTTTTTTTTCGAATACATTTCCGATTTCTATGTTTTTAATATAACATGTTTGCTAGCAAATATAATTATGTGTGCCTGTAAACATATATATGTTTGGAAAAAGTGAAAAACGTGTGCCGCTAAACATATTCAAAAAAAAAAAATACGTTTCCCTATTTTTTTTTTTTTTTGTTGTCACATATCCGAATTGCATTAAGTTCGGAGAGAACAATTCGGGAGACTCCCCCTGTAAGATTATACTATTTTTTTTTATATTTTATCGAACAACTCTCGCAAATTTAATATGTTAGACTGTCTGTATCTGTATGAGTGTATGTGTTTATATTTCGTTGTATTTTATGCAATATTACAGTTATTGTTGTCAGGCATATTTGCATAACTATGTCCTTGTTCTTTTAACCATTTACTTAGTATATATATAAGTACATGGTAGTAGTAGTGTACTTGCAGTGGTATATAAATGCAGTAGCATTAAAAATATAAAACAATGAACAATTTACTATCTATCATGAATTGTATAGTTTGTTCTAAATGAAAAAAAAAAACTGAAACCTGAATTTAATGAAAATCAGAAAAGACTTAAAGTTGTGACATTTTTTTGGGAAAAATAAAATGAATGAAAGTAAAATGAAAAAGGACATATAATAAAATTCAATTCAAAAAATTTGTTATATTTAAACAAAAAAAAAAAGGATTACGATAAATGTTCGGATATATGTATAAATCACGATAGCTGCAGAACGCAAATTGACGGTGCTTTTTTCATATCAAGTCATTGAGTCTCAGATAGTTTTCCGGTTAATATTAAAAAAAAATAGGTTCGTTAAATTAAAAGTTGCTTGCTGTTCTATATAGAACTTTTCCAGAATTATATTTTTTATTTTATATATTTTATATATTTTATAGATGCTGGTAATATACTTTTGTTTGGAAAACATTTCCGTTTCCCATGATTTTACTATAACATGTTTGCATGCAAATATAATTTTGTTTGCCAGGAAACATATATATTTTTGGAAAAAGAGAAAACCGTCTACCACGAAACATTTATATGTTTAGCTTTAAATACATATATGGTAATTATATACATGTTTGCATGTCACAAACATAATATCTAAACATTTTAAAATTGCAAATATATCTTTGCTTAAGTTTGAAGTTTTGAATCATTGGAAACCTAGAAATAAAAAGTAGCAGACAAAACTACTAAAAATAATAATTAATAATGATTGCAATAGAAACTGATAAATTTAGCAGATTTTTTTGCTAAATATTAATAAAATAAGAACAACAAAAACAAATTGGTTAACAATTTTCATATAATTTTTATTAAAAATAAAACTTATGTTTTTTCGACCTTTAATTGTGCAATGAAGATGAAAATTATTCAAGTTCGAGGCCATACTCTATATTTCTGTATTAGGATATTGACCAAGTTTTCAATTTATTTTTGATCAATGGTGATAATCCTTAACTTCGAGCTCATATATTAGTTCTCATTTAGTGAGAAAACTAGTTTATATTAATGTTTGAATTTTTGCAGGGGATTGTGACTTATTTTAAAGCGTGTTTTGATAATGGGAACCTAGAAACTTCCCAAAATAGATCTGTCAACACATTCCTGAAAGTGGTCAATTAATAAATTTGAAAACAAAAACTCTATAGATTATTTGTTAGGACAATACCCTAAATCAGTTAACTTTACAAAATTTTAGTTATATTCGATGTGAATTTAAGTTAACTGAAAACGGCATTTTGCTGTGTAGAATTACCAAAAACTTTTACTAAATATTTGTAGACTCAAAATAGCATACAAAAACTGCAATATTAACAAAAAATTTGCTATATTTACTTCAAATTTAGTACAGTGCAAGTAACAGTTTATTTTGCTAAAATCTACAGAAATGTTTTCTAAAAAATAGTAGATTGCTGATTTCATAAGGGCAGACTTTAATTCACTAAGAAAAAAAACTTAAAATTTTACATTTTTTATGACTTTTTTGTCTACTAAAATTTAGCAGATTAGTTCGTTACTTTTAGTGAACTAAAATTAAGCTCATATTTAACTAAATATTTGTAAATTCAACAGATTTATTTTTGCTCTTCTTGTATTACTAATATTTGTTAAAAAAAAAAAAAAAATCTGTAAATTTCAACAATTTTTTCTGCAAGCTCATTTTTAACTAATTTTTAGTAGTTTATTGTTGTCATCACTTTTTCTATATTTCTTAAGTCAATTCTAATAAATCTCTTTTTAAATCTTAAAAATTTGTCAACACCTTAAAACTTTTATTCTATTTACTTCCTATTAAGTATTTTTCAATAATCTTTAAAGAAAACACTTTCTCTCGTTCTCAGTCAACATATATTTAAACTACAGATTATCATGCCATTTACATAAAGATTATTTGCTATAACAAAGTATTATTATTTTCTACATTTTTTTTTATATATATTTAATTTTCTAACAAGACCTACATTTAGGAGCAGCAGGAGCAAATAATAAATACAACAACAAAAAGTATGGTTAAGTATTCAATAGTCCTCCACTTTGTATACAATAATAAAGACTAAATTCAATAATAAAAAAAAACCGCTAGAGCTTGAGGAAAATGTTACCTGGTGTATAAAATTACTATACTTTTACAACTACTAACTCCCCTGATTATAATTTCATCATCGTAATCATCGACATTGGAATAGAATAAAAAAGTGTATTTAAAAAAAAACCGTAAAGGAAGAATACAACATGAAAGTCAATGGTAAAGAAAATACAAATATAATAAAAATGTATATAAAAATACCTAAAGAAACTAGAACATTTCTAACTGCTGAATGTATAGAATGACGACAGTTTATGTGTACTATAAGGACTTATTTGTAAGCAAATAAATATAAATCAATTGTTCCCATTATTATAATGAGATTACTTTTTTTTTTACCTACTTAACAATATACCAAATTCACTCATAGAAAAAATTAAGTAAAAAAGTATACTAATACTTAAACTAAAAAAGTTGTTGGAACAAAGAACTTAAAAAAGTTTTGTAAAAATTCTTAAAAAACAAAGAACTTGTGCATTAGGGGTACAATCAAAATAAGGCCCTATCACCACGCTGTAGCCGATGTTGTGCTGAAACCGAAAAATGTTTCCTCAGGTCATTTTGGAACAAAACGTTCCGCGTCGAAGCCGATTTCTGAAAGTAGTTTAAGATTTTTTTTTTAATTTTTCAAAATTTTTTATTTTTTCAAAATTTTTTATTTCATAATTATTTAACTATTTACATTTCTTAATGTAATTATGTGATTATAATCAAAATCACAATCTAAAAACTATCTTTATTAAGTAAAATTAACTTAAGATTAAGAGTTCGTGTTGATTTGCATTGGGGGAAAATATCTTGTACGACTTTGATGGCGCGTTCCGCACAAATGTTGATGCGTTGTGTTTTTGGAATTCTTGATTCATCTTTCACCCAATGTCTTAGAAAGCATTTCTGAGCATTAGTAAAGCCCGATAATGATTTTTTTAAGGCTTCGAAGTCATTTTTATACTTTTAGCAATAAATTATAATATTTCGCAAATTTGCATAAGACAGCGTAGGTAAGTCGCAATATTTTATCACGATTAATTGAATTTATACAGAATATTATTCAATATTTAATGGAAAAACTTATAATTTATTTATCATTTAATGAAATTATAAAGAAGATATTTTTATTTTTTTAGAACTTACTGATCCCAAACTTAATTGCATTTGACGCGGAACCTTTTTTTAACAATATCGAAAATCTAAAGATGCAGTTCTTATTGTTTTTTATGCACTACATGGTATGGATAGGGCCATTTTGATATTTTCAAAAATTGTAAAAAAGTTGTATCCCTATTGTGCATATCCAAAATTTAACAGGCTTTTTTTTAATGCCAGTCTCATGGACATATATACGAGATTGAAAATGACCGAGTCTAATAAAATTCTTACTCAAAAACACACTGTGGCGTATACTTAATATTGCTTTTTATAATTGAGGCTTTTCAAAGAAACTTGTCCGCTACAGTATAAATTATAACGGATTAATGTAAAAATTACAGTATTTATTGTAACTTTTTATACGAATTAAACATTAATTAATCTTTTTATTTAATTATTTATTATAATTAAATGGTATTCGAGTAATCTGAGAAATTCGATTATAACAATAAAGTTGACTGTGGAAAATTTAAAAAATTTTATACATGGCAAGAGATTTTTGAAATTGTCGTAAATCTGGAGAAAACATAACTAATTCCCTTTATCACTTATTAATTTTGGTTAAAGAAATTTTGATTGCACAATTAAAGGTCGAAAAAGCATAATTTTTATTCAAAGTTTGTTATAATTTTTATTAAAAATAAAAATTATGTTTTTTTTTTTTTTCTCAAACTAAACAAAATATAAAAAGGAGAGAAAAACAAAAAACGTGTATTGAATATCCACCAGAGGTGGACATTGCACATCAAACAAGTTTTCAATTTATTTTTTGATCAATGGTTATAATCTTTAACTTTAAACTCATATGTATATTAGTTCTCATGTAGTGAGTAAACTAGTTCATATGTATGTTTGATGTTTGGCATGGGATTGTTACCGCTTTCAAAACGCGTTCTGATGAAAATTCCCGAAATAGATCTATCACCACATTCCTGAAAGGGTCAAATAATAAATTTGAAAACAAAAAACTCTATAGATTATTTGTTAGGACAATATCCTAATGAAGAAATATAGAGTATGGCCTCGAACTTGAATAATTTTCTTTTTTTTTCAATTTATAACGAGCTTTTAACCTCCGTATATTTACAAAAATAAAGCAAATCAAACATATTAGCTAGGTTGATACTAGTATTTCGATCTGGCTAAAGATCTCATCAGAACCCGAAGTTTTAGAAATGCTAGAGCCTATATAATAGGCAGAACTTTAACAAAAAACCTATTAATAATCAACTTTGCTCCATTCTTGTCTTCTTAGTAATCAACCACGTGGTTAGGTCTTTTTCTAACAAGCATCATGACGTTACTAAGGCCAAAAATGTTCTATTTATATAAAAATTTTTAGTGTGTACTCTGGCTCAAGTAATATTTTTTACAGTTATATTAGTTTTTTGTTTTTATATACATCGAGATTATTTTTATGTTATTTTTCATTTTCATTGCATAATTTTTATTTTGCACAATTAAAGGTCGAAAAAAACATAATTTTTATTTTTAATAAAAATTATAACAAACTTTTTATTTTTAATAAAAATTATATCAAACTTTTAATTTGGATTTATTATAAAAATTATTTTAATTAAAAGTAACTTCTTTTACATAAAGCCCTGTAATGTACATGTACATTCAAAATCGCATCTCATCAGCATAAAACAAATTTTTGTGCATATAGCTTTAAAGTACCGAATACCGACCAGATGAAATTTTCTGATCGAACTGTTCGGTCCCACACTACTGGCTGCTATTGATTAGTTTTTCTTTTTCAATATAACATTATTTTTTTTTTTTAACTACTTTAAAACATAAAAAAATATTAAATTTTCTACGCGATTTTTTATATAAAAAATTTCGAATATGATTAACACAATTTTTTCTATCGTGTAAATCAAGGGTTTGGTGTATTTACAAATATTTGATTTTTTTTGTTAATATTTTTGAATTTCTATTAAGAAAGGTCGTTCAGAGATTCGCAAAAATTATTTAGTTTCAAAAAGCTTAAGCTCTTTAAATATTTATCTGCCACGTATGAGCAATATTAATTAAATATAAATCATACGCCACCCTACAAATGAGAGTGTGTTCTTTATGTGGGTAGTATTTTAATCATATATTAAAGATAATTAAATTTTCATTGTAGTAGAATTTTCATTGATAAATATAAATTGTTAAAAAATACTTCTAGATAAACGCAAGAAATTCTCATTGAGTTTGGCTAAGTGTGGCTAAGTGTGGCTAAGTGAAGTGTTGCCAGTCACAGAATTCGCAATGCACTGTTTTAATCAGAACATACAGCGTTAACTAATACACATTAACAATTTTAATTACACTGTGCTCGAATCGGACACTTTTTTTTTGTAACAAACGGGGCACCCGGTGGGTAAACCTAATTCGAGTACGCTGAATCCTGTGGTGCTAACCGTTTTTTTAGGTTAGCTCTTGTTTAAAAGATAATTAAGATTGAAAATTATGGTTCCCTCCCATACAAAGTAAATATTTAATATCATATATCATATATCTACAGTACTATAATAGTCTTAGTCTTAGAAATTTGTGCACGTTGATTATTTGATAGTGTTAATAGTCATGGCAAAAATGGGTGTGATCGGACCAGTGGGCGTGTCAGCTCCCATACAAAGTAAATATTTAATATCATATATCTACAGTTCTATAATAGCCAGAGTCTTAGAAATTTGTGCACGTTGATTATATTATGAATAGTCATGGGAAAATTGGGCGGGATCATACCAGTGGGCGTGGCAGCTCCCATACAAAGTGAATATTAAGCTCATATACAAAATTAATATTAATATTAAATATCTAGGGTTCTATATTAGCTATATAGCCTTCAAATTTTGTACGAGTCCATCAATTACAAATATTGGTAGTCGAACTGAAAATGGGCGGAATGCGATAAATGGGCGTGGTACCAAAAGCAATATATATATATATATGCTGAATGCATTTCACCGATTAAACGTTCGAATGTCATTAAAAATTCATTTTTTGCATCACCATATAGAAAAATTCGCCGAACAATCACCAGCTGAATCCGATGAACATGGCGAACGTTTTCATCAAGCGACTGCAAGGCTCGAACATTGGTATAGTGGCAAAAAGCTACATTCACTTTTAGGTGACATTTGTTGGAATTTGCAAGAGGAAGATAATGATATAGAAGAATCAGGAAATGAAAATTGAAAAAATCATGAAAAATTTATTTATTAAAAAAAAAAATTATAAATCGCTTTAAAATTGTTGTAGTCAATTAAATTTTGTTGCAAATAGTTTATTGTTGATGTTGTTTCATAAAATGTTCTCAATTTCATACATTTAAAATCAATAAATGGTAAAAAAAAACTTAAAAAATTGTTTTTTTTAGGTACTTGGAACCATAATTTTCAATCTTAATTATTTTTTTAAACGAGAGCTAACCTAAAAAAACGGTTAGCACCACTGGATTCAGCGTACTCGAATTAGCTTTACCCGCCGGGTGCCCCGCTTGTTACGTTTTGAACTAGCACAGTGTTATGAACAAAATTAATAGTTTTCGTTACAGCAGAAACGTTGCTAAGGATGAACAACATGAAACAACATCAGAAAAATTCATGATCTGCAAATCGGATGTGGTGAAACTAGCAGTGATATCATATCATTTATGCAAAATTCAGGTTTAACTTTAATATGTACGAGCATTTTTTGTCGAGTGTATGTGGTAAAATTTTTTATATAGGTTGCCAGTTTGGTTTGCATCAATATAAAAGTAGAGCAAAGAATAAAGTAGAGAAAAATCAGGAATTTAAATTTGTAATACAGGAGATTGTTTTAAATATATTTTAAATTAAATGAGAATAAATAAATTTATTATACCGACGTTTGGTCTTTAATATTAATTTTAAACTTAAATTAGAATAATTAGAACAACATTAACAGTTTATTGTCGATTCAGTCAACCATAAGTTGTAAGAATTAGAATACTCGACTGCTCAAAAAAAAAAAAAACTGGCTTCGAAATACAGATTTTTTGACACACACAGAAAAATGAAATGCAACAACGAATTGAGAAGTCAATTTTGGTGGCTATACCTAATAAATTCGGTTATTACAACCATATTCGAATGGGTTTTCTGAATATTTTGGGTGTTGCATATAAAATTCCATTGAATTAACCGAATTTCGTTGTGAAAGCCAATGTTAAGTTGTACCAACCGATTTCTGTAAAATTTTTCACGGTGTGTACAATTATGTACGCTGAATCGAAATTTGGCAAACAATTTTTTTCTCATTTGCAATTTTCGAAATACGAGGGCGGATCAGTAAGTTCGTGACTTTTAGTATGAAACACAGTTTTTTTTTTGCAAAAAAAAAAAATTAATTTCCAACATAATCACCTTTAAGCTCAATACACTAAGTCCAACGTTTCTCCAATTTTTGTATCCCTTCCAAAAAAATAGGATTTTTCGAGGTCGATAAAATAGGCATTTTTTGGTCATATGGGGTCGTTTTTTTAAATACTCGTTAAATCGGTCCAATTAGTTGACATAATTTTCGCCGTTTATTGTTTTTCCCTTTTGAAGGTAATCGATGTGTATTATCCAGCGTGCATCCCAAAAAACTGTTGCCATCACCTTATTGGCCACAATTATGTTTATGGTCAATTAATGGCAAATTCGGCACCCATCTTGCAGACAGCTTTCTTAAACCCAACTGATCATTTAAAATCGAAACCACACAAATGAAATGCCCATGGCATCAACAATCTCACGCACTTTTAATCATCGATCGGCCAACACGATATCGTGGATTTTTTCGACATTTTCGGGTGTATTGACCTCAATTGGCCGTCCAGAACGTTCAGCGTCATTTGTACTTGTGCGACCACAGCGAAGGTCAGTAAACCACTTTTTTACCTTTAAAATCGATGGTGCAGAGTTCACATAGTATATATCAAGCTTTTCCTTATTTTTTTTTTTTTGCCAAAAATATTGTTTAATGAGCACTCGAAATTCACTTTTTTCCATTTTTAAAAAAATCCACGAGGTTGTATGTTTTGAACAGCTGTTAAACGCAAAGTAAATTACGGAACTTGCTCAAAATTTGATAGTAGTCTATTCACAGGTGGTACTTAATAAGAGGAGTGTTGCATTTCATATAACAACGAGGCAAGTTCGAAAAGTCACGGACTTATTGATCCGATATAGTGTCATGGTTTTCGTATATTTTGCTTATTTTTTTCGAAGTGTGCCATAAAACTTTTAAGAGTATAAATTAACACCAAATTATTTTTAATTGTGTTTAATTACGAGTATATCGGTGCTTGAATCAGGATATTATATTGATATTGCAAGGAAGTGTAAAATTTCGCTGAAAATTACCTGAAATATTTACTAAATCATTTTAAATTTTAACATATTTTTCACATGCTTAAAATACCTAAGAAGAAAGTTCTCTTTATGTCAAAAAATTATTATTAATATTGCTACAGACGAATTCGCAACATTTTGCAGAACCCGTCTTTGTAATAGATTTGGGTACGCTGAGTCTAAATCTGGCAAAAAAAAAATATAATTTTTTGTTTTGAAAAATAACTGTATATATATTTATATATTTTTTATGTTTTATTTTCTACATATTTCAGGACATTTTCAACGGATTTGCACTTTTAAAACAAAAATTAATTCAGTGGAATGTTAAGTTTACGCAACTGGAAAAAAACAATAGCATACTTACAATTCATAATTATAAAACTAAACATGCAAAATTGTCGACTTCCTTGCAATACCGGCAAGATATTCTGAAACAATCACCGACATGAGTATATTTAAATGAATGATAATTTTGTGGAAATTTATGTAACTAAAAACATTTTATAATTTTTCGGTCCAACTTAAAAAAAATAAGCAAAACTTATGATTAAAATGGGGTAAACGGTGTAAATATAAAAACCGCGATATTTCAAAAACTGTCAATGAGAAAAAAAAAACATGTTGACAGATTTCCATTCTTACCAAAGTCTAACTATTTTAAAGACAGGTTCTTTAAAAAGTTGAAAATTGTTGAATAGTGTTGTTGTTTTAAAATATTTAATTGTTTCGACTATTGTACTTAAAAAGGTCTCATAACTTGAATATTTTTTAATTGAAAATTTAACGTTTTTTATAAGAGTTCTTGAAATATTTTAATTTAATAATTAATTTTTTATTTATTTTATTTTATTAATTAATAATCATATAATTACAAATTATATACTATTACCCCAACCGAGCACTAGCTACTATGGCCTTCGGCGCGTTGTAGCGAAAACAGACCAGTGCCTCTGGTGCGAATCGAACCCACGACCCCCGCACTGATAAGCCAGATCGCTACCAACTAGCCTATCGGGCCGCCTTGAAATATGTAGCAGTTGATATGCTAGTAATTTGGGTTAAATTTTTCTTTTCCATTTACGAAAGAAAAAAAGTTTAACTTTAGCAAAACATAAATATTATTTTACATTTTATAATTTAAATATTTTTAATTATTTGCAATCAATTTGCTTTTATATAATTAAGTTTCTATATATTGTTTGTAAAAATTCTTAGTATTTTTAAAAAATTATTAATGAAAATTCGTTCATTATTTACCAAGACTGAACATGATTTTAATTAAAAATGTGTAAATTAAAAGATTTATAGTAAATATTTATTTTTAATTTTACTAACATAATCACTCAACAAACACAACATATTTTCGATAGTCACGTGCTAATAATTAAATATTAAACAAAAAAAAATAAAAAATCACAAGCTGCCACTGTATCAAACTCATACCTACATATTTTATATAAATTATGTTATTGGAAACACTTTAAAAATCTTGTTTTTTTGGTCGGTTGCTGGTAATGAAAACACGATCAAACATCATTTTGAAGCTAGACAATATAATCATTTTAACATTGAATTTGGTGGAGTTTTTTTTTTTTGTTTTTGTTAGTTCCTCACTATTTCAACTTGACATTTTATAATGTCTATGACAATTTACATGAGCAGAATAATGACAGTGAACAAGACTGTGTATGTTTGAATGTATGAGTGTTATATTTTTGTCTGCTTACAAAGAACGTGTGCCAACAAATTGACAAATATTTACATAGGATGCGGGCTTGCAAAGCCATTGAAACATATTTTTTTCTACATACTTTTTTCGTTCGAAAAAGAAGCACAAAAAAAAAATATTCTGAATAAAATAAATCGTGACAGTATTAAAGTAAAAACACAAGCTGAAGTGATAATTTCAGATGTAGCGAATTTTTTAAAGCGCTACAACACTTTATTTTTAGTCATAAAAATATGATTCCTCTTCAGAAACTTATATTGAGTAGCCATTAGTTATTCTAAAAATTGATAAAGTTTGATTGAATGACATGTAAAAAAAAGTTCGACTTTGACCAGGTAATATTATGATAAATTTTTGCCTTAATTCAAACAAAAATTTTGAATTTCAGCATAGTTTTCATAAAAAAAAACCAATTAAAATATTTGTTAATTCAATTAGAGGATTGATTGAAATTGGCCTTATTAACCCTCTAACCGGCAAGCCCGCCTCTAGGCGGGGTATTTTAAATTGGCCATAAGTTCGCCAAAAAAGAGTTTTATTATAAAAATGTAAGCTACATCGATAGAGAACGAAGTTAGCCACATATTTTGCGAAGTAATGTTTTGTGTACATGGCATGGTTTGGAAGAGAGAAAGCGTTATAATTAAAATTTTCAGTAGTTTCAAATAAAAAAAATTTTGAAACAACCACAATTTTGAAAAGTCCTTAAAACACATTGGGCGTTGTGTTGTAATGGTTAGCGCGTTGGACTGTTACACAGATGGTCCCGGGTTCGATTCCCGGTGACGACAACATCAATTTAGAAAAATAATATGTATGAGTTTTTCTATCACTTATATGTATCGCTGCGCCCACCTTCGGTATTCCTATAGCACTTAACCCCACCGAAGTAAAATAATGAATCAGGGCTAGGAAACAAAAAAAGCTTCAATAAATTCGCCAACTCTACATCAGGTGGCGAGCAACAACTGTTCTAAGCTTATCATCTCGCGCAATTACGGTGTTGCCATGTTTGAAGCCCTTCATCTTTCACCACCTTTCATCTCTCCCCTATCCCCTTTCCAAAAAAAGCAACACATTAATTAATAGGAAGAATTTCCTGAGTGTTGCTTCTCTTTTTAAAAAAAAAAAAAAAGGCCATACAGGACTTAAAAAGGATGCATATGAAGGACATCATCTTATCTTGAAAACAAGTGAACGGATTTTTATGAAATTTGGCAGACATATTATATTTGGTAACACTATCAAGCTTCAAAGTTTCGTCAATATATATTAAAGTTAAGGTTCGTCTTCACTCGATTTCGAGTTTTTCGAAAAATGAAAATCGCCACATCTTTTTATCTAAAAGCTCAAAACGGCTAATTTTTGGACTGTAGTTATATCTTTGTAAGAAGAATAATTTATGCCTTAACTTTTAAATTTTATAGGTTAGTTTTTGAGATTGCCTCTAAACCTATTTTGACCCATATCGCCTAAAATAGGCAACAAAATTTCGCTAAAACAAAATATTATTTATTTCTCGTGCTGAACAAGTGGAATAAATTTCAGTCCAAAAAAGCTTAGGCCCGTTAGAGGGTTAAGCAAATTGTAGTACTAATTAAAATAATGTGTAACTATTTAATTGATTTTATGTTCAATTAAGAATTTAATCGTATCTATTGAAAGTTGAGTTGAATATTGGTTTTAATTCCAGAAAAGTTTTTAGTACACTCATAAGAGAAAGCTATTTAAACGTGTTCCAATTCAGTTGAGTTAATTTTTTCAGTAGTTATCATTTTATTCAGCTATTTAGCTAAAGTTGTTTGTTATCACATTTTACTAAAATTTAATCCGTATTTGAACTAATTTTTCGACTTAAAGTTTAGTAATTCAGGATTTACAAATTTACAAATTTTACAAACCACAATTTACAAAATTTACAAACCACAATTATTTTCAAGCGGTCAACTCAAATTTAGTTTTTATAATATTTAGGTCACAGAAATTTATCAGATGATGATATTCTTCTTCGTTGAAAATTTTGCTGTCGCAAATTCAGGTGATATTTTCTGTTGTCGTAGTTGAGTTCGCAACTATTTTTACGGGTATATTTTTAACGAATGCAGATACTTTTAAAGCTTTAAATAAAATTGCAAAAATATTCAAAAACATTGAAAAAATCTAAAAAACTCACTAAAGTTGGCAAACAAAAATAACAAAATTTGAAAACTCCATCAAAACTGAAAAAATTATCTACAATTTTATTAGTTTCTTGTTTTTATCCTATGGGGAATTAGGAGTCAATTGACCTAAAAGTGACTGGTTAAAGAAGGACTGGTATAATTTAATACTGAAGTGGGTTAATCAGTGTCAATTTTCCTAAAATTACCAATCCCGTGACTGGTAGAGGGAGAACATAGCACTTAACCAGAATGCTTATTAACAAGAAAAAGCCAGTTGGCCAATATTTTACCCATTGAAAGCTGCTTAGTTTTCGTTTATTCTTAATGCCCATCTTTATGTCAATCTTTAGTTAGTCCTGTGGCACGCCACTATGTGGTTTAAAGCGGGACAAATGACCTCCTCCTATGATAAGCCCATGTTAAAGTTGCCAGTTGTTTACATAGGGAAGGGTTTAGCAGACGACCGAAGGGACCGATCCTGCGGCACACATGGGCCCGGTCCCATTCCCCATAGGGTATATACATCGATATTATTTTTATGTTATTTTTAATTTGCAACCAGCTTTCAAGATCCGTATATTTACAAAAATAAAGCAAATCAAAAATATTAGCTAGGTTGGTACTAGTATTTTAATCTTTCTAACGATCTCTTCAGAACCCAAAGTTTTAGAAAAGCTAGAGCCTCCATAATAGGCAGAGATTTAACAAAAAAACCTATTAATCATACATTTTTATCGCTGTTAAAAAATCTACAAAATTTTCAAAAATAGTTAAAATTAAAACAAAAAAAACCGCCGAAAATTCGGAAATGTCATCAAGTTTTAGTATTCCAAAACTTCCCAAAAATTTTGAAAAATCCATAGAAATTAAAAAAAAAAATTAAAACAATCAGCAAAATTTAAGAAAATCGTTAAATATATCAAAATTAAAAAAAAAAAAATAGCAAAATTAAAAAAACCCAAAATGGCAAAAAAAATGTTGTCAACATTTCCAAAAAAATTGCAAATATTTAAAAAAAATAAAATTTTTTCTGAATTAAAAAAGAAATCGTCAAATTTTACTTTTAGCGAAGTTCATATTTTTATTTATTTTTCTTATTGCTGTGGTTTACTAACGAAAATTTATAGTTTCTTTAAAGTTCGAGAAAGTTCGAAATTTTTTTCAATAACTTTGGTAAAATAACAAACATATCATCAAACTAAGTATGCCTGCCAAAAAAATGTTAAACGGATACACAATTGTTAAACTGTGATTCTAACAAGAATTTATTTCAACCAAACCAGACATAAACAAGGTGATGCAAAAGAGAAAAATCAAATTGTAAAACATGGGTTAAACAAGTGATAAGTAAAAAGGGATTATTAGCACATTAAAAAAGGATAAATCAACAACTACAACAAACAACATCCCACAAATAATTACAAACACTTTATTAAAAGCAAAAAAAAAAAAAAAAAGTAAATCGATATTTAAAAAAATAAATCTAATAGAAACTGAAAGTACAAGTATTTTTTAATAAATACTCAAAAGGATTTTTTTTTTTTTTAAATCTTGTAGTTAATGAAATATGAACTTAGGTTTTGTTTCAGTTATATTTTAATCCATCTTAAGGACAACAGTTGAAGCAACAATCTTTATAAATTATTTATTATTTTTACATTCTTATAAAACATTTTTTTTTATTTTTTTAGAACTACCGAAGATTTGAGGAATATATAAAGAAAATATAAAAAAAAGAAAATATCATAATAATACTGTCAAAAATGTTCTTGAAAAAATACCATAAGAAATCATATAAAGCTTATTAAGGGGCAGCTTACTAACAGCATCAGTATTATAAAAAGTAGCAACAAATGTTTAGACATTTTTTTTTTTTTTTTGTTATTATTATTACTGCTACTTATATCAACCCATCATATTTTTACTAGCAACAACCAAAAGTAGCATCATCAACCATCTAGAATTGTAGGAGAAAATGTATAATAAAATTTGTAATATATATACAGTGGAGTTTGGTTATAACTAACACCGGTTATAACAAATTTTTTTTTATAACGAACAGTTGTTCCGGTCCCAACGCATTTACTTCCATATTTTATTTAAAATAATGCGATTTAACGAACATCGTTTATAACGAACTTTTTATAAAATGAACAAATTTTTTAACTCTTTTACAAATTTTCATATAAATTTTTACGCTTATAATGAACATATAAAAAAAATCGTGATATTGAAAAGAAAATGTGCTGCACATTTTAAAAATTTTAGTTTTTACTTAAAACTTCTATTAAAAGAATTGAAAAATGTATGAAAAGTAATTTAGGCCCGATTACTGAATGTCCAATAAAAAGTTACCAAATAGTTAAATTGAAAATTTATATGGAAAAAAACCAACAAATGTGACAGGTAAAGTAACAGGTTAGTGCTAAACGGGCCATAATAGAATATTACCAGACAAGGGCGGCATCAATTACATTTCACAAACATTCACTATTGAACATTTTAAATATGATTAATAATTTCAGACCTACGCTCACACTTGTAAGCTTAAGCGCTTCCTTAGAAAATTTGTAAAATATTTAATACCAAACATGGGGCTTAGTAACAAAATTTAGGTATTTAATTACAGGGCAATTACTCAATTACACCCAAATACATGTAATTAGACGTGCAAATGTAATTGGCCTGTAATTAAATACACAAATATTTGTAGCATGTCCCATGTCTGGTATTGATAAAATTTAAAATTTTACAAGCAAGCGTTTAAGCCAACAAGTGTAATCGTAGGTCTGAAATTATTAACTCTATGACAAATATCACAAGTGAATGATTTTGACATGTAATTTACTCCGCCCATGTCTGAATATTACACACAAAAATTTCATAATTAGGAGAATTTTAGAAAATTTATTAATTTTTGGAAAATGTTTGCCACGCTTATAGCAAACTAAATTGTCTGGTTCCTACGAGTTCGTTATAGATGTGTTCCACTGTATACATTTGTTTGTCTTAAAGTAGTATAAAATAAACCAAAGCAGCTGAGCTTTTCTTTCCTCTTGTTTATTTTTTCCCTCTGGATTTTCTATATTTTCTTCTACTACAACTTTGATTGAAATATTAATTTTTAATGAACAAGACACGGAAACAAACAAAGAAATTGTACGTAGTAATGTCATGTTACAATGTTGCAGTAAAAGTGTAGTAGCAAAAGACAGCCCAGTAAACAAAAATTGTAATGAATTTAAGAAATACCGCAAATATATTTGACAAAATATCTTGTGTGAAATTTTTTGTATGCAATTTGCAAGTACTTGGCAAATTTAAAAAAGTTTTTTAATTGAAAAATATAGAAACTTGTTTAATTTATACGAAAAAACATAAATGTTGTACTCAAATATTGCTAAACTCTTATTAGCCAATTTTTTGCATAAGATATGCAATAACTTGTGAAAAATTTAACAAGTTTTTGGATGTAAAATGTAAAGTATTTTATAATTTGTCAAGTTTCGGTAATAGACTTTAAAATGTTTATAATTTATACAAGAAAACGTGCATCTAGGAATCGTTACAAATTATAAGCCAACATTTTTTGTGCGCACGCAGCTAAACAAAAATGTTTCACATTTCGATTCCATATGCAGGTTAATACATATAATTGTTTCTGATAAGTGTTTCATAAAAACTCGAAGTTTAATTTTTTTTAAATCCTATTAGACGGAAATATTTTGCTTAATTTTTGTCTGCTTTTCCTTTCTTTAAGTTCTTCTTCATTTGTTTATTCATTTGTTATTGTGAAAGTGGTTGTATTTATAAGTACCCATAGAAAAAAGGGTGGAATAAGATGTAGTAAAATTATCACATATACGGATTCAGATGTAGTGCAAATTGAGGTGAAACACGCATGAATTTTACATGGGGTTGTCATAGGACGGAGGTAATGCAAATTCTTAAAACTTCACTTTATTAAAAGTACCATGTGCAAGGTTATGAAAGATTGTATTTTTGGGTTTTTCTTTTTCATAGAACTTAATTTGTTAGTGATTAAGGTATGATGTCAAGTCACATCATTTTTACTGAGTGATAATATATATCTGTAGGAGTGCTTAAAATGTTATAATTAAAAACAGCTTTCTAGCCTTTAAACAGCTTTATAGCTTTAAAAACAAAGCAAAATAATAGTTTTTCGTTTAACTGAAAAGAAAGAAAACCATTATTAAGTCTGATATTTTGTAATCATTGTTTTTCAAATTTAAAGGTCAGAAAACACTAATTCAAAGCGACATCTAGATTAAAGAAAATAGTTGTTAAAAGACACAAACTCCCGGTTCCATTCGATTATGTCAAATACCGAATTGTAACCGAACATTCGTGACATTTCTACTAGTAAGCCTTATATATAATGACATTATATGCTAAGTTTAGGAACTGATCTAAAAGGCCAGCATTAGATCAGGTAAAAATCAGTAGTTATTTTTGCTGGGTATGAGTAATGTGCTACTGTTTACCCATAGACAAAAATATAAGGAAATGTTGTGGAGTTTAGCGATTTGTGTAGGTTTTTATTTTGATACTCGTTCAAATTGGTTTTGAAATAGAAATTTATTTTAAATAAAATTAAATACAATGAAATTTTGATTCAATTTTCTTTGCTTAAATTCTGTCTATGAACTGATAACATTAATAAGTATATCAAAATAGACATGAATTGATTTGTAACATTATCATTAAATTCGAAAACAAAAAAAAATCCGCTTCATCGTTCTTTTGTCATACCACAAAAGTCTATAGGCATCGAATAAATATACTCATATTTGCTACCAATCACTTATTTCTACAATAATTTAACATTCTATTTTACCCGTAAACACTCTTAAGAATATATATGGATGTTTTCAATCCAACTGTCCCGCTACAGAAAAAAGTATATCGCAGCAATGCCAAACTAACATTATTTGTTCTCCTATAAGAGCCAAACAAAAATGGAACAACTTTTTTTAATATTACCAAAAATGGGTGAAATAGGCGTATTTCAATCTTGTCCAATTTTTGTCTCACTTTTAGTACCCTATTTATTATTTAATTAAATTATGGAGAATTTGAAACAAATTAAATTGTAGAGTAATGCAAAACTCAATTTATGTAATAATAGGCCAACATTTATTTTATTACACTTTTATTAGTTTTTTGTTTTTATATACATCGACATTATTTTTATGTTATTTTTAATTTATAACGAGATTTCAAACTCTGCATATCAAACATATTAGCTAGGTTGATACTAGTATTGAGATTTGTATGAAGATCTCATCAAAACCCGAAGTTTTAAAAAAGCTAGAGCCTCCAGAATAATAATCATCTCATCAAACAATCAAACCTTTTAATGGAGCAAAATTGCCATTCCAAGCTTTTTTAGTAATCAAACACGTGGCTAGGATGTTTTCCTAACAATCATGACGTTACTAAATTTTGAAGACCAAAAATAATTTATTTATATTAAAAAAAAATTTTTTACTCTTTATATCACGTAAAATTTTTTTTACAGTTTTACAAGTTTTTTTTTTATTTCTTCTTATTTTAAACGAGCTTATTAATCATTTATTTATTAATTATAATTCTTTATTTCCAATATTTCGTCTCCACATTGGGTGACTTCTTCAGGGAACAATTATTACAATTATTACAATAAAAAAAAATGTAATAATTGTTCCCTGAAGAAGTCACCCAATGTAGAGACGAAATATTTGAAATAAATAATTGATCTTAAGCTCGTTTAAAATAAGAAGAATTAAATAAAAGAAGTTCAAAGAAAACTTAACATTATTTGTTTTTATATACATCCAGACTATTTTTATGTTATTTTTAATTTATAACGTAAAGCAAATCAAACATATTAGCTAGGTTGATACTAGTATACATATATCAGTTGGATAAAAATAAAACAAGCCATATATCCAAAAAAGTGGTAAATTTGGAGATAAAATTTAAAAAACTAAAAAAAAAATTGATTCCAAAAACAACAATTTTTATAATTTTTAATTCTTCTTATTTGAAATCAGCTTAAAATCCTTTATTTATAATTTATAATTATTTATTTCCAATATTTCGTCAACACATTGTGTGACTTCTTCAGGGAACAATTATTATGAGTCTAATCCAAACATTCTGTGATACTAGTAGTTAAGTTAAACTGTGATTTATTTAAGTTGTAATTATGTATTAAATTTATTAAATTTTGTGTCGTGATGTCTAGTTTTTATTTAAATTTGAGGAATACTGGACAGTGTTAATAAAATCAAATTAATAAAGTTCACACTCCAGAAGAAGTTAAAATACCGTCAACGAAACGTCGAGTGAAAAGGATGTAATAATTTGAGTTTTATTTTCATCTTAATATTTAATTGACCATAGCCCGTATAAATAAAATCTAATAAATAAATATTGGTCATAAAACAAATAAAAAATTATTATAATAATTTAGGAATATTATTTGCGAAAAATATTTTGCTTAAAATACCATTTTTATAAATCACATTTTTCATATATCCAAAGTAGTGTACACTGACAGAATTAACTTCACTTAAGTAATGAATATCTACATAGCATCAATGAAAATTGTTGCATGAACTCGTCTTTTGAAACTTTTCATAGACTCTATGAGCCACATTTGATTAAAGTCAATGTTTATGAAATGTTTGTAGAATTATTGAAAATCTTTATAAACCTAATGAATAATTTCAACAATGAAGAATTATAGAATTTATAAAACAGTTTCATAAAATTTTTAATATTAAGCAGTTTCCTTGAATTAATAAAACTATTCATATACGTCTTGAAAAATGCATTGAAACTAAGACAATGAATGATTATAATTTTTTAAACAATTTCATTGGAGTCCATTTAAAAAAAAGGCTACATTGAAATAATTAAGCACTTGAAACAATATGTTGAACACTTAAGAAGTAGATCTTAAAATTAAAATTTGAAATGTATGAAAATTAATATAATTATGAAATTTTATGAAAAAAAGAAGTCTTTGTAATAATTTCATAGCTCTAAAGAAAAGTTTCGTTAAGTTTATGAAGAGATCATTTATGAATCGTGAGCCCCGGTAGGCTAGTTCGTGGCGTGCTAACTTATCAGTGCGGGGGTCGTGGGTTCGATTCACACCAGAGGTACTGGTCTGTTTTCCTTACAACACGCCGAAGGCCATAGTAGCTAGTGCTCGGTTAGGGTAATAGTATATAATATGTAATTATATGATTATTAATTAAAAAAAAAAAAAAATATGAAATCGAATGATTTTTTTTTTTTTAATGAAAAAAATTTTATGAACAATTTTTTAATATCAATAAAATTTTATGGATATACGAAAAAAATTGTATGAAATTGTTTCATTAATATCATGAATTATAATTCTTTCAGTGTGTTAATTCTTATATTGTTTAAATAAAATAATCTGTCCTATAGTTTAAGCCCGGAATATAATAAAACTAAAACTGACAATAATATTAATCAGTTTTTTTTTTTAGATGGTTCATTAAATATTCATTACACAGTTTATTGCTTTTTGCCATTATAAAATAATTAATTTAAAATTTCCACGCTATCATTTCTACTAATATAATTTTGTTAATAAAATCTATCTCTAGAGACCTAATTTAATATAGATTTTTATGAAATGTCATATCATTTCGAAATACCCAATAGGAAATTTATCATGAAAAAAATCTTCAAGATTATTTGGCTGCAATCTATTTTTAAGGTAATCTTTTAAAATAGCTGAGATATGAGACAGACTTATGATTGCATTGTCATCAATCGATTTGCTTCAAAACGTAGTTAGATTTACTATATCCGCCCCAATTAAACTCGTTTCATTCTATTTTCCAATTACCCTTAAAATATATGCATAGAAAACTATCATATTCTAATTTTGAACTAGGTCATTGACAATTAGAAATATAATTTTTTATTAAGTTGAATAAAAAGCAAATTAAAATTACAGAGATAAAAATAAAAACATAAAACTAGAACATTTTTTATAATTATACCCAATGAAATTGAAAGTTATAAAAACTAAATTATAATAATTTTAAAGCAGTGAACAGTATGTGTGACCTTAATTGTGATTGTCATTTCAATAATTTGTGGCTGAGCTTAGAACTTTAGGCACACAACAAATTATAACTGATGGGAAAAAAAATCTACATAAAGAATTTAAAAAGCTGTAATGATTTAATTAAACTAAAAACAATAGAAATAAAAAAAAAACTAAATAAATTTATAAAATTATACACTAAGTTTATGTTTGAATTTAAGAAAATTAAGTAATTAAGAGAAAAGAAGAAGATAAAGTTGTAAAACTCAAACTTTAGAAAAAAAACAGACTGCAAAATGTAGTTGTTGGTAGTGAAAAAGTTTTTTTACAACAAGATAAAAGAGTTTTGTTACAAAAACAGAACAGAACTATGATAATACGTTTTTGTAAGTCCTGTCTGGTTCGTAGAGAGTAAACGTTTCCTTAAAGATTTACGTTTTAATAAAACTTTTATATAAATGACATTTACTTGAAGTGGTGGTGGTAGTAACAGAGATACAAGTCGACTCTAAATCGTTGACGGAGGTGGCGCAAAGCGGGTTGAAGCCGATGTATTTATTGAAAAAAAAAAATTTTAGTTATTAGTTTATTTCAAGGTTGGCAACCGAAACAAATAACGTTACTGGTATAGCTTTTTTGTTTGTTTCGGTATAGCTATCGGTATTTCATACGTATCGGAATAATCGATATCGAAACATCAATACCTGTACATTAGGGTGATAACTTTTTGCATTTTTTGCAAATATCAAATCTCCCCAGACAAAATCGTATAGGGCATGGACAAATATTAAGAACTGCGTTTTTAGTTGTTCGCTATCGTTAAAAAAGGGTACGCACCAAACGCGTTAAAATTTCGAATCAAACAAAGTTAAAAAAAAAAACTTTTTTTGATGCCTCAACGTCTGACGATCACATCTATATAATTAAGGCATGCTGATTTCAATAGTAAAGTCCATTTTCGAGTCAATGGAATAGTTTTCTCCCAAATTTGCTTACTTACATATGTATAAACCATATTTTAAAAAAATTGTTATTAAAAAAAATTTTAAAAATATATATTAAAGGCATTTTAGAAATCGCTGTCGGTGCGTACGGTTTTTTTACCAAATTGAACTGAAATAGTTTTTTTTATCATTAATACAATATTTGCCATTAGAAAACCCCTGGGGAGAATATTGTCCAAAAAAAGTTATCACCCTACTGTACATACCGGTATTATTGAAAAACTGCATTTCATATTGGCAATGTCGCGGCGAATGTTGTCCTCTAAGTGGTCAATCGTTTCGGGTTTATCGGCGTAGACTAGCGGACGTAGTCTAATATGGAGATCTAATTTTCGATTACTTTTTCCAACATTTGTGGTCGTATATTGGCAATAACGCGGCGAATGTTGTCCTCTAAGTGGTCAATCGTTTCGGGCTTATCGGCGTAGACTAGCGGACGTAGTCTAATCTGGAGGTCTAATTTTCGATGACTTTTTCCAACATTTGTGGTCTTATATTGGCAATAACGCGGCGAATGATGTCCTCTAAGTGGTCAATCGTTTCAGCCTTATCGGCGTAGACTAGAGATTTCACAAATCCAAACAGAAAATAGTTCATGTACGTTAAATCGCACAATCTTGGAGCCCAATTCACGGGTCCGAAACGTGAAACTATGCGGTTACCAAACGTTTCCTTCAATAAATCAATTGTGGCTCAAGCTGTGTGACATGTTGCGCCGTCTTGTTGAAACCACAGCTCCTGCACATCATGGTTGTTCACCTGATGAAGGAAAAAATAAGTAATCATGGCTCTACAATGGTCACCACGCTGAAAAAATGTCAAAATAACCAATTTTTTTGTAAAATAAACGAAAATTTGTTCATTTTACGAAATTTTTTGTAGTTTTGACAATAATTTCGTATTTTTATGCATGGATTGTTAGAGTGAATTGACTGTTACATTCTGACCAGCATCGTTTTTGAAGAAGAACGGACCAATGAAGCCCATAAAGCACACCAAACAGTCAGTTTTTCTGGATGTAACGGTGTCTCAACATACACTTGAGGATTATCATCACTCCAAATACGGCAGTTTTGTTTATTGACGTATCCATTTAAATAAAAGTGAGCTTCATCGCTAAACAAAATTCGCAAAATTCATGCGCGATTCGTATTTCAAACGGAACCATGATTTTCAAAATAAATTTGCACAATTTGGAAGCATTGTTCAGGCGTCAGTCTATTTATGCTGAAATGCCAATTAAAACTAAACATAAATCACTTGACAGCTCACAAAATGTCCGGCAGTTTAAAAAGTGTTGCCAACTTAAAGTTCTATACCTGTATAAATAACACGCTTTACAAGCAAAAAATAATCATGATAATGCTTTATCGATAAAAATAATATCATGCTTATGGTATTCAAATTAAAAGTATAAAATAAAAAATATATAAAATAAAAAAAAAATTAAATAATGAAAATCTTTTAATATTCAATCGAAAGAAAGCATTGGCTCAACGATTTCCATAGTGTCACAAGTAAAATTCTTAATTAAAGCAACGGGAATATTTGCAACGCCACAGAGTTGCATATGCTCACTTTTGTCCTCGTGATTGCAGTGAAGCCAAAATATAAATTTTATTTTTTAGTTTTACTGATAATTCTAATGCCTAAATCAAATTCAACTTAATAAAATTATAGTTTGTTCATAAGATTGCCTAAATTAAAAAAAAAACCAACAAACATACCAAATATAAGCTGAAACTTGCTTCGCGGCGGCTACTGTCCAAAAAAAAAAGTCAGTGGCGGCGGCGAATTTGCGCCACTCGACTTGTATCTCTGGCTAGCAGTTTGTTAGTTGTAGTAGTAAAAAGTCTCAATTAGAAAGCACTAACTCTGCTCTAACAATTTACACAATTTCCACTAAAATTCATAGTACCAAGAAAAATTATATTTTTACTACATCATGCATGGATCTTCCTTTTTAAAACCTTGTAATTTAAGATCTTAGTGTTTATATATACAAAGATAATTACTATTTTACTTCCTTACTATATCCTACACTTTCACTTGCTCTACCAAAAACTTTTTTATATCCAAATACCGGGTGTTATCTTTTATATTTCTATAAAACTTTTCTTTTTGAAAATTATAGTGTCGTATGTTTGCTTTGTAAATTTTTCTTATACAAACAACTACTGCTTTGACTACCATTAAGTTCATTAAACTTCTATTTACTTCTTAGCAACATTTTCCAAAAAAAAAAAATAATTTCATTAATTATCTCATAAAACATTTACATATTTTTCAAACTTTTTTTTGTTTTCTTATTTATTATTACAAATTTAATAAGCTCTATTTGTTGATAATATCTAATTTGTCTTAAGCTACTGGTATTTTAAGTTGTATTTTATTTTTAACATTTTACATTTTATATTATTCATACTGGTAATTAACAAAAATTAAAGGGTTAAATGTAATTGAGCTTGAAACTTAATGAAAATCTCTCAACAGATGCTTGCCTTTAATTCTTTAGCTGACTTTATACTACATTATACACCCAGCGAAAATCAGGAACAAGTTTAATCAATTTTCGTCAAATGTAACAATTTCATTAATATTGATGAAACATTTCTTAAACAACAAGAATTATAATGACCATATCATGATGGTCTCCAGAAAATTTTCTATACAAAAATAATTAAATACGAAGTATGCTTTATATTTATAGTGAGTCACTTCGTAAATATGATAAATACTATGAAACATTACATTGGACGAATATCTATGAAGCATGTCATCAATATGATGAAGCTTTTTCTTTGAGTGTAGAATAGCTGTAGTACTTTGATACAAACATTTCTTTTATTTTTCGTAAAGAACACTAATGAAAATTCACATGCAAAATGTTATACTGTGTGGAATATCTCAAAGAAGTACTTTTTTCTAAAATTTGTAAATGCAAAGGAATGAATTCTTTGATTGTCTATTATTTAACAAAGATTTTTTAAGCAAGATCCATATAGACATAAGATCTACCGAAAGTAATAACGGTTATGGTATTCATTGCGATAAAACTTTTTCAATCCAATTCGATTTTAATGACGTTTTTGATAAATATCGGTTGCGGAACTTGAAAGGTGAATAATTTTGGGAATACAGTCATCAGTTTCTGTTTCTGAAAAATTATAGCTATAGGTTTAAAAACGGTTATGGTTTTTGTTTTAAATGAGTTTTTGTTGATTAGGACTTCGTAGTAGCTTATCATTATCTTCGTTTCAGTAACGGCTTTTAAAAATAACAGTTACGGACATTGAACTGGTTTAGGTTTTTGATATTTATAATATCGTGTTTTGTCAATCCATTTACTGTTACGGTTTTTGGAAAAAAAAAAACCGTTTCGGTATTATAAAAAGTTTGGGTTTTTATTTTAGCCTGGCTTACATTGGTTACGAGTTTATATCAGCTAGGACTAGTAATCGTTGGATGCCAGGCAAAAACCGCTTAATTCATTTTCCGACCTCGTTTTTAAAACCTAAATTTTTTAACTGGCCTAGAACTTCTGACAGAAAATAATGGTTACAGTTTTTGAAAATGATTAAATTTTTAATTAACTATCATTTTTTACCGGTTTAAACGGTAAACGTTTTCGGTTTTTATGTAATACTATTTAAATCGGCTTAAAACTAGTTGCACTGATTTTGATTAGCTTTATTTTACAAATAACTGTTACTTAGTCGAGTTTTCAAGAATTACGGTATTTGAAATGGTTACAGTTTTTTTCAGTCCGTTTTATAATGGTTTCGGTTTAATGTCGGTTACGGTTGCTATCTTTGTCCAAATTTTATGCATATTTAATTTGGATAATAAAAATAAATTTCAAACGGAAATAAAAGGCTCTCAAAACCCAAAACAGATCGATATTATACTACAAAAATGGTAGTTTTTAAAAACTACGCTCATTGAAATAAACCCGTAAAATTAGCAAAGAAAAACAAGCTGCTAAAATTTATTAAAACTGAGCTTGCAGAAAAACTGCTAAAATTAGCAGATTTGTTTACTAAATATAAGTAATATAAGAAGAGAAAAAATAAATTTGTTGAATTTACAAATATTTAGCTATATTTGAGCATAATTTTAGTTAATTCAAAGTAACAAAATAATCTGTTAAAATCAGCAAAAATATTTATTAAATATTAGTAGACAAAAAAAATCACTAAAAATGTGAAATTTTTTTAGTTTTTTTTTTTAGAAAAATTTCTGTTAATTTTAGCAAGAAAAAACTGTTATTTGCATTCTACTAAATTTGAGGTAAATATAGCAAAAATGTGGTTAATATTACGTTTTTGTGTGCTATTTTGAGTCAACAAATATTTAGTAAAAGTTTTTGCTAATTTTACAGAGTAAAATGCTATTTTCATTTAACTAAAATTCATATCGAATATAACTTAAAATTTTGTAAAGTTAACAGATCTATTTTTGCTGCTCTTATTTTACTAATATTTAGCACAACAATCTTGTGAATTTAGGAGTTTTTCCGCTAAGTAATTTTTAACTAATCTTTAGTAGCATTTTCCGCATGTTTATTACATGTTTATTACTATGAGTGTACATATTCAACCATCTGTAATATCGGTGATTTTATCTAAAAATGCATTCGTAATCCAATTCAGAAACATTTTAATATTCCATATTAAAAGAATACAATCTTTTAAATCTCTGACTTCAGAATTTTAAATGGTGACATTAAATGTAGTCTTAAGCTTGGGAATAATTCTCTAAAAGAAGTATAATAACAAAAAAAAAAAGTTCTTATCTTTCATTTCAAAAACACAGCACCGAACATGTTAGTACTATTCAGGGATGGGAAATTGGATTTTTTTTAAATGGTACTTAAGATTTACTAGTAATTTAACGTACATGCTGGTACTTCATTTATTAAAGAGCTAAAATTAATAAAGGGTAATATGTGGTAAAGTAAGAAACTTATGAGTATTCAACAATATACTTATTTCGTTTTGAGGGAGCTATTACAGAGATATGTCTAAATATTTGCGTTAACATATCATTTAAGTTCACTAAAATTTCTGGAAATTCTTTAATAGCTCGATTTATTACATTACTTTATTATATTTAAGACGATCATCTAATAGTTCCTATGCATGTTTAGTGTGTGTTAGTGGATTTAACGATATTTCGTTTAAAAACACATACAAGAAAGTTCTCCTTTGACAGACTCTCAGATCTTGATGCAGTTTAGGTGGACCGAAACAATCTAAGAGTAATGGTTTTTCGATAGATTTAATCATACTTGTAAGGGTTAAAAAATTAATATGTTTTAAACATAAAAAGGGGCATCGGTTATATTCGGATTAACCATTTGACGATCATACATATTCCAAAGCGATTTAAATTTTTGTTGCGATTTTCCTGATTGCTAAGCAGAATATAAGACCTTAACTTTTCATTAGGCAAAAACAACTGCCTTTTGACGATCTTACAGCTTTAACCGAAACCATTTCAGTTTCTCCCAATTTTCTCGATATACACATTATTGACACATTCCTTAAACCTGTCTTCAGCTGTCAAAATATATTCTTTTAAGCCTTTAAATATTTTTTTAAACCAGTTTTAAGGCTCCTAAGAGTCAGTGTAAACAAATTGAGATTTACCACTTAACACAATTCTGTTGACCCAACCCTCTTTTATTTTTGACATATTGAATCTGATGTTTGAGTGGATAAGTGGTCGGCGAAGTTTATATTCTACGAATAAAGCATGCGCAGAATTTCTAAATTTTGTCCATAAAATGGCCGGAGTAATCGTGGTTGAATATTGAACAGTTTATAATTTTCTTTATAATTATATTTATTGTAATTTAATGGAATTTGTAAAATTCAAAAATATTAAAGTTTTTAACAATTCAGAACTTGTACCGAATATATTTAAGGTATACTTCCCAATTTACCTTAAAAACAGACATTATTTTTTAAATTATTTTTCTGCATTCATAATTCCATGCATAAAATAACAAAACTATTTTCATTTAACAAAATTTTTTGGCTATTTTTAACATATTTTTAGCCCTGCATTTTTTATCAGACTTCGGCGACGTCAATTACATTTCAAAATCGTTCAAATGTGAAATTTTTCCATATCACTAATAATTTCAGACCTACGCTAATACTTGTGGGCTATAACGCTTCCGTGGAAAATTTTCAATTTTGTCAATACCAGACATGGGACATAATTCCAATATCTGTGTATTTAATTACAGGCCAATTACTTTTTTATGTTCAATTACATGTAATTGTGTGTAATTGAGTAATTGCCCTGTAATTAAATACTAAGATGTTGTTAATAGTCCCCATGTTTGGTATTACACATTTTACAAATTTTCCAAGGAAGCAATTAAGCTCACAAGTTTGAGTGTAGGTCTGATATTATTAATGATATAAAAAAAATTTACTAGTGAACGATTTTGAAATGTAATTGACGTCGCCCAAGTCTGATTTTTATCAAGGTAAAAAAACGATATTATGCTATTCTGTCGTTGCCAAAAGTTTAATCGTGTTACTCGCCATTGCTTTAGACATTAAATCCATTAACTACTGTCTATCTGAATTAAAAAAAAAAAATTTTAATATTTCTTTTATCATCAGCAGAAAAGACAAATTTACCAGTTTGATTTTTGATATATTGCCTATTTTTTTATTTTTTTTATTTTAAAAATTTGGCTTAAAAATTGTTTTTCTTAACACTGTTTAGCTTCAAAATTGCCTTTTCAGATTTCCTAGAATTGAAATGATTTTTTTCTCAAAATGTTTAGCTTTTTTGTTTTAAGTTTTTTTTTTACCTATTTTGTAGTTTTGCTAATCTTTGCATTTCTTTTAATATTTTTTGCTGTAAAAGCAATAGACTTTACCATTATTGTCTTCTCTTATAATCGGTTAACCATCAGTACGTATGATTGATATAATATTAATTATACGCCGTGTTGTACCTGATATTAATATATAGAACAAAACTATTAGTTTTAACTAGAGATATCTCGAATACTCGACTAGTATTCGGCATAGTCGTCGTGTTTTTTTTGCTATCAGGCAGAATACAGAATAGTATCACTATTCGCCAGAACTATTTCATTAAAAGAAAGTTTTAAAAGTCTGTTTTTTTTTCATAACAAATTGATTGAATGAAATTTTAATAAAATATATATTACTTTTTTAGAAATAGCAAATACTTCTTTTTTATTGATTAAAGATGATTTATCAGACTAAACATTTTTATAGACCTGTATAATTTCGTCAATATCTACCGCACATTGCACTATTCGTAACATCTCTAGTTCTAACAGATAATTTTGAAGCATAATATTTAACATATATTTTCTCAAAAACGAAGCCGAATACACGTTGAAACTTTCTAAATAAATCAAAAACTATCACTTTTAAGAATTAAAAAAAAATTATCGAAGTTTAATATAAATTGAGTAACTTATTATACTAAATATTTGGAACTTAGACTGAATTTGTTCAAAACTGTTTTGATTCCTTGTTTTAATTCTCCATACACAGAAAAAAAACGGGTTCCAATTAAAAAATTTATTGAATCAATTAACATTTTAATTGATTTTGCACCTATCACGACAATGATAATATTAATTAAAACTTTTATTGAAAAGAAAAAAAGCTATAAATAATTATATACAAAAAAAATTATGATACTCAAAAAAAAAACTGTGTTGGTATGTGTGTTTTTGTTAATGTTGAGTCTGTTTGTTTGTTTGTGTGTGTGCTTGTTTTGTTTGTAAACTTCAAATGCATTTAGTATTTTATACTTAAAATTTTCTATTTAAGCTACAGTGTATGAAAAAATAATTTGAGAATTATGTTTAAAATAAAATATGTATTTATAGATTTACAAGTCAAATAAAATATTAATTGATTCAATTAAATATTTATTTAGAAACAAATTTAATTCAAATCAAATCTTTTGTTAGATATTTCAGGTTGATATTTTTTTCTGTGTATAATATTTAAAATTGTATTAAGTAAGAATCAACATTATATTGATAATGAACGCATAATTGGTTAATATTTAACCAAATCGACTTGACCACATTTTGGATAAATTTCAAAATTGTTCTATTTTTTATTCGAGTCATTAATGGCAATAAATATTATAAGTTTGACATTGCTACAATACACTATGACTACTGAGACCCTAATTAATCCTTTTATTTTCAAATTTTTCTAAGAAAAGTTATTTTTTTGGAAAAAAATTTGTCCTAAAAAATTACTTACTAAATAGGTCCAGCGACTACTGCCCTATTTTTTTTCAAAAAAAAATTTTTTTAAATTTCAACCTCCGTATATTTACAAAAATAAAGCAAATCAAACATATTAGCTACTAGTATTTCGATCTGGCTGAAGATATCATCAGAACCCGAAGTTTTATAAAAGCTAGCGCCTCCATAATAGGCAGAACTTTAACAAAAAACCTATTAACCATCAATTTTGCTCCGTTATTGTCTTCTTAGTAATCAAGCACGTGGTTAGGGTCTTTTCCTAACAAACATCATGACGTTACTAAAAAAATTACTGATTAAAGACCTTAACTTACTTTCCACCCCTGCTATTTCTTCAACTTTTAAATGTTTGTTGTCGCTCTGTATGTCTCTTGTAGTACATTAAACTGGCGACTGCATGTTTGTTGTATCTTTTAACTAAACTACAATGAAATATTATTAACGCTAATTCAGTTATGTCTTAATTATAACCTTTAAGCGTAAGCACAATTTGCTATACTTACATGTCAAGTATCATCTTTCTTTTGCTCCAACTGCTTACTAATTCTTATACTTTCTCATTTAAAAGAAAGATAAAAATAAATAAATTTGTTATAATATCCCGGAAAGAAAAAAGTGTTTAATATAACTAGAGCTAATCATACTTGCTTTTGAGGAAGAAATTTGTACTCGCATGTAAGTAGTGGAGTGGTAATGTTGTAATTTACTTGCATGATCCGTATTTAATGTATAGGGCACGTGTGACATTATTTTATGTTACATTTAATTGCACACCGAAACTGACAAAGAAAATAAGGATAAAATAAAGGTTTTTGTGTTGCTTTCTTTTACATTTGAAGGTTGCAATTAAAAGACGTAGAATACTATAATACCAGAAGGGCTTATAAATCTAAAGAATATAAAACTTAATTTGTTTCAAATTATCTTTATTGAGGCAAAAAAAAATCAAGAGACTAAAATACTTTTGGTGGAAGATAATGGCAAATAAATTCTGTTTTAACATAGGGTAGATAAAGAGATGGAACAAATTTCATAAAATGTTCAGTGTAAATATAGTAAAGCGCTTCCATAAAGAGTTGTTTTTATAATATATACTTATAAAATAATAATGTTACTGACTGACTCACTGATATACTAACTCAACATCGCCATACTGTTAGGGTTAATATTTTGGAAATTCCTACGGGAAAAAGTAACCCCTTTGGCGGCCTGGCCAAATCACTAAGGCGTGGAGCCTTAAAATTTGTATGTGAGTTCCTAATCCCGCTTATACATCTGCAGAAACAGAATTTTTTAAATTTTCGATTTTTAAACCGATTTTAAACCGATAAATAACGGAAATGATATTAAGCACGTAGGTTTCTTCTCTGTGGAAGATATCCGATATGATGGGATATCCTCATACTGAGAGGGTTAATACGGATAAATCTTCCAGTTGGTGGCCTACCAAACCAATTTAGCTGAATATGCTACTTTTTGGATTTCTGGCCCGGAAAGTGTTAAAATAGTAATATAGAAGAAGGAACAATTTTCCCACTAGGTGGTCTGACCAAACCTCTTAAACAAGTAACTTCAAATTAAATGTGTGGTTTTCTAATCTCGCGTAGACATCTGCTAAGAAGAGATTTTTGAAAATTCTTAAGGGAAGAGGTAGGAAGGGAGAGTCTGACGGTTGGAATATAGGTTTCCTAGCCAGCATAGACATCAGCTTAGGTGGGACTTTTCTAAATTTTTATGGGGAGGCGCATGAAAAGGAAATTTTACGCTGAAAAAGGGGATGTCTCCATGACTCTTCCTTAGGCGCAAAAATTTGAAGTTCAAATATGTATTACTTGATGTATGGAAAAATTCACTGAAGATATATGTACGTTTTAAATTTTTGATAAAATCTTTGTATTAATGGCGTTTAAAATAGAAAATGTTTAGAAACATTAAAGAACTAAGGAAAGCCTTTAATGTTAGAAACTAAAACTTGAAATTGGAGCATTCAATACAAAAAAAAAATTAAAATAGTAAATTCGGTAGAATAAAAATTTATGTATCTTCTAAATATATTCTGGTATTTAAAAAATATATTTTTAAAGTCATTATATTTAACTATTCAGAAGAAGTTCATTTAAAACATATTTTGCTACCCCAAAATACGCATGTCATATGCAGCAAAACTTAGCTTTTCAAGAGAACGTTTTAAATGTATAATAACAAATATCTTTAAACTGGAACTATAGGTTATCTCCAGTTTGGGATTACTTATAATCTGAGTTTTTTATTTTCATCAGCTTTAGTCAAATTTACTGTAATTATAATTACAAAGGCGTTATTAGTCTTTCAACTTCAAAATATATCTGTCGTATGAGTCATTCTCTATGAAAACACCGAAAAAAATGAAAAATTGTTGCTGGACCATTTTGGATTTTGTTAAAATTTTGTAGAAATGTTCCTAAGGGTTCCAAGAACCAAAATCCAAGGGGATTTAATTTTTGCACACGGCACTACCGGTTCACGCAAAATAAAAAAACTAAAAAGTCTTGTTTTTGTGCGTAGTGGTTTGAGCTGTTAAAATTTTTTCTCCTATAGATATCTACATGATGAATACATTGTTTTAAAGCTGAAGGATTATAGTTTCTATCAAAAATATAAAATTTGACTTAATTCATACACCCGAAAAATAACGCGGTATTGAAAATAAGCATATTTCATTGGTTTTTTGTGTTTTTCAATGAACTCCAGTGTCGGCGCTAATGAATATAAAAGCATAATAATTCTCAGATACAAATTAGATATGTCGGAGAAAAATACAAAATTAAAATTGGCTCAATCTGGCAACTCGTTATGAAAAAATCGTTACTTGAAATTTGGAAATTTTGAAAATTTGCATACTTCAGGCTACAATTTGGTCATGTTTGTTAGCAGATACAAACTTGAAAATTACAGAGTATTTACTCCCTACTTTTAGCTTTATAACACTTCAAGACCCGTTTAGTTATTTTCACTCCTCTCGGATTTACAGGGTTTTAAAGAAAAGCCTTTTTGATTTTTTGTATGTATTTTTATACTTCCCTCAATTGTTATATACAGAGAAATTAAAATAAAAACAAGTAGTATTATGAAGTAACAAAGAATAATTATGGACTAAAAAATATATTTAATAAATTCAGTAGATTTGTGCGCCCCGGTAGGCTAGTTGGTAGCGAGCTGGCTTATCAGTGCGGGGTTCGTGGGTTCAAGCCCACCAGAGGCACTTGTCTATTTTCGCTACAACGCGCCGAAGGTCATAGTAGCTAGTGCTCGGATAGGGTAATAGGATATAATTTGTAATTATATGATTATTAATTAATAAAAAAAAAAAAAAAAAAAAAAAATCAGTAGATTTTTGATGTTAAACCATTTTACAGTGGTGGCAAAAAATAGGCAAATGGTATATTTTTATCATTTAAAGTAGAAAAGTTATAGTTTAAATGTGGGTAATTAAGAATCGTGGAATAAGTTTTATATTATTTTCATAAAGTATTTGTTCTTATAATATTCGGAGTTTCAAAGTTATCAGAAGCTGAAAACTTTCGTACTTTTAACTGACTGTGAGAAATCGGAGAGAAACTGTGGTAGTTTCTTGTATTTTTAATTGTGCAAACATCAATAAATCTTTTTGACAAAAAGTTTTCGATAGCATCAACATCAGGAATGGATACAAAAAAAAAATTTGTACCAGGAATTTGGGTGGAACAAAAATCAAACATTGCTGTAGGTGTTAGGATTATGATGATCCGCAGTTCGCTGTAGACTTGCTTTCCTTACAGTCCGCTTAATTGTACCTCCTGCTCCGTCACAAGGACTTTTGCCATGAGAAGTGGCAAAAAAGTGACACCCACTTTCTAAGCCAAAATCGTCTTTGTGATGACAAATGTTGATAAAATTTTTTTTATTTTTGTAAAATTTTTGTAAAATTTTTGTAAACATAAAAAATCTACTGAATTTATTAAATAAATTTTTTAGTCCATAATTATTCTTTGTTACTTCATAATACTACTTGTTTTTATTTTAATTTCTCTGTATATAACAATTGAGGGAAGTATAAAAAATACATACAAAAAATCAAAAAGGCTTTTCTTTAAACAGGGTTTTAATCCGAGAGAAGTGAAAATAACTAACGGGTCTTGAAGTGTTATAAAGCTAAAAGTAGGGAGTAAATACTCTGTAATTTTCAAGTTTGTATCTGCTAACAAACATGACCAAATTGTAGCCTGAAGTATGCAAATTTTCAAAATTTCCAAATTTCAAGTAACGATTTTTTCATAACGAGTTGCCAGATTGAGCCAATTTTAATTTTGTATTTTTCTCCGACATATCTAATTTGTATCTGAGAATTATTATGCTTTTATATTCATTAGCGCCGACACTGGAGTTCTTTGAAAAACACAAAAAACCAATGAAATATGCTTATTTTCAATACCGCGTTATTTTTTCGGGTGTATGAATTAAGTCAAATTTTATATTTTTGATAGAAACTATAATCCTTCAGCTTTAAAACAATGTGTTCATCATGTAGATATCTATAGGAGAAAAATTTTAACAGCTCAAACCACTACGCACAAAAACAAGACTTTTTAGTTTTTTATTTTGCGTGATCCGGTAGTGCCGTGTGCAAAAATTAAATCCTCTTGGATTTTGGGTTTTCAGACCCTAAATATCATTTCCAGTTAGTTTGAGTAAAATCTAAGATATGCCAGCTTTGCCGATTTGGTGATTTCATACAGAATAACTCGTATGTTACATTTTGCTTCAAGAAGTTATTTCTTTGAACGTCGTATGTTCACAGAAAATAACTTCTACTACTGAAAATATATAATTTGATAAAGGAAAATTGATAAATTTGGTGATAAAATCTTTAGGAAACACGCAAGTAAAAAATACGATTGATAATGATTGCTAACACGAAATTATTATATTAAGATCCTAATTATCATATAATTATAATATATATATATAATTATCATATGACGATTTTATCGTCATTGAGAACCATAATATGATTTCTACCATCATAATATGATTGCTTGGCACTGCAAACATAACATGATGCTCTTAAACTTTTATAATATGCTGCTCTTTTCTCTGCGTGCACCTTTTATGTAAACCAATACACAGATATTAAAAATACAAAACATTTTAAAATATGTCCAGTTCGTAAAATAACCAGTATATCGAAAACTCAGCAAGATAGCGCAAAACAGGCGAAATTTTTCTAAAACTGGACGTTTTGAAAGAAGTGACAATCAAATGCAAACATCAAACATTCATATAACCTAGTTATCCCACTAAATGAGAACTTATATATGAGTTCGAAGTTAAAGATTATCAACATTGATCAAAAATAAATTTAAAACATGTTCATTATCAATTGATCAATGGTGATAAACTTTAACTTCGAGCTCATATATTAGTTCTCATTTAGTGGGATAACTAGGTTATATGAATGTTTGATGTTTGCATTAGATTGTCACTTCTTTCAAAACGTGTTCTGAGGATTGAAACCTAGAAAATTCCCGAAGTAGATCTATCAACACATTCCTAAAAGTGATCAATTAATAAATTTCAAAACAAAAACTTTTTAGATTATTTGTTAGCACAATATTCTAATAAAGAATATCGAACTTGAATAATTTTCATTTTATTTGCACAATTAAAAATCGAAAAAAACATAATTTTTATTTTTAATAAAAATTATAACAAACTAGCTTTTGAATAAGGATCAAAATTATTTGTGCATAATTCTTAAAATGAGAATATATTCATTACATATGGGAAATATGTTCCTCTCTGATTCATCATCCACAAAATCATAAAATTTTTACCACCCATAATACATTAGGGATAATCACACCACTTGTTGTCCATCATGTATTATAATTTTTTTTACTAAATATTTATATGCTTGCTTTTGTTATGAAATTTGTTTTTCTTTAATATTTTTATTACAATCTTCATAGGCTGTTTTTTTTATGGAAAAATTTTAAATATTTCATAATATCATAAAATCGTTTAATTTTTCTATATTATAAGATTTTCCTTTTTTCAAAGTTGATAGTAAAAGTTTTATTAAAATTAACAACATAAAATTTAGAATCCCTCAAGAGAGTGTTCCCAATTCTAAAAGAAGTAAAAGAACATTTTTATTTGTTTATTTTAACAAAAGTTTAAAGGTCAGTATTGTATTTTTAAAAAAAATTATTTAGGATATGGGGTTTAGAAGACAAAGCAGCTGTTTTATTTGTTATTCTCATGTACTAATATTTAGTAGGTTCTATTGTTTTCACAAGTTGTTTGTGTGGCTGCGTAACAAAACGAAAAGATCTGTAAATAAATTTATGGTCTTATTTAGAAAATATAACAGAGTCTTTTGTATTGCCTTTACAAGAAGTAGTAGTAGTATAGATAACATGGCGAAGAGGACCGAAGCGATGTTGGGTAAAATATACAATATGATGTGAAAAATTACATTTTATTGGTTGTAAAACATGCATGTTAAATTTTTTCGAGTGTATAAATATTATATGTTTATATTGAAGACGTTGATGACTACTTGTGTTGGGAAAACAAACATATTATATGAATTTTTAATACTTTTTAAAGTCTGACCTGGTGTTAGAGTTGTTTGTTAGAATGTTGTTGTGCGTTGACAAAAGTTGTTAAATTTCATTTTATTTTATTTTTGTTTGTTTGATGTTTTAAAGAGGCATATTTGTTATGAAATTTTACATTCTTATAATTTTTATCACACAAACGTGTTAATGTTAGAATTTATTTCGGTATTTATTTTATGTCCCGGCAGATGTACTTGCACAAACATGAATCATAAAATATTTTGTTAGGTTTTAAAATTTATTTATGATGGACCTCTTAGGGTGCATTTATGTGGGTGTTATCAACAATTCAGGTGGGGATAAGATAAATTTAAGACAACTTTTAGAACACATGGAATTTTAATATGCAATATTTAAAAGAAAATGTATAATGCAACACAGTGTATGATTACAAACAATATTTAAATTATTGTCTGCTAACAACATATTTGGAAATTTATTATTACAATTGAAATTTATTTTAAATTAGTTTCATTTTCCCGCAATTTTGTTGTTTTCGGGAAAGTTAATTTGTTTTGAATTAATAAAAGAGCTTTTTTAAAAAACGTAAAATAACTTGCTCACAAATTAAGTAAAAAAGATGTTTTGCAAGTTTGATAACCTTCTTTCATTTGAAGAAAACGGCTGCTGAAAGTTATCGATTGTTGGTAGAAGCTTACTGTCAACATGCACCAACTCAAAAAACTTGTGAACGATGGTTTGCGCAAGTTACATACATAAATACTACCAAAACCCCAGATAAGTTCGACCAATTCTTAAACAGCATTGGTAGTGTTGTTGAACCATAAATTAATTATTGTATTGTCAGCATTTTCACTTTAATTTTATTTCGTCAATATTTTTCATTTAATTTTGTTTAATCAACAGTCTAGTTTCAATTTTAATTTGTAAACAGTCTTATATTGACTTCCAAAATTTCACAATAGATTAGATTAGATTAGATCAGAAGGCACTATGCACCGCGACCAATGTAGGTCTTTTGTGCTGCCTAAGATTACCTACAGATTCAAGCTACCTATAAAGCCAATTATCCTATTAGGCAAAATGTTTGCGATTGTCGGAAGGCGAAATGAAGCGATCACCTAGAAACCTAAGTCTCCTATCACAAAGCCTGGGACATTCGCAGAGAACATGCTCCGAGGTCTCAGACACCATCTCGCAAAACCTACACAAATCCGTGTCCGAAAAAGAGAAAAGAGAGACCCCTACTGGAAAAAGAGATCAATCTTTTAGCCTGGCGCTGACCAGGAGAGTTTTCCCAGTAACCAGAGAATTCAGACTCTCTCCATGCCCTGAGCCTTTCCCTAACATACCCCGCAGGTATTCCACAGAATGGTTCAGGACCAATAAAGGGCTTTCGGGCCCCGCGGTTGGCAATACAATCTGCCCTCTCGTTGCCCTCATGACCAGAAATCCACCCCAAGGTTGGAGAGTTGCCTCTAGCGAGCCTATTGAGAGTCTGAATGCATTCCATGACCAACCCGGACGACACCTTATAGGCCATTAAGGCCCTCAGTGCAGCCTGACTGTCAGAAAGAATGTAGATGTCACAATAACTTAAAATATTCTTTTCTGACAATACAACAATTACATACTTTTAAGAACTTAGTTGATAAGAAGAATGAAATTGTAAATTAGTCTTAGGCTTGTCTCTTGTCAATAAAATTTACCTTTTTTTAAAAAACTCAATAACCGGATTAAATTATTAAATTCGCAATTCAAAAGTGGTGATTTCGACACAGAAGACAGAAAGAGAGGCCTGGTCAGTCGAAAAAGTTTTAAGATGAGGAATTGGAAGCATTACACTACGAAGATTGTTGTCAAACGCAAAAATAACTTGCATTATCATTGGTAGTCACACAACAAGCCATTTCCCTACACTCAAAAAAATAAGTTAGTACAAAAGTTAGTAGTTTTACTAATTAATTTTGCTAAAAAAAATTGTGCTGATAAGCACATTAATAGTGTGGACGACAACCAGATTGAAAGATATACGCAGAATGAAGCAGATGTCGCGGCATGTCAAGATGTAGTAGAGAAGAGGAAAATGTTACTAAAAAGTACAACTCTTATAAGACATATAAAAAAATCAACCATTTTGTATCTGTTTTTTCATACAAGCCTATTTTATTTCTAGGCTATTCTTACAAGGCTATTCTTCTAAGTGTTAGCAAAACTTCTGCTGAATCTACTAATTTTGTTGCTAAAAATCAGCTCGCTGATTTAAGCAAAAGATTTTGCTGACATTAGCAATTTTTTGCTAGCACACTCCTGACTAAAATTTTGCTGACTCAGCAAAGTTTTTTGCTGACTTTACAAACTTTTTTTTTTGAGTGTACGTTTGAAAACATTGGGATTCATTCAAAAGCAAGGAAATTAAGTCCCATATAAATTGAAGCCGAGAGACGTCGAAAGGTTGAAATTTTGCATGTCGGAAATACTGCTTGAACGATACAAAAATAAGTAATTTTTGCATCGTATTGTTAATAGAAAATTTAAGTAATTGCCATTTATCAAATATGTACATTAAGGCCATAGTGGGACGAATTTAGTTTTCTGAATTTTAAGAAGCTTCAGGCGGAATTTGGTGACAATTGGTCTAAAAACCATAACAAGGTCGAAGTTCAAGTAATACGGAATATTACAAAATATTAGAAAGTAATTTTTTTATTTTTTAATTTTATTTATTTAAGTCTACGGGATAAATCCCTACAGACAATTTTCTTGAATATAATAAATTACAATAGTGTTTCAAATTTACGTATTTATTAACAATATTATATTGCGTTTAATTACATTAATATTTATGGAAAAATCCATAAAATTATAAAATTTATTAAAGTCGTCGCATAATCTTCTAAATGGATCAGCATTAGCATAGTTTACGCGAAAGTAGTCAATATATAATGGACTGAAGTAACGTATTGGACGTTGAGTAACGTTAAATGCAAGATTGTTCACCAACAATTCAGAGCAAACGTCGTCAAGAACGTCCTTAAATAACTCTAAACTGTTTTGTGTTGCGTGTAAATTTTCAATTTTATTACTCTTGATATAGAAAATATCACTTAAACTTTTTTAATTAAAAAATAAATACCTTTTTAAAATTTGAAAAGTTTTAAGAGTGCTTTGCTCTTTGGCTTTAATGTTCACTTTGTTGTTACAGTAACA
Organism: Delia radicum; assembly: GCA_021234595.1. Lineage (NCBI taxonomy): Eukaryota > Metazoa > Arthropoda > Insecta > Diptera > Anthomyiidae > Delia > Delia radicum. The sequence continues at coordinate 10,397,804 of CM037855.1, read as the reverse complement.
CACATGTGCGATAAAGCCATTCATAAAATATATTTATTTTGTTTTTCGTAAACATCAACATAATAATTTCTGTCTTTATTGTTGTTTGGAGACAAATGCATCATTTTTATGTACATATGTATATTATTTACATCTGTTTTATAATGTTTTCTTGTCGTATTTTACATATCTTTTTTTAAAAATTTTTTTCATAACACAAGTAGGTACTAAATTTTTTCATGATTCTTAAATACAAGTATTACACAAAAGACTCATTCCATATAAAACCATCAAAAAAAAATCAAATATTCGACCTCTACCCTATTGTTATGGAAGTTAAGTCACATATATATATATATATATATATATATCTAGTTCCTTTACATTTTCAAAAAAAATATATGTTACTTAAATCCGTTGCCATATTAATGTGGAGCTCTTGCGGGATTCAAAGTTATGTAAGAGTACTTCTTCAAAATTTCCGAACATATTTCATAACTTGAAATGCAATATTTCAAAATCCGCTGGGACTAGCTGTCCTACATTTGGACGAGGTTATAGCTATATGAAGTGCATCTCCTATACCAAATTTGGTTGAAATCAGAAGGGGTGGAGGAAATCGAGTGGTTGATTTTATATGGTTTCACTCGAAAGTAAAACAGACAAAAAAAAAATCTAAAGAAAATTGCAGGTTGTACATTAGGGTGGCCCAAAAAGACTCCACAATACTGCTCTTTTGCAATAGTGCTCAGTAATGCTCAATCCAAACTTTAGCCAAATCAGTCATTATTTAGAAGTCGCAGAAATTAAATTTTTTATGGATATAGGAAGGTTTTTGCACAGACTTATCATAAAACTTTTTTGAAGTGTCATGGCTTCTTATATACGAATCTGAAGTGAAAAAATCGCAGTTCAGCAACCCTTCCTAAATATAGGCCTTGTGCACTTAGGATATTATATAGCTAAAGACGACAGCATTTGTCGTCAAAAACAAATGAAATTTCACTTGACGAAAGGACGACTAATATTTCATTAAGTTCTCCAAACATTTGTCATTTGTTGTTAATGTTCAAACAAGTTCTAACATTTGTAGTAAAAATGAACTAAATATGTTAGTAAAAAATAAACAAACATTCACTTTTTTTGTATTTTTTTAAATAACAAAAAACAACTGTATAAAAACGAATGTAAAATCATAAAACAGCTATTTGATGTGGTTTGTTTTAAAAAAAAAAATATTAATTTGTTATACAAATGACTGACATTTACATTAAAAATAAAGAAACTGTGTTACAATCCAAACAACTACATATTTTTAAAGCAGAAGTTCCCTGAGTGTATACTTGAAAAAAATTTGGTTCAAAACTTTGACCTATTATTCTTATATATCTGGATATACTGAATGTATTTAAAAATTTAACCAATAATTTCAGTTAATGATGTGTATAACATACATGGTATTAAAATCTACAATTTTTGAGCAAATATAAATATTTTAAGGGTTACAAAAACTCTTTCAAATTTTCCGACAAAGTTGTGCACAAATTAGAGTAACTTTTATGTAGGAATCAAATACATAAAAATAAAAAATATTTTAAAGACGTCTCCGCAATATTAACAAATAAACCATTTTTGACCGGATAGGTTTGTTAAAAAATGAATGGTCCACAACTCGAAAAGGCGAGTGGAATGTTTTGACTTCATATTCAGGTTTAGAATGTCAAATTTTTTTTTTTTTAAAGAGAAGCAGCACTTAGGAAATTCTTCCTATAAATTAATGTGTTGCTTTCTTTGGAAAGGATATAGTAGAGAGGTGAAAGTGCGAAAAGATGAAAGGCTTCAAACATGGCAACACTGTAATGGCGCGAGATGATAAGTCTTAGAACAGTTGTTGCTCCAGTCCAACGCGCTAACCATTATACTACAATGCCCACAAATTATTTTACAAAAGTTTTAATTCATCGGCAGTAACACACTTGAATTAACTTTATTTTTCTTATTATTATTATTATTTCTTTTAAGGCTGCCTTCAGAATAAGTTGCATAATTAAAGAGAGGGATGGATCTATTTGAACTTTAAAATTCACTGTACACAAGAATACTTAGTAAAAAATATATAAAATATATAATCTAAGAGGCGAAACATAAAAATTGAATTTTATGTCGACCTCTAAAAATTCTCCTATTGAGCCCAATTTTGGTATGCACATTTATTTTTATAAAAGGATCAAACGCAAGCTTGCGGAAAAAGTATCGGAATATACATTTATTTTTCCACACAAGCGTGGGCGTGTTCTATTGTACACGTTTCAGCCAAAAATAAAAAAAATATTGTAACGGATGATGAAGAAGATGACAATATTTTTTATTGTGGCAGCTACACTAAAAAAAAAGTCCGTAAAGTTAGCAAAAAGTTAGTTGAGTACGCAAAATTTTTATTTAGTAAAAAAAAAATCTGCTTTTTGTTGCTGTTTTTTCTGCAAGGTCATTTTTAACTAATTTTTAGTAGCTTTTTTTTGCTGTTTTTACAGGCTTCTTTCTATAAGTGTATTTTAGCGTTATTTTAACTTTGGTTCAAGATTTTTCAAAATCAAACCGGTGATATAGAGAAGTAAGACAAGAACAAACAATCCCTTCGATATTGATGTAGCTATGGCAGCCAACAGCCGTTATTATGAAAAGGTATTGATTACCAACCCTGTTTTCAACATTAAAAAAACCAAAAAAAAAAATATTTTTTGAATTTAGGTTGACCTTGTGAGGCTCTAAGAATATCAGGGTACAATTTAGTGGTATCGCTAAAAAGCTTCATTTCATTAGTGTAGATTACAACGTTTCTTTTTAAATCGTCCTGCTGTATATCCTAAAATAGCAAAAAGAGAAAATGGGACATATATCAAAAATTCGTTGTCAAAGAACTAAATACAAAATTAAAAGAAGAGCAAAAATTCGCTAACCACTTTTGACATTTTATGGAAAATGCAGCGTTTTTTGGATTTTGTATTTTGTATTAACCTTAAGCAGCGAAGTAGATTAAATTCCTTTACATCCTTTAACTTTTGAGTAGTACATATACATTGCATTCAGTACAATACAAAAACGTGTTGCAAACAATAACGTTTTAGTAGTTATATAGTAGTTTTAGTACCCCATTCTTATTACTTGAACTGTCATTAAACTTTTAAATCATCCTTGTATTTGTTTTATTAGAATTATGGTTTAGAACTGTTATTGTTGTTTTTTTTTTCTTGTCAGTAGTCGTAAGCTTATAACGCACATAACTAACATAAACATGTCATAATTCTACTACATCTTTTTTTTTTGACTTTTTGTTCACAAAGTCTTGTTAACAGTTTCATAGTAGTAGTAGTTGTTTTAGTACAATAAAAGTAATTTTTAGAGAAAAAAAAAGACATTGTCAGTGTTTCATACAAACACGTGATGTTGTTTAAGCGAACAGAGAAATAAAAATAGGTGTGCATTTCTGATAACAAAACACTCACTACTCCTTTTTAAATTGGGGGGAAAAAAAGAATTAGTTGGTACCCTACATGCTATATACGATATATTCTCCATTTACTATTTTATTTAAATTAATGTTACAATTTTACATTAATAGTAGAAATTTCCTTAAAAGTAGTTTAAAGTTCAAAACACAGAACGTTATTATTTTGAAATAGCGGTTGGTTTCACATAAGTAAAATGATAATTATTTTCTTTGTTTTTAGTTCCGATAATTTTGAGCTATTTTATTAAAAAAAGATATATATAAAAATTTTTAAAAAATTCACTACTACTTTTGAATATTTAGTGCTATATCCAATTCTATATAAAAATTTGTACATTTTTTTATTATTGTTAATTATAAAAAAATCTAAATATTTTATTATCCATTTTGAAAGTTTCAGCATATAACACGGCTCTGTTTTGGAGAAAAAATTCGTTGAAAATTGTCTATATCAATTATTCAATTAAATTCAAATATTTATTGTTTAAATTATTAGAATTTCAGAGTGTATTGTCATTAGGGCTATAACTTTTTTGGTAGCGAAAAAACTACATTGCCTCACCTTATGGAGATTTTTGGGATGATAATAAATATTAATTAATATTAATTAAATTTTTTTTCATTTAAATACACTTAAACTTCGATTATCCGGACCTCTATTAAACGGGCTCATCTGTTAACCGGCATGGTGTATATTTGATGTCCACCTCTATTACCGGTAGGCTGCCCCGAATAAAAAAAACATTTGTAATACCACTTAATCGATGCATATCAACGAGCTAAATATGGAAAAAATAAGTAAAACATTTTTTTTTTTTTTTTTTTTTTTTTTTTTTCAATTTATAACGAGCTTTCAACCTCCGTATATTTACAAAAATAAAGCAAATCAAACATATTAGCTAGGTTGATACTAGTATTTCGATCTGGCTAAAGATCTCATCAGAACCCGAAGTTTTAGAAAAGCTAGAGCCTATATAATAGGCAGAACTTTAACAAAAAACCTATTAATAATCAATTTTGCTCCATTCTTGTCTTCTTAGTAATCAACCACGTGGTTAGGTCTTTTCCTAACAAGCATCATGACGTTACTAAACTTTGAAGACCAAAAATGTTCTATTTATATAAAAAATTTTTAGTGTGTACTCTGGCTCAAGTAATATTTTTTTACAGTTATATTAGTTTTTTGTTTTTATATACATCGAGATTATTTTATGTTATTTTCAATTTATAACGAGCTTATCTACATTTCCCTACCAGCGATTGAAGTTACCGGTTGTAGTGCAGTTTGACCTAAAAAAAGTTTCGAATTTGTTTGCCAAATATGGCTCAAAAGTTTCGTAATTTCGAAGCGACACGTCTATTTTGAAAAGTTCACAACTTTTAAAGGAGACGCGATACAATAGCGCAGTAAAAAGAATGTAAATGTTAAAAGTTTCGGCTACAAACTTAGCTTGAAAACTTTTAAAACTTATAATTTCAGGGTTGCCATATAATGACTTGAAAAAACAATTTTTTATTTTTTTTTAAAGCGTTTTCGTCAAAAATAAACATTTAAAAATATAAGGAAGACTGGCGCGATAAAAGTGATATGCTAATTTCAATGGGAACATGTGAGTCGTTTTAAAAATTTTGACAGCTGTTAAAACTGAAAATTAGATCAAATTTGGGATTTTAGCATTGGGACATTGTTTATTGATATATAAATGCGAATACTTATTCATTAGCATTTATATGATATAACCAGTGCCTCAATGCTTTTCCTCCATGTATGCATTAGATGTCTCTTAAAAAGTTAATCTCCCGATGCGTTCTCTCCTATCTTAATGAAATTTGGATATGTGATGAAGAAAAAAATAAAAAAATAAGCGATACATATTTTTATTAACGGTACAAACTCAAGTCGAGCGTGGAGTCCAAACTCATGTCTAAAGTGGGGTCAAATAAATACCCCCTTTTCCTTTTTTTTTTTTTTTTGATTATTTCGAATTAATTCAGAGAAATTTCCGACAAATGGAGTACGAAATGAAAGAGCTTTTGGAGATACATTACCTGGTATATGAAGCATGTCTCATAACTATCAAGTATTTTTTATATTCAAAAAGTTGTGTTTCAAGTGACATTAAAACTGGCGTTTTGTTATAGAATTATAGTTGGATTTAGCCACAAAAAAAATGTATACTAATGCCTATTAAATTTAATGGAGATAGTATCTGAGATTTTTTCGATATTTGCAATTGCGATGTTCAGAATTGCGACTTTTCTGCGTTTTATGCGACTTTTTCGAAGAGGTTTTTAATCTATATTTTATATATTTTAAATAAATGGCAACCCTAAAATACTAAATAGGCAATGTTGATAACAAATATTTTTTTTCTCGAGTACATCAAATCTGCGTAAAAAAATCTGGAATTCATAAGTTTTATACATGTTTTCGTACTAAAATGTATTTAATTCTTTAAATCCTTAAACATGAGATTGGCAGGCTGAAAAAAATACGTGCACTTTGGTTTTCTTTTCTTTATCACATATCAAAATTTTATTAACATCGGAAATAACCCGTCGGGAAAAAATTACAAAAATTTAAAAAAATTTAAAATTTTTTGTTCGCTACGTAACAAAAAAAAGTAGATCGAACATCGGTTCAGCTGCTGTGTGAGAATTATTTTTCAAAATGTTGTTTCATGTTCTGACCCAAGGCAATACTTTATGCTTTGGGGCATTTTATAGTACATCACGCAGTCTACCTTAATCACCAATTTTTAGCTTATAATCCAGCTATTTTTCTATGATTTTTCGTATTGTTGCCGTAATTGTTATAGACATCTTTTGTATTGTAATTGTTGTTCATTGACTGGAAAGTTTTTGCAATGTTTAAACATTTTTGTAAAAAAATTTTTCTAACAATAAAGGATTAAATGGTTTAGTAATAGTTTTAAACATGATATTAATAACAGCAAAAACAAAATTGTGTTAAAATAAACGTGCTTTAGTTAAGGAATTTTGACATTAAACTAATAAAAGGTTTTGTTTCCTAATAAACAAGAAGGAGTAAAGATTTACTTTAAACTTTAACAAGCCTTAAAGGTCATGATTTTGTTGTTATGCTAAAAAATCACGTATATATTAACAATAATTTTGTTTATAATTTTTTGTGTTTAATAGGTTAAAGAAAAAGGCTACCTATAAAAAATAAAATATTTTTTGGATATAAATGCTTATTTTAGAAAAAAGGTGAATTAATTTTAAATTAAATAAAAAAAATTAGAAGGGAACTATGCAAGAGAAGGGGAACTAAAGGTTACTCTAGCAGAAGTTCTGAAAAATTGTTCGGCCGTACTATAAAATAAAATTTTAATCAAATATAGTGTTTAATTTAAAATCTGACGTGATTAATAAATTTTCGGTACTATGAGGTAAAATATTTTCAAAAAATTTTTTGCATGACATGAAGGACCTTTTGTGTAAATGTTATACGATGTTTATCTTTAACGACCCAGAAATTATGGCGGTTATAAATTTCAAGCAAATTTCAAATACTAAAATTACAGTTTTTGCTTGGATTTAATTAAAGCTACATCAATTTGTGGATCTCATTTTTTTGATTACATTTCAAAATATTTATAACATCACAAAAAAAAATATTAAAATACACTCAAACAATTTTTTTGCCATATATTAAATTTCCAAAAAAAAAACGCGATTATTTGGAAAAACACTCATATTTTGGCGGTCTAATGCTATTTAGTTGGGTTTAGAGTTACCCATTTGCGTAAAATCATATTAAATAATTTTAAATTCGCAAAATTAAAAATTTTATATATGGATGCTTTCTGTCGTTATGAAAAGTTCTAAAAATTTTTAAATGCATTTTCGATAATAGTATTAAGCTCATTAAGATCTTTTATTTGATGTAAAGGGTCCGCCATCTAACGTTTTTTTTTTTCAACTAGTGCTTATTTCGTGAATGGTAGCACTTAGCTCATGTCTGATTTGACAGATAATTAGTTTTATCCTTCCGCTGAACGAATATGGTCCGTATGTTCGTTATCTTGTGAAAAAAGTGAAAGAAACTGGCATCCTCATCGATAAACCAAAGCGGAGACATCATTGAGACGAATTTTGCATAAAGACCTTGGTATGACGCCATCCAAAGTCCAATTGGTTCAGGAGTTCAAAAAAAAAAAATTATTTGGCGGACCCTGTACGTTTTGGTGGAATGGATACAGCGCTTTAGTTGTTACAAAGCGAAATGAGTTTGGAAAAACCCTGCCGATATACCGGCTAGGAATGAAAAAATTAAACTTTTTTGTACTTTATCAATTTAGTCCCTTGTAAAGATTACCTCTAGATACTTTTACATTTTTTTTTTTTAAAGGGAAATAATACTCAGGAAATTCTTGCTATTTATTAATGTGTTCCTTTCTTGCACCCAGAAAATAGTCTCAGTTGTGGCCACCGAATTTATTGACAATCGAATTATGGCGCTTACGACAACTATCATAATGTTAAATTATATTTTTAGTCATGAAAGCTAATATTTACTTGCCTAACCCAATATTACATTCCCAATAAATACGCTCCACAAAATTTTTATTGAAATTAAAAAACTATTGTGATTTTTCTGGTATTGAACCGTGGCCTTCAGACTAATAGTCCTCTGTCCTACTGATTGCAACACAGTCAATTTTAATTTTCATTGCCTTATTTGCTATTTAAACATTTGAATATTTTATTTTAATAAAAAAAAAAAAACTTTTTGTATTTACCTTTTCCGAGATTTGAACTCGGAAGTTCGGAGTACAAGGCAAACTCTCTACCCAGTACACCACAAACACTTATAAGTTTGAATTTAAAAGTGTTGTTAGTAAAACAAACACTGTCTTAAATTCTCTTACCAATATGTTACTTCAGTGTGGTTAAGTTTCATGAGGAAAATAATTAAATTTCGTAAAATTATTAAAAAGTTCATAAAATTTTTGCGTTTGAAATTTTAAAAATGCCTTTCTGACTCGGAGATGCTGTTTACAAAGAAACTAGGTTCAAGCAATTTCGAAAATAATTGTGAATGTCGGACTCAAAAAACATAAATATTAAACAAATTTACACGTATTCCTTATAAGTTTGAAATGTTCGTGCGCTGACATCAATTTGTATGTCTCGAACTATATAAAATAGCACCGTTTTTAAAATAGTGTTCACAAAAGTTAATTGCACTAAACGGCGAAAAAACCCTATTGAAAAAACTGCAAAAGTTAAAAAAATCACAAGACAATTTGTCGCCAAACATTGTCTTTCAGTGACTATATGTCCCAAGTCTAGGAACTACATTTTGTATTAGTTTGGTTCTGAAAGTTAAAAATAATAAGGAACAAATAAAATGAATAAAACTATTTTTGTGTGTTTCATATCACTTTTTTAATGTTTCGACTTTTAAATCATTAATTCTTTTGGTGAAAACCTTGCCAGTTAAAACTTTTCGTGTTATAGCTTTTAAGAATAGTGAACCTAGCACAGTTCAACATTCCTCTCAATACGTAAAACCTTGAGATGTAAGACTCGCCTAATGTCAGTTTCAAAAGTTTTCAAACATTTTTGAAGTATTCCATTTACAGTTTCAAAATTTTTGTTGGCTTTAAATAAAAGAACCCATCACAGTTTTCAAAAACAACAGATATCTAAGCTCTTTACCAGACAAAATGTTAAAATACTAAATACGTAGACCTTGCAGATGATGGAAAAATTCCAACGAAACATTGGTTGGAAAAAATTAAATTATCTTTTATTTGTATTTGAAACACAGGCCATTGAAAACCTGATTAGAAAATTTTTTAATAAACTGTTAAATAAAAACTCAAAACCTTCAATTAAAATTTTTATATTTAAATATATTTATAATATTTTCCTGCAAAAATTATCATCTGCTTGCTGTTTTTCTGTGGCGCCTTTTTAAATAAACTCATAAAATTAAATTTTATTGCCTAGCGAAATATATTTACATTTGTTTCTCAGATTTTAAAATTAAATTTAAATCGTCATTTTTACAACTAGCTTGTCATCTAAAATCCCTTTGTAAATTTGCAGGCGTCGGCTTCTTTTTCGTTTACAACTTTCATCTTTTGACACATGGCTTAATAATATTGTCCATAATGTGCAATATAATTTTTATTTTTTTTTTATTTTTAAAATTAAGTGTTATATTTGTTAGTGATGCATTTACTTGAGTTGAGGAAAGCAAAAGTACTTTTGTAGCAATAAAAATGACATGTGCATATTAAAGGCAAAAAAAAAACTGTGACTTTTTTATGGAATTTTAAATTTCAAAAGAATTGTGAATTTTAAAAGTGATATGTTTTGCTTTAATGAATACTAAAATTGAACAAATGTGAAGTTAATGGGGTAACATTGGACTTGATTGTTTTTTTTTTTGTTTTGGGGACAGTTCATTACACTGATCAACGCGACAAATACGAAACAATTTTAAAATAACTAAAACTTGTATAAAATCAACTAAAATTTATTCACTTTAAGAAAATTATTATTTTTTTGACAATAATTTCGTATATTTATGCCTGTACACTCACAATATGTTGTCGTTAAAAGCAAAAGAATATATACTTCAAAACTACTAAATATATAGTTAAAACCCGGTCTACTTTATGTTTTATTTATTTTTCTTTTTGTCTTTTAAACTTTTAAATATTTAATTAATACAAGTTTGATATAATTTTTATTAAAAATAAACTGTGACAATAAGTTAGGATGTGTTTTTATTGTTAAATTCGTGTTTTTTGTTGAATGTGACATGTTAAATGTAAAATTATTTATAAAAAATTGTTTAATGTAATAATAATTAAATTTACTAATCCCCAGAAGAAGTCGAAAATTATCGATGAAACGTCGGGACAAAACTGTAAACAAAAATTTAGTTTTTATTTGCATGAATATTTTAGGTCTTATTAGCTCAAAAAATTAGCAAAAAATTATATTTTTACGACCTTTATTTGTGCAATGAAATATCTACCAAAAGGTGCTCATAGCAAAGAGCTTTCAATTTATTTTTGATCAATGGTGATAATCTTTAACTTCGAGCTCATATATTAGTTCTCATTTAGTGAGAAAACTAGTTTATATGAATGTTTGATGTTTTGCATGGGATTGTCACTTCTTTCAAAACTTGTTCTGAAAATTCCCGAAATAGATCCATCAACACATTTCTGAATGTGGTCAATTAATAAATTGGAAAACAAAATCTTTACAGATTATTTGTTAGGACAATATCCTAATAAAGAAATATAGAGTATGGCCTCAAACTTGAATAATTTTCATTTCATTATTTAATTTATGTTTAAAACTCAAACAAAAAATTTCCAAAACCAATAACATTTCTATTTTAAATTATCGTTTTAGTTATTTAATAATTTTGTGTTTTGCTCGCAAAATAATTGTTAAAAATAAAAATCATTAGCGAAATAAGGTACGGTTGAGAAGTGAAATGCATCCGCATGTATCGGAATTCTACAGAATGGCAGTGTACATTAAAATATTTAAATAAAACCTCGAAAGAAACCGCTTAATAAAGCAAACATCTAGCAAATAATTTTTGGTAAGAATTTAAAATCGATCAAAATAATTATATTTTTGATTTTTATTTTAAAAATTAAAATAAAAGTTATGTAAAGATTATTTAAAAAAAAAATCAATAAATAGCAGAAATTATGAGACCACTTCATAAAAATCGAAAAAAATAAAAGTTTTTGCGAAATTGTTTAACTTTTAATTTTATTTTTTTATTAGAACACTTGCAAAATTAATTTTTTCCTTTCCATTTTTGGTGACTTTTTAAAAAAATAGCAGCTATTTTGGGTCACTGGGTTTAACTATCAAAAATTAACTCCCAATTATTAAAAACAACAATTTCTTTCTTTTTTTTCACTGTCATTAACTTTTTGGTTTACTTTCATATACTTTTTTGTAAAAAGAAAAGAGTCTGGTACAAACAAAAAAAAAAAAACTAATGTGCAATTTGGTTTTAAAATAAATGGCAAAATAAGTTAAAAGAAAATATTTCTTTGTGGGTTAAAATGTACACTAACGATATTATGAATGTAAAGGACGAAAGCAATTCTAGTCAAAAACAAATGAAATTTCACTTGAAGAATGGACGACTAACATTTCATTAAATTCAACTAACAGTTGTCATTTGTTTTTACTGTTAAAAAAAATTCTAACAATTGTAGTAAAAATTAATTACATATTTTAGTAAAAATAAACATTAATTTTTTATTTTTTGAAATAACACAAAAAAAAAACAGTAAAAAAATGAATGTAAAATCATAAAACAGTCATTTGAGGTGGTTTGTTTTTTTTTTGTTTTTTAAATGAGTTACAAGGTTAGTGAAACATTTAGTTTGTTCTACAAATGACTGACATTTATATTAAAAATAAAGAAACTGTATTACAAGCGAAACAACTACAAATTTTTAAAGCATAAGTTGTCTACATTCCTTAAAAAACAAAGTTTACTGAGTAGTTTTTCTATAAACTGCAATTAGTTACAGTTAACCCCTTGACTATACTTGTACACTATCGTGTACACATTTAAAAAAATATATAAAAATTTTATAATGCAATAAGACTTTATATTTTGTTTAAACGTGTTCATTATGATATTGGTCATTGAAAAAAAAAATCATTATCAGGGAATATAGTCGCGATATTTGTTAACAAAGAACGATTTTTTTAATCAGCCTTTATCTCAAAAAAATAAATAAAAAATTGGCGTTTGGTGTATCTCCTAGACTAGCAAAGCTAGAAACTCAAAATTTAGTACGAAGCTTCCTCTAATAACCATAACAAAATCCAACAAAGCATTTTTGGATAATCGAATGTTTTATTGATAAAAAATGGGCTGAGAACTTTCAAAAATCCGTGTTTTTACACATTTTTCGGTGGGTAGGAGGGGGAAGTGGCATGCATGTGAACATTTTTCTTTCTAATTAGAAATTATAATTTAAGGACCACAAACAAGAATCGAATGACGCAATAGAAATATATACACAAACAAAAAGTCGGCAGTGAAAGGGTTAAATTATTGTGAGTGTATTATTGTGAGAGTATAATACAGATATTCAAAAAAGGAAATGGAAATTAAATTAAATGTTATGTTATGTGGTTAAAAGATACAGAAACATACACTGATAATAATCCATGCGTAAAAATACGAAAAAAATGTCAAAATAACAAAAACTTTCGTAAAATACACGAAAATTTGTTTATTTTACAAAAAATTTCGTTGTTTTGACATTTTTTTCGTATTATTAGCATGGATTATTATGAGAGTATGAAGTCTACAGAAACATGTAAATCTTGTAAAATATATTAAATTATTAAATCTACTAAAAATACATAGTTTTTTTTTGTAAAGAATATGATAAGTCTTTTATATAAACTGTGTTTAATTTTAATTTGTTAGATTACATTATGAACAAACTTCCTACAAATAAAAAAAAAAAATTTTAACTTTTTTCTTCTTAAGATTATAAAAAAAAAAACAACAAATTAAGTATTTTTCAAATAAAACCAACAGACGTTTTTGTCTAAAACCAAAATTTTTAAAATTTTACGCTTCATCAGTTTCATTAAATTCAATTTTGTAGCTTCAATAGAATTGGTTGTTTCTTCCATTTTTTAGACAAAAATTTCAATAAATTTAACACTATCTTTTTACGCCAGTCACATAATAAAATAAAATTATAATAACCAAATGAAAACTGCAATTTATATTAGCTAAATGTTAGTTCTGTTTTCTATGTTCAACGTCCATACTCTGATAACATTAATGTTTTTATACTAAAGTAGCAATATTAGTAGCAGTAGTAGTTGCTGATGTCTGAATTCCTTATGACATTTAACCACCAAACTTTGAAAATAGCAATAAGACAGAGTTTTAGTGAAAATGAGCATCATTAGTGCAAGTTGCAATAGAAAATATAGAGAAAATTATAAAAAAAAATGACAGCACTTATTAAGGGACACAATTAAGGGTATTCAGACAAAAAAAAAAACATCAAGTATTTCAGCAAATTTTTCAAAACTTATTTAAATTTTTTTTTTATTCAAAATGCCAATAAGAGATACAAGTTTAACTTTTTTTTTAATTTCGTGAAAGCTATTTTGTTAACCCTTTCGAACCGAATAAAATCTATTGGATACGCAATATTGGCACTATATGAACCTTAAAGACTAGGAAACAGCAAACATTTGTACTCAGCCAGTATGTCAGTTTTCGAAACTAGGGGCTCTGCAATCGCTGGGATATTTAACCTTAATTGGTGGTTCTGATTTGATATTTATATATAAGGTCGCAGCAGCACTCATAATTAACAACACTCATAAGTAAAAGTTTATTAATTTTATTGATTTATTAAAAGTTTTCAATATATAGGATATGGTGAAAAACACTTGAATTTTTGGGATTTATTGTAGCAACCGTGTCGAAAGGGTTAACAAATTTTTATGGAATTTTGTTCTCGACAGTCAGAAATGGGGAAAAAACCAAATTTCCTGACATGGTGGCTTTTTGTTTAGTTGGCGACTTCGTTTTCGCGAACTCCATGTTTTAACATTGACAATTCTAAAATAAAAATCGCTTAAAAAAAAAATTGTTGCTGCTAACATAACAAAAGCAATGATGTCAGTTTCATCACACTCTACCAAACAAATATTTAGAATAACTGCATTCGCAATCCTCACAGCTGATGTTTGGTAGTTATTTGATAATGCTTCTAGTGTTCACATTGTCATTGCTTTTAAAGTGTCTTTGGGGAGGTTTTAAAGTCTGCAATTTTTGTTTCTAGTTGAAAGGGAAATAAGTATAAACACAAAATGACAATATCTTTAAAACTTTACAACTTCTATAACTGTTAGTAAAGATAGTGGTAAGTTAGTAACTTAAACTGGTTGTTACGCAAATATTAATGGTAACAGAGACTGTGTATTAGGGCGTTAAAATTGTTAAAAATATTTTTCATATAAACAATTTTTCTAATATTTAAATTTAATTTTTTTATGTGAACTATTATTTCGAGGAAACACACAGAAAAACGTAAAGTTTTAACAGACCTGTAAAGCCGATTTTTGTTTCTATATCCAAAATAGATATAGTTAGAACATACACCCATATTTTCTTACACTCATAATAATCTATACATAAATATTTGGAATAAAAGTCCATATAACGAAAGCATTTGTACAGTGAATAAACATTTTTTTAGCGGATGCATAAATTCCATATTTACAGTTCTTCGCCTTTCGATGTTTGGAATGAGTAATTTAAGGGGACATTTTTTTCGTTAAGAGAGTTTTTGAAATTTGTATCTCAGTTTTTACTACTTTCATGGTAAACGAGACATTTTAAAATTTAATTTTTCTACAAAAAAAACGGTATAGTCAGGCCAACAAGGTCTTCCCATATTTGTTTTCCTCCCAAAGAAATTTCCAAAAAATCCCATCTAAATAAGTGGTTGTTTACACGAGAGGAGGAACCTAAAGCAAATACTTCAAATTCTTAGTATGTTGGGAAGCCCACCATGTACGATGCTTTTGCTTTTTTTTAGTTTGGTCATAGCGGTTTTGCCCTGTCGGTAAGGGGGTGACTTTTCCTATTCATGCCCCATCACGTAGAAAAAAAAAAATCAAGCTATTTGCTTTAGCAGTTCTGCCAAACCGTCAAAAGGAGACTTCACCTTTAGTTAATTAAGGCCGTACTAACAGGAATATATAGTTTAAATTTCAAATTTCTAACGACAGCTGCTGGGTATGCCGGCAAGGAAGGGAATTTTCCCTCTTGCCCCTACCCCGCATAAATTTCCAAAAATCACATGTTAGCGGCCGTTTAAGCCGAAGGAGGAACCATCGATTAAGCTATTTAGCCACTTCTTAAACGGATTGAGTGTTTTGCTTTATAGCCCTCCCCGTATTAATTTATAAGTATGCAGCATTTACAAATGTTTACTCGTGATTAGGAATCCGCATTTCAAATTTCCAGCTAAACGCTTTAGAGATTTGGTCAGGCCAAAGGGGAAACTTCGCCCCCCGACTTTCAACCATTATTTTACCACCATCTTGGACAAAACAGCATATCAGTAAGAGATATGTTATTTAAAATAATACATATTCAAAATGTTAGCTTTCTTGCCAAAGTGGTTTAGGAAGACAAACAAGAAGAGGCTTTCCCTAAGAATTTCTAATAATTTTTCCTAGAGGACATCAATACGAAATTAGGAACCTACATACAAAATATCAAGTTCCTCCCTTTAGCAATATGACCAGCCGAAAAAGGGATTGTTTTTCACTTCATTCTCGTATGTGTAGGAATTTCCATATATCCCGTCAAAGCAGATGTCTACTCGGGACTATGAACCCACATACCACTACCAAAGGGGAGACTATCACCCGCTTTTAACCCCAATCTACAACGTGCTTGGACAAAATTCTAAAAAGTACCATATAAATAAATTAAATCTGATTAGAAGTGAGATATGTTCAAAATTTCATCTTTTTTACCTAAGGGTTTCGGCAGGCTAGCATGTGGGATACTTTTTCCATTTCTGTCACTCCCCGCAGAAATTTCCAAAACTTCTGTCTATGCCAGAGAAGAGACATCCAAGTTCTAGTTCAAGTTATCATTTATATACGTTCAAGCGAAATAGGCTGGGCGATAATTTTTTTTTTTTTGCTGGACAACAGTTGGAATGAAAATGGATTTACTTTTTTATGTGTACCAAATAGATTTTATCAAAATAAATACTATGTACACATCTTGTTCGTATTATGCTATAATAGCTCTGGGCTCTACCCACCTTAACGTAGGTCTCTGTAGTACGAACTCACCAAATCATCACTACAACCAAAAAAAAAGTTTTGAAACAAACTATAAATGTTAGATGTTTGTTTATCAGTTAATACTTGACTACATATTGTCAAGTAAATTCTTGTAGAAGTAAGAAGACTGTAACAGAAAATATCATCAGCATTACTCTAAAATTTTGTAGGAACAAAAAGTGGGTGGTATAAAAAGAATCTACAGGAAATTTGTTTATGGTGCCGCTATTTGTGATAATATTGAAAAAAAAAAAAAAACTTAAACGAATTTTGTATTGATAAAGAAAAACTATTACACTACGCTACGACCAAAAAAACATGGCTTTAAAAACATTTTTTTAAGAATTCGTTTCGGAATTAGATTATATAATCATGAATTTTTTTAAAGAATATAAATCTACATAAATTTATCTTTAATTTGAGTTTAATCATATCGGTGTTTGTATCAGGATATTGTACTGCTATTGCAAGGAATTGGAAAATATCGCTTTTATAATTTTATCCTTAAAAGCTAAACAATTTAAAAAAAATCTGCATAGACCTCCTAGTGAACAAATTATTGTATCAAAATTGCAAATGCATTAAAAATGTTCTGCAAAATTTGAAAAAAAAATTTAGTTTTAACTAAATTTCCAGGTATTTAATTTTACTCTGAAACGTTAGAGTAGAATCAAAAATGAAAAAAATATTTATTTTTAACGTCTATGACCTTGAAAGCCTGTTTTGGAGATTTCTAAAGAAAAAGTTCTCTTAAATAAAAAATATTATTAATATTACTAATGAAGAATTTGCAACTTTTTGCAGAACCTCTTTTTATAATACATATATTCTCATGGACTTGATTAGGCTGAGACTAATTTATTCTTTTTGTTACCGCATTTATTGCTAAAGTCTGCTAAAATATTTTCTTTTCTAAATATGTCAGGATAATTTCAATGGATTTGCAATTTTAATATAAAAATAAGCCAAATTGAATGTTATGTCTATGCATAGTGGTAAAATAAAATTTATAATAATAATACTTAACATGCATAATTTTCAACTTCCTTGCAATACCGGTAAGATATAGTGAAACAAAAGCCGACATGATGGTACTCAAAAAACACTATATTAAAAAAATTTCATAATTAAGTTTTCGAAACACGATTGCTAGTGTTTCGAAAACTTAAAATTTATAAGGATAACACTCAACATGTACAATTTTCAACTACCTTGCAATACGTGAAACAAAGGCTACTCGAAGGAGGCATAATTTTATATAGAATTGTGTTCTTAAAAAAATTTCATGATTTCGCAATCGTGTTTCGAAAAATTTTGTAAAATATATGATAAAATGGGGTGAATGACGTAAATGTATAAATCGCGATATTTCAAAACTGCACATGAGAAACAATTTTTTTTAATTCACAGTTTCTAAGGCTGTTAACAAAATACTTATTTCAAGGACAGGTTTTGCAAAAAGTTGAAAAGTGTTGAGTAGTGTTATTTTTTTTTTTAAATATTACCAATGAAACATATTTTATAATTAAGGTATTTGACATTAAGGACATTTAAAAAGAAGAGGTTTTTTGTTTTATTTCAAACTTGTTTTAATTTTATACACTTTTTGTTTCATTGCACAATTATTTTAAATTGTTTTAAAATTATTTATATGACCATCAACACTTTTAACTGGTTTTTGGTGTTTTAATTTGGTTGATGTTGTTGTTGCGGCTCCAAAAACATTCTTTATAATTCAATGTGTTGAATTTTCATTCCTGTAATTGACATTGTTGAAATTCAAGTTGTGTGAGTGTTGCTTTTTTTTTGTAATTTTTGTATTTTGTTCATTTAAAATGTTGCTATGTATGTATTATGTTGGTATGTTTTATTTATAACACTGTGCAATAAATTTGAGTTCACAGGTTGTATGCTGAATGAGATCAGCAAGGATATGAAAATATAATATCAGTGGATCAAAATCCCTAAAGGGCTTTTGAAAACTATGCTATGATTTAATTTTTGTGATCTTTTGAAGAATTCTTTGCTGTATTTTAATAAAATAAAATATCTAGGCGGAAATGGTATTGTATATCAACATATAGGGGCTTGTATATTCAAATACGTTAAAAAAAAGTTTAAAAAAATAAAATATCTAATGATTATTAATTTTTTTAAATAAATTTTTTGTAAGACTTATCTTTATCCTCCTCAGTACCAAGGAAAAATCTACCATCAGAAATCTTCAAAAATATTTTTTTTATGCTTCTAAAAGAAACAATAGAAAAAATGTTGTTCAAGGACATAAAGGATGAAAGGATTCTGAGATATTGCAGGTGCATTTGGACATTTATAAATATGTAATTGAAATAAAAAACTTTGTTATTTTTTATATAAAAATCTGTTGCTCTGGAAATTTACGTGCCATTATTTTAAAAATAGGTAACAAATGTGGAGCGAACTGGACATGTAATAAAAGAATCTAAAATAAGGGCCTTGCAATAAAGTTAATGAAAATTTATTGAATTGTTTACAATAAAATTATATATTTCTTTTAGTTATTATATCTCACAACTGCAAAAAATTTAAGTAAAATTTTTAAGTGCTACAGAAAACGTGTAATACGATCAACTGCCCAGCAAAAAATAACCTGGATTTGGTAAGCAGTAACTACCCAGCAAAAAATTTCCAAAAAGGTAAGCGGGTTTGTAATCAAGCATTTTGGGCAGAACGCATTCCTTACTAGATTACCTACTCGATTCTTTTAACAGGGCGTGAGACTAAAATAATTGATTCTTTAGAATTGATTATTTTTTTTACCGAAGAACCATTTACTTTATATTTTTAAGAACTACATACATTTTTTAATAAAGAAATAGTTCCATTGTAAAACTACGAAGTACTTACATTTGAAAAAAAAGAAGTAGTTCCATAAGTAAATTCAACTTTTACTCACACATGATTCTCCTAGGTCACTCAAATATAACGATCTAAACTCATACGGAAATAAAATCCTAAAAAGT
Organism: Delia radicum; assembly: GCA_021234595.1. Taxonomy (NCBI): domain Eukaryota; kingdom Metazoa; phylum Arthropoda; class Insecta; order Diptera; family Anthomyiidae; genus Delia; species Delia radicum. Next base: position 10,378,433 of record CM037855.1, on the reverse strand, counting down.
GAAACATCGAATTGTTATGATAACATGGGTTTGTCATAATTTTGGAGCTATAAACCACGAAAATATAAATTTTTCAAATAAAAAAGAACAATTTAAAATTGAAAAACAAAAATATGACTCACGCACAATCACCCTCGAAAATTTTTTTTACACTCACTCACGATAACGTCAGTAATTTCATTTTCCACTCACAATTTTCTGCTCACGTGCGCTTCCCTAATTTATACCTAACCACAGTTTAACAAAATTTAGGCAACATGCAATTTCTGTTTTTAGTATTATTTTCCTGCAAATAAAAATTTGTTTGAAAAAATATATGAGATAAATTTTTTAAAATTGTATAACTTCTTTTTGCAAAATGAGGAACTACTTCCAATGACGTCCTTTTATTCAGAAAAAGTATATGATTACTGTTGATTACAAAAAGTTAAACATATAAGTTAATAACATTGTTATTGTAAATAATTACTTTGATATTGAGTTCATGCTTTCTGGTTTAAATTTAAAGAATTGATTACAATACTACTTGCTTTTTTGACATGAAAGAAGTGCTTTAAAAGAGACATACCAAGTGGGACATCGCGAACAAAAATCATGCCTTCTTTATTTGCTTTGGAAGCGATTCGTTATCAAATAATGCCTTCCGGAAGCGCTTCTGGTTTGATTTAAAAAATTTAGAAAAAATTACAAAACAAGTGTAAATGTTTAGTAAGCTCTTGTTTTTTAGTAAAAAAAATTATAAATTATGACGTAAGCAAGATTATTATATTAAAAATTATTATTATAAAAATATATTTTGAAATTTAAAAACTTTTTAAAATACCAGGGACCGTAGGCATTATGAGTTTTATAATAAAAATTACACAATAATGATTATGTTATGAGTTTTAAGGATTTTCTTGAGTAATAATAAAAAAAATCCGCAATAATCATTATTTTTGAGCAAAAAAAATAAAACTCAAAAATAATCATTATTTATGATTTTTATTTTTTTCGCTCAAAATAAAACTCACTTTCATGTAGGTGTAAATATATATACATATTAGGGTGGGCGATTAGTATGGAAGGAAAAAATCTTAATGGGCGCTTCGCGTTTCTGATTCTTGGGATTGTACTGAGCAAAAAAGTCCACTAGACCATACGTCTACGGCAAAAAATCCCTATTTTGAAATTAATAATTAACCCCTTAAACCCCACCCACAAATATGATTGATGCATTAATCTGCTAGAGAATCTTCCAAAGAAGAGATTGATACCATAATCTTGGGTAACCTCCTCCTCCTTCCTGAGATATGTCCATCCCACACATTGTTACTATCACAAAATACGGCAGAAAAAAATGCCCTATTTTGAAATTAAAAATTAGCCCCTTAAACCTCACCCACAAATATGATTGATGCATTAATCTGCTAGAGAATCTTCCAAAGAAAAGATTGATACCAAAATCTTCGATAAGCTCCTCCTACTTCCTGAGATATGTTCATCCCACACATTGAAAGTGAGTTTTATTTTGAGCGAAAAAAATAAAAATCATATATAATGATTATTTTTGAGTTTTATTTTTTTTCTCAAAAATAATGATTATCGCTGATTTTTTTTTATTATTACTCAAAAATAATCATTACCATTGAAGAAAACTTTAAAAATCAAAAATTTAAAAATCATGACGGATATGCAAAGATTGTCAAAAAATAATAATAATGGTGCAATAAATTTTTTTTATGTCTCTTCTAAGTGATTGATTTTTTGATTCAAAAAAACGAGCAATAATCATTATTTACGGTCCCTGTAAAATACATTTCTGTGCACATTAACTCATGCTTTTAACTTTTAATGTTCACCCAAATATAGCTTTATAAAGCCACATATAGAAATAGCCAAATTTCAAAAGGCTATAATATTAAAATTCGAATGAAAATAAAATTTAATAAAACAAATTATATCAAAATTGAAATTTGAACTAAATTTTAATAACCTTTTTGCGGGTGTTCGCCTATTCATAGTCCAGTTTTATGTCCCGTTGGTCTCCTTAGGAATACAAGTTCTTGTTGCACAGTGTAATCGAGAGAAAAAAAAATTATCGGTTAATGTTTATTGATTCGTCAATAATTTAATTGAACTTTAAATAAAAAAAAATATCAAGGGAATGAAACAGAAATTTTTGAACATCTACTGAATTGAAAATAACAACAACAAAAAAAATACGTGTTCATAAAAAGGACTACTACTCTATACTCGTGTGATAAACACTTTGATGTATACAAATTATATTTATTTTTTTAATGAAATAAGAAAAAAATACATACTTTTTATACATAATTAAATAAAAAAGTCAAATATAGAATAAAATTATTTAATTAAAAAAAAAATAATATAAAATATTAAGACTTTTGGTCATAGAACTGGCAAAGAATGCTTTGTGAATTAGCAAAAAGGTCTACTAATTAAAGTTTGTTTCACAAACAGCAAATTTAAATTATTTTGTTATAAAAACTCAAAAGAGTAGCAAAATATTTTATTATTAAAAATTATATTTGATTATCAAATAAAAATTTTTTAAGTTTTCACTCATTTACTTTTTTTATTGGTAAAAAAAAATATCTCCTTGATCTGTCATTTGTTGACTTAAAGAATGCGCATAATGTTCTCTGTTCCACCTCTTTAAATTACAAAAAAAAAAAAATTTACAAATTCATTATCCCAATCAAAAAATCTGTTTATAATTTAATATCATATGTGTTAAATTGACTTAATAAGAAATTTACGACAATGATTATTTCACACACAACAAAAAAAAAACATGATTAAATTCATGCATAAACATGCACATATGTTTCATTATTTTCCCTACTTCTCCTAAAACAGCAAAAACAACAAATATAATAAAAATTATGCCTCTACACAAGAAATTTAATAAGCCTCCTTGTTCCCTACAACCACAGCCACAACAATACAAAATGTTTCTTAACACTTTGCAACAACCAAAGCGTCAACTGCGCATATATGACGCTATCCTAGATAACTGCCCCTCTAAGGAAAAATATTTCTTATAAATGACATACGGCATCAGTTGTCCTATACGATGCGAATAAATATTGGAACAAATTTTAAAATTTTTCTTAAAAGTGGGTGAAGTAGGCGTGGTCAAAAATTTACCAATTTTGCGTTTATGTTTAAATTATTATTTATAAAAATTTAAGCGAAATCTAGAAATTTTACTTTATAAGTAGAAATTTTTGTACAAAATAAAATTTCTTAAAAAATTTAAAACAAGCTTTAAGTTTTAGTGTAAGAGAAAACACCATTAATCTATAAAATCGGCCGAAATTATATTACATTTACTTATTTATAAAAAAAAGTTTAAATGTTTTTCTGTCGATCCAAAATGCTCTATCGTGTAACTCGGATAAGTTTTAGAACAAATATTCGTTGAATATTGTCCTTCATATATCTTTTAATATTTCTTTGTTAAAACTATATGACGTGTAAGGACTTTTATTATAACTATTATTTATTGCTCATACGCCATTTAGCTTTAACATGCAAATATTGAAATATTTATGAAAAATTAACATAAAATGTTAAGACTTTTAAAAGCTGTTACAATTGTTGTTTGTCTCTTATAGGATAACAAATACTGTTAGTTTGACATTGCTGCGATATATTTCTCTTTTAGGTGGCCAGTTGACTTGGAAAACAACATATATGATTGTATGACTGTCGGTTTTTATATGCCAAAATACACATGACATTTCAACTGTCATAAATGGCAAATGTATCAACAAATTGCCATACACCCAGCAACAATAACAACAACCACATCTATAATACAACAACATATCATCATTGTCATTGCAAGAAAAAATTCGTAATGAGTTCACTATAAAAAAAAAAATTGAGGAAAGAAATGGCAAAAAATTAAATGAATGAATGACAAAACAGCAACAATATTTTTTACATACCAAACCAAAACTGGCATAAATTGAAGATATAACAAGAAAGAATTTTTTAAATGATACAAAACGACCATAAAGAACCCTACATAAGTTTTAGATGTAAACAGATTTATTCTGCTGTTAAAAACAAGTTTCTATATTTGTATATAAATGTATTCAAAATTTAAAAAAAAAAAATATTAATTCAATCACACTTTTACAAATGTTTGAGTTAAAAATGTCAAAACCAAACAAAACATGGATACAGTAGAACCCGGGTGCGTATAATTATTATTTGAGTTAATATCTGATCGTTAGGCTTTCTTGCTTCTAAAATAGTTATAATTGTATGTTTACCATAAAACGTTAACCTCCCAGCGTAGAAACGGTAATGTCATGTCAAGACTTTGCTCACTACCATTAATAACGCCAGTTTACTCTCTTGGTAAACTGACGAACATTCTTTGCGACATCTGTTCATTATATCGATACTTTTAAATTTACAACTTTTGACAGACGATTTAATTTCATGCTCAAATAAGGATGCCAAATTACTCAGTATGTAAAAAATGTACACTTAAAATACTATGTAGGTAAATTCCGCTGCAAATGCAGTTAAAACAAATGACATCGACTTACATTTCAGAAAATTCAACTTAAATTGTCATTTGTTTTTTAATGTTCAAAAAATGAACCACAATTGTAGTAAATATGAACGCCATGTTAGTTAAAATAAACAAACATTTATTTTTTTTTTTTTTTAATAACAAAAAAACTATTGTAAAAAATGAGTGTAAAATCATAAAACAGTCATTTGAGGTGGTTGGTTTTTTTTAAATGACCTACAAGGTTAGTTAAAAATTTAGTTTGTTCTACAAATAACTGATATTTACTTTAAAAATAAAGAAACTGTATTGCAACCCAACCAACTACATATTGTTAAAGCACAAGTTTCCTGGGTGTAGTAATTTATGGATCAGAATTAGTTCATAGAAAATTGATTTAAAACTTTTATATAAAGCAATACAAAATTGGATTGCATTTTGTATTAAATTCCATATATTAATTGTGTAGGGACAAATGTAGTGCACAACTTTTTAGATGTGGGAAAAAAGAGGGAATTTTTGTAACAAATGTAGGGAATTTCAATAGAGCTACTAACATCACTGATTTAAAATGGGCTCAGATGTTTCAAAAATTTAATGTTTGGACCCATTTTTTGGCGGGCAGTAGGTTGAGGCGGTATGCTTGTAAACATTTTTCCTACTATTGTACATATATTTTGTAACTTTCAAAAAGAAAGGTCTAACATTTGGTCTTATTTGTGGAAATGCCTGCTACTAAACGTCTCTAAAGTCATGATCTTAAAATGTATTCTGTCAATGCACACAGCATAAACCGTTGTATCTATGAGGTTACTATTTGGTGCAGGCATCCGCTGGGCATTGAAAAATGTTAACAGAGAGGTACAAAAGGAGGACCTGCACAAACGATTGATTCAAAAAGTCTGAAAATTAAAACAATTTTGTTTTTAGTTATGGGTTATTTTAATTAAATATATATCTTTCGTGCTTTGTTAAAATCTTGATATAATGTGCTTTAAAAGAAAGAAATTTAACCTTAAATCAAAGAGTATATACAAATAGGAAGCTACCGTACACAGCGCTTTTATGCTTACCAACAGAACTCGGGCGAAGTAATTAAAAAAAAAGTTTACACTAATAAATAATTGCAATATGTTGATACAAATTGTTGCTTCAAACACTCACATTTATTTTTCTTATATTTTGTTATTTTCTATTAAAATTGAATGAGTTTTAATTGTATCTTGTTTTATCGATAAAATTTTAAATAAATAAACATTTTATTAAATTGTTTTCAAAAACATGATAAAATTTAAATTAAACTTTTAACAATTTCTGCAACATATTCTCATTTGCTCTGTGTGAATATATTATCCGAAAAACCATAAATCAACTGTTAATTTTAGAACTTTTTAGAATTGGCATGCCATTTCTCGTGCCAAATTGCCAATTTAAATTTTGCCTAATAATCTAGGGCAACCAAAAAATATTTTAATGCGCAAGCCTAATTTGTTTTGCCATAATTTAAAATTACAAACCCTGTTTATTGTAGTTATTTTGTATAGTATTCTATTTTTTATCAGTTATGCAAGGGGTGAGGGTGAGAAGGGTATATCACCCACATCTCCCCCTAGATCCGCCCCTGACCAAAGTGTTTAAGACCTTGTCGTAGACCTGATAAATAGTAACATTTACTCACCTTTTTATATATTTTTTTCATGTATGCAGATTTTGTATGTAAAATTTTATATTTTTAAACGCACGAACCGATTACCGATTATTAAATAATTAATACATTAATATTATATTGCAAAATGACTTTATTATTTAATACGGTTTCGTAATACTTTTTTCGAAACCTGCTTAGTATTTATTTTATTACAATTACACATCTTTCTCAATAGAGAATATTTCCATATTTCCATTAAGAGAAATATAGACATCATTGATATGTATTACAAATGCAGATTAATAAAAACAAAGAATAACACTAAAATTGACAAAAAAAAAAAACAACAACACTTTGGTGCAGCAATAGTTTTTACAGAATCTCTATTACTGAATCAATTTTAAGCTTCTCTCATTCTCTTTTCACTTTGAATGTTTTTAGAGAAATGCAAAAATAGAGAAATAACAACACATAATATTTCTTATAGGCATTTGCCAAAACAAAGAAAATAAAAGAAAGAGAAATCTTTAAAATTAACAACACCTTTACTTTACACTTTACTTTAATTATATATTCTTATTAGTTTTTTCTGGTATTTAATATATTTTTAATGCTTTTTCAATAACTATTTTAATTTTCACATTTTATTCACATTGATAAACAATTTTTAAAACAATTAAAACACTTTCACTATTTTTTAGAATGCTGACGGACGAGAGACGTGTTAAAGCTTCCGATTAAGTCGAGTACGAAATTAAAACTAAATAAGAAACCAATTTAGGGGAGCTGACAAAGGTGAATAGTGTAATGAATGGGAGCGAGTGAATAAGATCAACAAGGAAGACACAACAAATATTCTGATCATGTGAGGACATGTCAGTCAGTGTTTACACTTTTTGTATAATTTTGTAATTTAATTATAAATTTATATTTGATTATAATTTATATTTATATATAATTATAATTTATTATTTTAATAAAATTTTGTATAATTATATAATTTTTTATAATTTTTTTAGAATATATTATTTTTGTTCACAAAAATCATCAAATTTATATGCAAATTTAATGTCGTAAAGAAAACTTTTTATATAAAAAATTCATTACAACCAACAAGTTACGCTAATGTTCAAACATGAATTTTTGTAGCGAACTTATCTCAAATAACAAAATTATTAAAAATGATCACTTTATTTTCAACCCATTTTTTCGCCTAATAACTTTTGGACTCTTAAAACGGGATATGAGCCCTTATGGCGCAGAAGATTTAAGAGATTTTTTCAGATTTTTACTTTAAAGTCACCTCGACAAGCCTCCCAGCAAAATCTTTCTTTACCAGGCAAGTGGTTATATAATGATTTAAATTTGGAGCCATGCAGAGTTACACTAGAAAATTTGTCAATCATATTTTGGATATAAATACACACAGAGAAAAATTTGGTTATTTGCCAACCGAAATTCGGTTACAATCACTCAAATTGGGTTATTAAGAATTTCAGTCGGTTGGTACAAATGAACATTAGGTGTCAGAAAAAAGTTCGGCTAATTCAACTGAATTTTAGTTGCAACACCCAAACTATTCAGAAATATAATGTTAATAACGTTGTACTAACTGAATTTGTAAGTTGTTGCCATTATTATACACTTTTCAATTCGGTTGGCACTTTATTTCTCTGTGTGTATGTATTACATCAATTACAATTAATTGCCTATATCGTTTTGTGTATTATTTTATACGGAAAATTTACACCAATTTTTGTCTTTTGCATTGATTTCTCTCTGGTTCTTAAATTTCTACGAAATATACACAAAATATGCAGGAACCCTAACAAAAAGAACAGCTTTCATATGTAACCTTCGGAGTTTTTAATTTAGTTTTAGATTTTTTTCAATGTAAAAAGCTAAATTATTATTATTCCACGGTGTAAGTTATTAAATTCCATATATTAATTGTGTAGGGAAAAATGTAGTGCACAAATTTTTGGATGTGGGGAAAAAGAGGGAATTTTTGTAACAAATGTAGGGAATTTCAATATAGCTACTAACATCACTGATTTAAAATGGGCTCAGATGTTTCAAAAATTTAATGTTTGGACTCATTTTTTGGCGGGCAGTAGGTTGAGGCGGTATGCTTGTAAACTTTTTTCCTACTAATATATATATGTAACTACCTCATAATAAGAATCTGAAGTCCAAATATAAATATATCCACACACAAAAAGTCGGTAATGAAAATTTGAAAATTTTTTTTATAAATTCCCACATGTAATATGGGTTAATATTAATTCCAGGCCTTAACTACGTTTAAACACTACATTTAGACCACTAAAATCAAAATACCCTGTTCTCAATACGAGTTATTGTAGCGTACATTAAGTCATATTGATGTTTATGAAAACATCTACAACGTCAACGTATGATTTGTTTATGAAATAAGTAAAAGGGAAACAAGCCGCCTTTAAATTATATAGATGATAATGATGTTGATATGAAGTATCTTTTGGTAAACCCTGTTTATATCACCACTTTAAATATGACACAAAATAACAAAAAAAAAAAAAAACAACACAGAGAAACAAAAACGAATACAGTAAAACCCGGTTAAGACGAACTCCGAGGGACCAAAAAAATTAATTCGTCTTAAGCGAGGTTCGTATTAGACGGGTTTTTTTAACGATAAAAAATATGTATTTATTAAAACAAAAACAAGATTTTTACATAAATAAAAAAGAAAAAACAAAATTATCATTTCATGCATTCACCACTAAAAATTCAATTAAAATTCTTCATTTAAAAAAAAAAAAAATCTTATTTTTTTCTTAATGACTGAATTAATGATTTCATTCGATATAAGTTTTTCTATTACCAAAATATGATTGTCAGCTTCTTCGGCACACGATTTTGTTCGAATGTATCACATGACAAGTTTTCAACATCGGGAGGATTAACAATTTCCAATATTTCTTCACCTGATAAAGTATGTGACGTCAAAACATTAGCATCTATATCTAGAAAGTCATCCAAGGATATCCCATTAAACGGATAAAGAGTGTACTAAACATGGTAATTTGTATAAAAACGAGTTTTTGGGACTGCTGAAAACAGTTCGTAATATCCGATGGTTCGTATTAAAAAAGTTCGTATTAAAAAATGTATTTTATATGAAAATTGTTGCCAAAACGTCGGGACTTTTAAATAAGTTCGTATTAACCGACGGTTCGTCTTAACCGAGGGTTCGTCTTAAGCGAGTTTTACTGTATACCAAAACAAGGCTATAGATATTAATAATATGAATAAACTGTCGAAATGCTTTGATCTTGTTAGAAACAGACAAATTTCAAGGAAATTTAAGTGAAAATATTTATATACCCTGCTAAAAATCGACAATTATGGATCCACATGCATCCATACATGATTTATACCATTCTTATATGTTCATATGAGGAATTATAAATGTTCATAGTAGTGCATTAACTATATACAATCATACATGCCTATACATTTTTATACATCGTCATATGTGTACATTAACAAAAATTGAGGTAATATTTATATATAAGATTACATATCGCTCATTTACTGCAAGACTGACATAACTCAAATAACACGATTTTGCAGAGAACGAGTTTAAAATTTTCAATCCATATCTGCCTCGCTCGACCTTTTCTCTATTTATTTGGTCACATTTTTTATAAATAGTATGTTTTAATGTATTTTTCTCTAAGTAATAGTTGTTTGCGAATTCGCTAATTATCGAGAGACCTATGAGTAGCACAGTTTCTCTATGAAGTATATATTCTTTGTACCCACTTTAAAGAAAAACTAAAATATATTATCTTCTATCTCCAAAAGTATACATGATATTAATATGAAATTAAAAACAATATAAAGCATGATGTTACTTATAAATCCGAATCATTAACTCAAAAATCGCATTTTTTTACTTATGACAGTCTTTAAGTAAATGAGCGATATGAACTCTTATGAATATATATGAATCCTATATGGTGGTATATGGACATTTATGACCTGGCAGCACTTCATGCTCATATATGCATGAAAAAGTTCATACATGTTTATAAATGAGTGCATATATGATAATTTTTAACCGGGTATGTAAAATTGTATTTAAAAATTGACTACTAAATTCTTAAGTTATATTCATTTGAGCTTTCATATATTAACTATTAAATTTATGAATTTAATTCTCCAAATCTATACCCCTTAAAAATGCCTTTAACCTATAATTGTCACATATTTCAAATATTATGTCTCTGTTATAATCAGGTGCGGCTTCAGGGGCGGTGGGGGTAGGAATGGAAAATACCCCCACCCTAAAATGATATTTTCAAACAAAAATGTAAAAAAGATAAAAAAATTAATTAAAAATACTCTGAGTTTTCCCCCCTAAAACCTTTTCCTGGATCCGCGCCTGATTATAATGCATTATGGCCCACGATTATTTGGTTAAACATATAAAAATTAATTTTCCTTTAGACATATATTTTCGAAAATTAATTTCAACGCCTTACAACCAACCATATACACTCACTCCCATAAATAGCTTCTAGTCATCATCATAATTCTATGTATAATCATACATATTATTTAGGATTTTCATGTACTATAATTCAATTGAACTTGTAATAAAGTAGCAATATACAAAATTAGAGTACAAAACTGGAAAAATTTCCAGTCAAACATTTAAACATACATATGAGATTGTAAAAATCTTCTTCTTTCTCGTTTGAAATGTATTTTCTATGACTGAAAGCATTTTGTATATAACTACAGCCAGGCAAAGATTTAAGTTATATATAAGTATAAAATATTTTCAAGTTTGATATAATTTTCATTAATTTAATTGTGCAATGAAAATGAAAATTATTCGAGGCCATACTCTATATTTTTGTATTAGGATATTGTCCTAACAAATAATCTATAGAGTTTTTGTTTTCAAATTTATTAATTGACCACTTTCAGGAATGTGTTGATAGATCTATTTCGGGAATTTTCTAGGTTTCCATCATCAGAACACGTTTTGAAAGAAGTGACAATCCCCTGCAAAACATCAAACATTCATATAACCTAGTTTTCCCACTAAATGAAAACTAATATATGAGCTCTCGATAAGTACAATATCCTAATAAAGAAATATGTAGTATGGCCTCGATCTTAAATAATTTTCATTTTCATTATAAAATATTTTCTTTGAGAAAATCTACAAAATGGGTAAGTTAAACCAGCATTACAAAATTAACTTTAGTTTGCAAAAACTAAAATTTAAAATAATCGTTCAAAACCATATTTCAGCGAAGAAGGTATATTTGAAGAAAGTCCATGCATAAGTCCCGAAGTTATGGCTAATTATGTTAAGAACGATATAACGTTTTTTATAAAATTAATACAAAGCCAGGCGTATGAGTGTTGCCTTTTATTACTTATACGTCTTGTTTAACAAATATTTTAGCTGGAATAACGTCATTGGCTATAATTTTGGAATTTATTGACGGATTTTCATTACATAAACCTTGTTTTCATAATGGGAATATGGACTTTTCACTTAAAATAAAAAAAGACGTCATATTAAACCAATTTCTGTTTTTTATCGATTTTTTCTAAATACTCGTAGAAACAATTTTAGTTTATGTAATTTCGGATTTTTTTCCTTTTTTAATATTTTTTTTAATCATATAATTACAAATTATATACTATTACCCTAACCGAGCACTAGCTACTATGGCTCTCGGTGCGTTGTAGCGAAAATAGACCAGTGCCTCTGGTGGGAATCGCACCCACAACCACCACATTCATAAGCCAGCACGCTACCAACTAGCCTACCGGGGCGCACAAATATATATATTTTTGCTAATTGCACTTTAACTACTGCATCCAATAAAAAACAACGCTTGAAAATTTAATTTCCTACTATATTGTCTATAACCTGATATCATATGAATAAAATATGAAGTGTTTTATGCCAAAATAACACTTTTTCCGACAAAAATCTTGAAAACAATTAAAAAGTGTCTGTAAAAAAAAATATTTCAATGATCGCATATAACCTGTAAACTAGTATTATCAATCATTGCTAAATATAAAACATCAATCAATAAAAAATTTCTGCGAATCTTAAAACTACCAACTTAATTCCTTGAGTGTAAACATTTACAATTCCATTTCTGTGTAGGCAGTTTTAGCGCAAAAAAAAAAAAAATTGAAGAAACGAAGAATTTATTCAATAATAATCACGGATGCTTAGCTAATGTAATGTAAAACTTTACCAACCCATGAGACTTTTTTCAACGCTAGATTCATTAATATTTTTCTTTCATAAAATGACATGTAACATGTTTATGACAAACATTATCATGGTGTTTTGTAATGTGTTTTTGAAATTGACATTAAATAATAAAAAAAGATGATGGACTTAATTAAAATTTTTGTTCAATATTGATTAAGATCAGTTTGAAAGATTTAAAAATAATTTTTTTTTAAGAAGTTTTAATCAAGGATTTTTATGATAAAAATTATTTAACAATTTTCGTCCATTCCAATGTTTTATCATATATATGATCAACAGTAATTATACTAATTAATATGTTTATCATATTTATAATACATTTTACAATTTTTACGAGCGATCACAAATTTGTAATTAAACCAATTTTCATATAAATTCATATAAAAACAAGCCACAGAATTTTCTATTATTTATTTTTTTTTTTGTTGTGATAAAATTTAGAAAATATTGATGTTTTAACATATTTGAAGACTAAAAAATATTTTTTTTTGGGGTAAAAGCATTTTTTCACGTATACAAAATAATGACTGAGTTGAAAATATATTTTGTGGTGAATATTTGATAATATGTTATTCAACAAGTAAATTTTAACAAATTTTACAGCATTTGATAAAAGTCTATTACAATTTTGTATACTAACCATATTTTGGTATATAATTTTATTTCAATATCATTTCTAAATATTTTAACATATTTTAACTAAACTCTTCAAAAGTTTTTTAATATTTCCTTGAGAAGAAAACATTTTTTCACTATGAAAAAATAATTTACTTACATTATAGGTTATATTTGAGGTGGGATAAAATGTTTGAGGTTAAGACATTTTTTGATGCGAAAAAAAATACCACTGACTTCTATTACTAAACCATAATTTGTGGTGAGAAAAAAAAATTTGCAGTAAAACAATTTTTGGGTCAAAAAAAAAAAAAATACCACGAGGTAAACGAAAATTGTTGAATTCAGTTTTAATATATCTTTTTTTTTTTAATTTGAATATTTTCTTGAGGTGGAAAAACATTGTTTGAGACTAAAATGATTATTTGATGCGGTCAACATACCAGAGATGAAAATAAACTTTAAGTTGCAAAGAAATGATTGAGTTCACGTCATTTATTAAATCATGTTTTGAGGTGAAATAAAACATTTTGAGCTGAAATTATTTTTGAGACCAAAACCCTACCATAAAAATAATTTTTAAGGTGAGCAGACATTGCTGTGGTGAATATTAAACATAATTTAGCTCATTTGGTAAATTATATTTTGAAATAAAACTAATATTCGAGTAAGAAACGTTTTTTTTTTAGACGGGAAACTTAAATAATTTCTGAGGTAGAATTTATTTTTTTAATATATTTATGGTTTTGTAAATTGCATGAAAACATTTTGATAAGGCGGAAATCATATAACCAGATGAAATATATTGTTTGAGACGAAAAAAATATTGAGGTTAATACCAACCATACTACGTCTCAATTAGTAAATCATATATTGATGTGAAAAAAAAACTTTGGTATCCGAAACAAACTTTTTTTTATAAAATTGTTCATAACTTACAATCTTTTTTAAAATTTCCTTTTTTATAACACAAAATAATCTTCCATGAAAATTTTGCATAAAATTTTCAACAAAAAAAAAAAAAAATTAAAGACAACAAAATCTATTTTTGAATTCCATGCGAATATAAGAACTTCATATGAATTACAATAAATTCTAAAATCACGATCCTTTTTGCTATGACTTTACACAAAGCACTTTCCCAGAGCCAGTAGACAGCGTATACATAAACTTTGAATAGAATGAAAAATAAAAAAAAAGTATTAACATCATCATGTTTGGCGTTAAAGGTATTTAAACCATTTTTGTCGCACTAAACGACACTAAATGCTGTTGCCAACATAAACACATCTCTTAGGTTTAGAATCTACCAACAATATAATAAAAAACAAACAAAAAACTAGTCAAGCTACTGACTAGACGAAAACCCTTTATTCTTGAAAAGAAACAATCAGGTTCTTTAAGACAAGAAAAAAAAATTGTAAAAAAAAGTAGCAGCAGAAGCTTTAAAATAGAATAGAATTATTTTTGGTTTATAACACTCGGGCGACAAAAGACCACAATAGTGTAGCGAGAGTCCTTTGAAAACAAACCCCAAAAAAAAAACGTTTAAACAAGAAGAGACTTTTTCAAAATAAATCATGACTTTTATAAACATTTGAACGAGGTGCGGCTGAAAAGGGTAAAGAAAAAATATTTTAAAAATTAAAACTACCTTATCTGAGTACAATTTGTGTCTGGTTTTCGAGAGCAACATTAGGTCATACTTTATAACATTAGTTACAAAAATCTCAGATAGTGAGCGGTGGACATGAACCTTAATTAATCTGTGATATTAGGATGTGTTTTTATTGTTAAATTCGTGTTTTTTGTTGTATGTTACATGTTACATGTTAAATGTAAAATTATTTATATAAAATTTTTTAATGTTATCCCTATGGAGAATGAGACCGGTCCTGCGTGTGCCACAGGATCGGTCCCTTCGTGCCAGCGACCGGTCCTCTGCTAAACCCTACAATATGTAAACAACTGGCAACTTTAACATTGGCTTGTCATAGGAGGCGGTCATTTGTCCTGCTTTAAACCACATAGTGGCATGCCACAGGACTAACCAAAGATGGACATACCACAAGACTGTCGCAAAAGGGTCATGTCGTATAAAATAAACGAAAACTAAACAGCTTCCAAAGGGTAAATTCTGGCCAACTGACTTTTTCTTGTTAATAAGCATTCTGGTTAAGTGGTATTTCTTCCCTTTACCAGTCACAGGATTGGTAATTTTAGGACAATTGACACTGCTTAACCCACTTTAGTATTAAATTATACCAGTCCTGTGATAAGTCCTTCTTTAACAGTCACTTTAGGTCAATTGACTCCTCATTCCCCATACTGATAATATCAAAATTTACGAATTCCCAGAAGAAGTCGACAAATAATCGACGAAACGTCGGGACAAAACTATAAACAAAAATTTAGTTTTTATTTACATGAATATTTTAGGTCTTAAAGCTCAAAAAATTAACAAATGAAAAATTATTGTTTGACCCCAAAATTTGTTACCCAAATTTAAGCTCATTAAAATTTGGGTCCAATAAATTTTCTATGAAAAAAAAAAGAATAAGTCCTTTTTGTTTAACCCTCGTTTGATTATTTGATTCTTTAGCTAGTTTAGTTTTGTCATCGTGATTTGAAAGAATAAAAAGAAAAAAAGTTAGTATCTTTTTTTTTGTATTTACAAAGTTTTCAACATAAAAACGTATTGAAATAAAATCATGTTAACGTATTGATCCTTAACAAACAAAATATAAATGTTTATCACGATCTTTTTTCAACGTAAACGAAATAAACAAAACTCATCGAAAACTTGTTCTTTTAGTTCTTATTTTTATTTTTTTTTTGTCAATTCAATAAAAAACGAAATTTTTTTTTGTCAAAAAAAAAAAAACAATTTTAAATGTTTGCAAACAAATCATGTCTGCATATTGTAAATGAAAAATTTATTTTTGTCATATTTTTCAACAACGAGTAACAAAAAAAAAAAGCGTCAACATCCTAAACACGACAAATATTAACTTGCCTGGCATTTAATTCACATTATTAGCAGGAGCAGAAAGCTCAACAGTAAAAACATTGTAATGATCGTCATCATTATCATCATCGCCATTCTTAACAATGAGCCGGTATTTATGTGATGACAACAACATTCAATATTATTGGTAGGTAGCAAAACAGCAAAAATATTACCGGCTTGTCTTCCATACCTTAATACCTTCTTTCAATTCAGTTTTTGTTGTAGTTGTTTATATTTATGTTCAGTCTGCATTTAAACCAAAAATTGCGATCGTTTTGTCATAATAAGACATTTTTGTGATGAAGAATTCTGGTGTTTTTTTATTTTTTTTTTGGTTTGTTCAATCCATAGTTTTTTGTCAAAGATTTGTTTTTTCGATTTCGTTACGTTTGAATTTTTAACCACCAGGGGAGCTTTGGTAGACATTAATATTTTATAAAATTTTATGGAATCTAATAAAAAATATGACCAGAAATATAAAACTTCAAAGGGAGTTATGGTTATCATATTTTGTTTTTTTGAGGAAATAAAAGGTTATTGGAAAAAATTTGGTTGTTTATTACCATTAAACAATAAATTTTAAGAGTTTTTTTGTTTTTGTACAAATCCCATCAGATCGTACAAAAAAAAAAGATTTTAAACATAAATTCTTTAGTTTTTATTTGAAACAAAATTTAATTTTTATGGTAAAATTTGTAAAATGCATTCTCTTAATATGAGAAAGTTTTTTATATATGAAATTTAAAGTTTAGTTTCAACTGTAATACATTAAGAAAAGTTCCAATCTGTGATATTTTATTTTATTTGTTTTTACAATTTATTTTTATTAAAATATTGTGTTTAATGTCATACTGTTTGTTCATATTTAACCAATTTTATTAAAATAAATTTAAATGTAAACTTGACAAAAAAGATTATATATTCAATAAAATCAAATCCCTGAAGATGTTGGAATAATCCCAACGAAACGTCGATTGAAAAATGAAATAATCTTTTATTTGCATTTGACAACCATGACATTGAAAGCCTTTTAGGAAAACTGCTAATAAAAATTTTAAATAAATATTAGAAAGGTCGTTAAAAAAATGTTTACAATTAAAAATTTATAGTTTCTTTGATAACACAGTGCAACAGTGAAAAAAAATGCACGGACTCGACAGTATAGGTTCGATTGTACTACCAAATGTTAGTAAAACCCTATATTCGGTTTGGCCATTCTGTCTACCAATTTTTTTTATGAACCTCAAAAGATTTTGAAAATCAGTGCACCACTCAAAAAAGGTGTCCTCAGTTTTTGGCCTACAGCGAATTTAGACTTGATGTTATTGCTTAACTATATCTGGCAATAATGTAGTGAAGAGTCTACTGAACAAATTTTATAAACATTTTATGTGTAAAAAATCATTTTTTCCTGCACTTTTTTGAAAAATATACGAGAAAATTTTTGACTAGACTACACTTTTATTGTATTTTTGTTTACTTTTTCTGTTATTGAAGAAAGTAAACAAAAATGCAATAAAAGTGTAGTCTAGTCAAAAACGACTATTTATAAGGTACAAATTGGTCTTTGTAAGCTATTTCGGATGCCTAGACGCATTCAGATTGTATTGATATGTTAACAAAAGTTGTTCAGATTTACAATGGCTATAATTTTGTTATATATTGTTATTGAAAAATTATGTGTCCCTGTAAGTTATGCTGAAACAAGCAAAAAAAAATTAATTTTCTCCTATATTTTTTCAAAAAACATCTCTTTTGAGGTCCATGATAGCCACGCTAGCCAAACCGAGTACAGGGTTTTAATAACCTTTGGTAGTACAATCGAACCTATACTGTCGAGTCCGTGCATTTTTCCAAAAGTCTTCATTTGTTGCACTGTGTAATTTAAGACTAAAAATTCATAGGTTTTAGCCCCAGTTATACGAATAGTTAGTTAATTTTTTATTCCAAAAATAATGCTTAAACCATAACGACTTATTTTTATCATTATTTTAAATATTAAGTAATGATTAGGAAATTTTTGAAAAATCTATTTTTAGACTCATTATATTTTCAACTGTAGTAATGATATGTGTATAACCACTTATATATATTTTTATGCTTTATAAAATTTATGACATTTGCAATGAGAAAAGTAAGAAATTGCCATTACCAGAAATCTACTTATATAAACCCTTATATGGTAATGCTTTTTTACACTGGATTTCGAAGAAACTAAATTATTTTTCTCGAAACGTGAAAAATATCATAATTATGACATTTTTTGCGTTTAGTTTTATGTTTTCGTGGAAGAAAGTAAAAATTATAAGTCCGCGACATACAAAAACGCATATAGCAAATCCGATGCAGAACTGGCAAACAGCTAATAATATTATTAGTTTCATACAATGCGTACAAAGCTTTAACCCTTATATTTACACCAAGTTGATTTGTCAACTAACCAGGGTCCAGCCAGACCGGGTACAAAACTAGACGACTTTATATGAAGTATAAGTTAATATTAAGATTACGACTGCTAGATCAAGTCAACTTCTTCTATCCCTTCATTATTTCTTTCCATTTTTTAAAATATATCAACAAAACACAAAATATACACAGCCATTATTTCGAATCACAATTTCAAATGAACTGATTTTTTTCTTTGCAGCTCATGCACATTGTTAGTTCAAATAAATTGTTCTTGTAATTCACAGAATACTTAGTTTTTTCAGTTGGAAAAAAACTATTTTTGAAAAGCCACTTTTACTTTGTTTTAAAAATTGGAAGTAATTTTTTTCAAAATATCGGAAGAAAATGTTGCAATACTTGTTAAAATATTAAGAATATGTTGCGGGTCAGGCCAGACCCAGGTGGTACGGATATGACCAGAATTTTAAAAACACTAAACTTTACACCCCCCAATCAAGAAAAAAGAATCAAATGTGCAATAAACTGTTCTAAAATGTATTCTTGAGGATATCATGGTATATCATTACTATAGCTTCTAAGGAAGTATAGAAAATACACGACAAAAAACAAAAAAGGGCCTGGCCAAGCCCTGGTGTAAACATAAGGGTTAAATTGATATACAGCTGGAAGAGTAAGAGCATATCATTTTTTTTTTTTTTTTTTTAATTTATTAAGAATTTATAATTAATTAGTTTCATAATTTAAGTAGAAATTTAAAAATATATTTATGAAATTTGTGAAAAATTACGATAAAATCTAATAAATGATACGTAAATCTACAAAAGAATGGCCGAAACTTATTATGCACATACGCATTAAGTTTGAACATTTTTCTAGTTCTTCTTAATTTAAACGAGATTAGGATTATTTATTTCCAATATTTCGTCCCCACATTAGGTGACTTCTTCAGGGAACAATAATTATTATTATTATTGTTTATTTATTAATTATAATTATCTATTTCCAATATTTCGTCTCCACATTGGGTGACTTCTTCAGGGAACAATAATTATTATTTGTTTGAACCACAGTTATCGCTTTAGCCACAGTCATCGCAGTGTCGACCGTGGCTCAACTCGTTAAAAGGTGAGATTACGATGCATAACTTGATGCTAAGGCAGTGAGTTCAAATACCAGTACGACACCAAAAAATAAAAAAAAAAAAAGTTTTTCATATAGAGCAAATTAACAATATAAAATACTTTGTTCAATTGACACATAAATTAACCACTGACGAGTCCCAGGAGGGGGACGAAACTGCGGCAGTCTAGTGTATCCCTTGTGTCCGTTAAATTTTTCAATAAAAATGTTTTCATCTTCTTCTTCCTATAAAGAGACTAACTAAAATAATTATCATTATTATTGTAATAATTGCTCCCTGAAGAAGTCACCCAATGTGGAGACGAAATATTGGAAATAAATAGTTATAATTAATAAATAAATGTTCTTAAGCTCGTTTAAACTAAGAAAAATTAAATAAAAGAAGATCAAAGAAAGCTTAACATTTTTGAACATTTTTCTTTAAAAATGCTAACTAACCTGCTAAGAAAATGTTCATTATTGGCCAAGTTATAAATCTAATTCAAAAAACATCTAAAAACATCGATTTTTGTTGAAAAATCAATTTGCGCGACTTCTAAGTTTCTTCCGAAAAATCTGAAAAAAAATCTTAAAAACACTTTACCCAATTAACATTCAAATTAAAGTTGAGAAATTTTGAAAATCGAAAAATTCCAAAAATATCAAAATTTCTTATATTAGAATCAACAAAACTGCGATTTAGATGCATTGCAGCCGAAGCCTTACTTGGGTGTGATTTTTAAGCGTTCATGACTTGATATTGTTATGTTTGTAATGTATGATGAAACGCAGGTTCGATTCTTAAAGCCGTCAGGTTGTTGAAAAATTTATCATAATGAGGGCACAAAGCCCAAGTTTGAAGCCCTTCATCTTTCCCCACCTTTCATCTCTCCACTATCCAATTTCCAAAGAAAGCAACACATTAATAATTAGGAAGAATTTCCTGAGTGCTGCTTCTCTTTAAAAAAAAAAAAATACTTGTCCATAAAAATAAAATTTTAATTGTATTATAATTGTCAGATTGTCTCTATATTATAATTGTCAGATTGTCTCTATATGATAAATTTTTCAACAACCTGCCGGCCATAAGAATCGAACCTGAGTCTGATGTAAAAATGAATAGTGTTTATAGTTTTTTAGAGAAAAACGTTTATTCTTCTTCTAAAATTTCGGTTTGTTGTACAGGACAAAAAATGAGTGGAAACATATTATTTTTAGAGTGCTATGTCATGTTTAGGGGTTAAAGAGTACGTTTGAATGACCCAATACTGGGGTGTTTTTAAAATTATTTTTCTTAAGATCTAAAAGTTATAAATAAATCGAGTTTTAAATAAACGGGTTTTTGCAAAGACTGGTATATAAAACATGTGTTCGAGGATTATGATCTTTGAAATAAAAAAGCAATTAATATCATAAATCTTAATATGAAAACCCCTTTAAAAAATAATTTAACATGCAAATATTTTTAAAAAAAAGTATTTGCAAAAATGTGACTACCCTCAGAAGATGATTTTCTTATTTTCCAATTTGCAAGTCAGCGAAATTATAGTGGAGGACATTTTTGTCATAAGACCGATATTAATATTGACTATATTTAAATTTTATTAATCCATTTTACACACTGACCTTTTCATAAGTTTCAGCCACAAAATCTTGTATTCTTCTTTCTTAATTTAATGATTAAAACGTGTCTATTTGTAAAATTTTCCGTATTAACACTGACGCCTACAAAATTATTTGAAAATCTATTAGGAAATCCATGCAAGATATTTGGTTAATGCATTAAGTATTTGAGTTTTTCCTAACACAAAATAAATTGTGAAATTTTAAAAAGTTTCAGAGTTTTTTTTTTTTTTGCAGTTACACAAATTTTTTTTTCAATTTTATACCCCAGTAATTTGTTATTGCCATAATGTCTAGTCTTTTAATTATGGCGTTGATTATTTGATGTATGAAGTATCATCATGCAAATACAATGAAATATTCTAACATGTGTCTTTTTTAAGAAAATAATCATCACGAACCAAATTTTTATTTTTTTTTTATACATTTCAAAATAGAACTTCCTTAATGTTCATCTTAATTTGATAAAGCTTTTATATAAAAAATTCTTTTTATAGCCAGCCAGTCGTCTAAGTTATGACATGCTGAGTACTACAAAATAAAAATGATCTTTATTAATTTATGCTAATATAAGTTTTGCAATTAATGTTGAATCGTTGATCTTATTTTGTATATTTGTTACTTTTCAGTCTAAATAAATAATTGCTGCACTTAAACATTATAATGAAAAATTACTTGGTTGTTTGTTTTAATTCATACAAATTATAAGTACTTTATCAATGCTTATGTGGTATAACATTTGTAATGAGATTTGTATTTGAATATGTACAACATGTAGCACAAGTACTTTGATCTTTAAGATTTAAAATTAATTTTGATTATAAATAGAGGAAATGTTCAGGTCAAAAAGTAAATTTTAAAGAAATTACAAAAAAAAAAAAAAAGAATTTTATAATCTTTGGAGATTTGTAAGAAATTTCTAGTAGAGTCATTCCAGAAATCGTATTGAAGAAAATTTGACTTGATCAACTTTAACGCTTCTGACTTGCATGAAACTTGGTATATGTATTCTCCTAATTCGTGTGACTATACAGAATTTTTTATTTGTTTTTTATTTCGTTATCATGTGCGTTTTATCGCTGCTTAAAGTTGGTACTTTTTTTTTTATTTGTAAAAATATATGCAAATCGTTGTAATTATTTATTTAAAAATTCATATCTCATTTCAAAGCTTATTTTGTTTTTCCTGAGAAATGTGAAGCTTTGATATGTACCCTTTTACAATGAACAAAAAAAAACATTAAAATGTCCTCGATTCGCGAATACCTCAAAATGTACCTCTTTTTTCCCCTAAATTTTAAAATGTATATCTCATTTTAAATCTCATTTTGTCTTATCTGATATAAGTGAGCCTCTGATAAGTACGCATTTAAAATGGTTAAAAAAAAACTTTAAAATGTCCTCGATTCGAGAATATCTCAAAATGCCCCACTTTTCTCTTTAAATTTTTTGTTTGCAGATTAATCTGAAACAACATAAAAAAAATTCAAAGTAGAAAGCCCAATATGTTGAATAGAAAAACAATTTTTTTCCAATACAAAGTTTGGGTAAAAAATTAAATTGAAATCTCAAAGAAATTTAAAACAATAATTTTTATTGATTCTAATTAAACTTTTTTATATTAAATGTTTATAACTTGGGTCACAATTTCACGTTATTTTTAAGAACCTATTTTTTTTTTTGTTGAAATATTTGCCATTTACATATATTTTTTTTTTTAATAGTTAAATTTCTATTTAAATAATTTCCCTTATCATCAAAATGTTCCTTCTCATCATAAATTTTAATAATCAATGTTGTCTTTAATTACAACTGACACCTAAAATAACAATGTCATCAATTATTGTTTTTAATAACAATTTATGATAATGATTTTCACTCCATACACCGTAAACATCAAATCATCACCATGCAATTCCCCCATTTTATCAATATCTTCAAACCCAAACACTTGTGTACAAAATATTCCAATAGGAAAATCTTAATTAGATTAATATCAAATATATACATATAGTAACTAGGGTGGATCTAAATTCAATTAAATCAGCGAAGAGTGTACTACAGTTGAAGTAGCCTATTGAAAGTATGTTTAAGGGAATCCATTTATAATCAGACAATATCGGCTTCCAGCAAAAATACTACTTTCGTGGAAAAAGTTTCGTAAGGGAGATTTAAGCCGGATTCTTTTCGAATAGCATTGAAAAATGTCATGATTTTTGTTCGAGGTGTCTCACCTGGCAGCAGTGGTTTCGAGCACCTAACTATTATGAATTCCTCGCTTTTAAATATATTGAAAATATATCATGAATTCCGTGCTTTTACTTACTGTTTCGATACTTATTGTGTTGAAGGTATTGAAAACTTATTGTTCATTCCATTGCTTTTTGGAAATCGCTACAAAAAGCAATCTATGAATATGTTGTCTGTAATATGTTGTGTTTAAATATTACTATACATGCCCGATTTCCAATTCGTTTCCAGTAATGGTAACATTAGCAGTTGTCAAATAAAAATGCTTTAATATTTAAAGCTTTTGGCTAAACTTGTAAGAAAAGACGAAAATAACTCATGTTGCTCGTATAATCAATTATCATCACCGATTTTCTGTGGCTGGTATATATAGACCTTATCAAACCATGAGTATCTTGTGGGTGGTGGATTAGAACGAGGCTGAAGATGACCTAGTCGCTTAGGTCGAAAGTGCTCCACTCTCTCTACACAATATTTTTTTTCCCCACAAGATTTTTCTCATCTTCTCTTACATTTATTAACAATTAGTAATTTCTTTTTGTAATGGTAACTAACATTTTCATTATGATCTCAAACCTGACAATTTAAAATGAAATGCTAAAAAAATTATATATATTAATTTTCGTTCGAGCCACATATTTTTAATCCAAGTTTTTATAAATTTTAATCAAAATTTGTAGAAAATACTAAGAAAGTATCATTTCATTACTTTTAAGATATCACAACAAAAAGCTATGTAAACAATCAATGCAATTTGGCCATTCATTTCTGCCCTATAAGAACCTATGCTTCTGACTAAGCAGTAGAAAAATCAGTTATGATGCAGTAAACGGGTTTTACTGCCTCCCATTTTCTGCTGCGCTGATTCCCCATGGCCACAAAATAAGGGTCTTTTGCAAATTCTCAAAACTTCTTATATACTGAGAGTTTTATTTTTTTTGCATTAGTTCTATGAATTGTCACTGGAACTCGTCCATTGAAACTTTTCATTAAATTAATTAAATTTTTCATAAAATTTAATATTATTTATTAAAAAATTTCATACTACTAATGAAAAAGTTTCATTACAAATAATTTCATTGAATCTATGAAGCTTTATCGTGCAGTTTAAGAAATTTTTCATTCACATTGTGAAGAGAACTTAATTAGTATAGTGAACAAATTTCATTAAAACTCGTCCAAGGAATTCTCTTTGTGTAGTAATAAAATTGGTGCTTCAAAACTAAAGTATATTACATCTTTAGATTAAGGTTCCAAAAAAAACTAATATTAAGTTTTTAATTAGAGTTATATTAATAAATTTTTTCTTAAATCCTAGAACTACCTCAGATAGCCATATTTTAAGCGAAAAGGATTGTCATATTTTAAGTAATCTCTTGAGCTACAATAAAAAATTTGATCAGCGGAGCAAAACTAATTTCAAAACATGTATCATATGAAATTAGTTAAAACATTATAATTTTGAGAACTTTTCGACCATCCATTTGCATTGTGGAAGACATATACCGATTAAAAATTTTGTTTAACAAAATGTTTGTATTTTATACGCTCATACTGATCTATGCAAAAGAATAAGAAGTTAAAGTCATAACAACGAATCTTTCGTAATATTAACAAAATATTCGTTAATTTTACGTAACTGTTTAATAGTTTTTGAAAAATTTGCGTATTTCTATGCATGAGTTATCAACAGTGTAAACAATTTTCTTCTATTAAAATCGAATCCGGTGATTTCTATAGATTCCAATCCACCCTTCTATTTATGGATAAAGAACCATATGTTTACGACACTTTATCAATTAAAATTTTTGGTGGTTTTTTCAAATCAACAACTTCCTTATTATGACTCATGCTT